>JAJEJO010000562.1:531192-548826 GCA_020662805.1 Glaucomys volans | reverse complement strand
GCCACCACGCCCGGCTAGTTTTATTGGTTTTGATACGTAGTTTGTATGTGAAATTTTTCATGTCTGATTATTAGCACAATGTCTTGAGGTTTCGTGAAAAGTTATTGTTAAAAAAAAAAGTTTTATTTTCACTCACTTTACTAGCGTGAATCCAAACTAAAGGCAATGCCAATTTATCCTGTTCCCTTCACAGCCTGTCACTTTAAGTGATTAAACCACACAGCATGGAATTTGCAAAGCATGAGTGTTAACTGTGCAAAGGCAGACACCCAACAAAATCCCAGAGACGTGGGAGGCTGAGGCAGAAGGATTGCAAGTTTGATTAGCAAGACCCTAACCAACTTAGCAAGTCCTTATCTCAAAATGAAAAGGGTTGGAAATGTGGCTCAGTGGTGAAGTGTCTCTGGGTTCAATCCCCAGTCCCAAAACAAGAAAGAAATCTGGGCTGGGGAAACTGAGGCAGGAGGATCACAAGTTCAAGGCCAGCCTCAGCAACTTAAACTCTCTCTCAAAAAAAGGGCTGGGGATTCAGCTCTGTGATAAAGGGCTCCTGGTGTAATCCCTAGTACTATAGAAAGTAAAGAAATCTGGGCCGGGGACATAGCTTAATGGTAGAGTGCCTAGCATGTGCAAGGCCCTGGGTTTGATTCCCAGCACCACAAAAGAAAAAAAAAAATGTTTCATTAAAAAGGAAATGTATGTATTAGGCAAAGTTGCCAGGAATGGGGAAAGACTAGAAATAAGATTTTTTCATAAAAAGTCCGTGATAAAATACAATTAGGGTTGTTGCTATGGTGTTACCCCTGTACCTGAAAAATGGAAAAGGCAGCTGAGCCTCAAACATGGACCAGAAGAATGCCAAGCTTAGAATGTCAGCCAGGCATTGTGTGAGACGCTCCTCACTTTTAGTAGTATCTGCATCCGAGAATAAAATACTCCTTTCTAGTTTTTCCAACCTAGCTCAAATGACCACAAATCAATTTCTATCAAGACCTCAATCTTCAAATGTGAGATTATTTTCATGTGTAAGTATTACAGGGTTGCACAGGTTCCCAGCTTTATTAGGTAATATTGCCTATCAACATGTTCATTTTTGGGTTAGACAGTGGCTTCTCTGTGTATGACAGGAGAGATGATGTCTTTTGTGGCCCTATCATCCATTAAGTTTAGCTTAATTTGTTAAATTTATTTCAAGGGGCTTGGGATATAGCTCAGTTGGTAGAGTGCCTGCCTTTCAAGCACAAGACCCTGGGTTCAAACCCCAGCACCGCAAAAAAATAAATAAATAAATAATAATAATAATAATAATTTATTTCAAAACCTCCCAACCATGAAAGTTAAAGTTCACTTATGTAATCTGTCCCTGTATAGTAATCCTTTCTCTTTATCCTAACATTTCTTATCATGGGCTTCCTCTCATTCTAGAGAAGGCTATGTTTTCATTTAATACTGTGATTTTAGTTTTTAAATTTCTCAGCTTTCATCTTTCCCAATGCAGTAGCTTTCACTCTCTTCACATCCCTTCCAACAAAGAGCACTGTGACCATCACTTAAAGCAACCTCATTTCTTCCTCCCCGTCCCCACCCCCTCACCCCAACCCTCTCTCCTTTTTTGTGGTACTGAGGTTTGAACCCAGGAGCACTCTACCGCTGAGCTGCATCCCCAAGTCATTTCTATTATTTTGAGACAGGGTCTCACTAAGTTGCCAGGCTAACCTCCAACTTGCAATCCTCCCGCCTCAGCCTCCCTGTGTCCAGTTTCTTTTCTCTTAATAATATTTCTCTTAGAATCCTCAGAGAACTGCTTCCAGAACAAAGCTTAAAATAATGTTTACATTGCTTTTTACTGCTTCAGTCCTGACCCAGGGCGCCACCTAGTGTAGAGACTCTGATAATGAAAATATTAAACTGTAAGTTACATTTTATATTTTAACATTGTCTGCAAGATACACACTTTGAAAATTTTTAAATTTTGTTTTAATTATTTGTACATGAAAGAAGAATGCATTTATACATTTTAATAGATCACATATAAATGGAGTGCAATCTCTCATTTTTCTAATTGTACATCTTGCAGGATCCCATCGGTCATGCAGTCATACATGTACATGAGGTAATAATGTCTGTTTCACTCCACTATCATTCCCTCCCCCATACCCCTTCCCCTCCCTCACTCCCCACAAGATATGCACTTGACATGAGTCCCTGATCCTGAAGTACCATGGTACCCCTCAAAATTTGATTGCTTAACAACAGTTTACATTTCTATGATTTCCTGAAGCTTTTGACATCTGGTTTGGGAAATCATTGGTGATGTTCTAGGACTTTCTCATGTTTAACTCCTGAGAAAGAAAATAATATTTCAAATTTTGACCACTAAGGTATTCTCAGCACCTAAAACAGTTACAAGCACATAGAATATGTTCAGTAAAACTTGTTTCAATTAACAAATTTGAATGCAATTTTTAAAAGATATAAAGATAACTGCCAAAAAATCAATATTTCTTTTTTTGTGGGGGTGGGTTTACTGGGGGTTGAACTCGGGCGCTCGATCACTGAGCCACATCCCTAGCCCGACTTTGTATTTTATTTAGAAACAGGGTCTCACTGAGTTGCTCAGCACCTTGCTTTTGCTGAGGCTGGCTTTGAACTCTTGATCCTCCTGCCTTAGCCTCCCCAGCCACTGGGATTACAGGTGTGTGCCACCACATCCAGCAAAAGTCAGTATTTCTGTTTTGTTCTGCCTCAAACTTTGATACTCCTTTTTTCAAAGTGTTTTCTCTATATCTAGTATTGTAACATTTTGATTTTTTTCTTATTAGGAAAGTGTAATGAACAGCTATCTTATCCTAATAAGACTGGCTATTATTCGGGTTACCTAATCAACATTCCTGTGGTTAAACGGGTGGTATAAAAATCACCCAATGAAAGCTACTATCCAGGGCTGGGATTGTAGCTCAGTGGTAGCACCTTTGTCTGGCATGTTTGAGGCCCTGGGTCAACTCCCAGCACCACAAAAAAAAAAAAAAAAAAAAAAAGAACTGCACTCCAGGGTAGCTTGTTTAAGCCAATATGCACTTGGTGTACCATAATTAGTGGGACATACAGTGCATGGTTTTTCCAAATCCGTGGACAGTGCAGTAAGAAACAACTAACTTCAAGGGGTCTTCCTTGCCAGTCCCTCCCCCGAGAATATACACCTGCTCCCCCGTTGTGTCCACCCGCTCCTTGGTCCTGAGCACCCTTCAGCTGTGTGGAGTGAGGCTGAAAGGAACAGACACGGACAGATGACAGCTACAGAAACTTGGCAGTCTCCTCTTCCCCTGACCTCACTTGTCCCTAGCCACAGCTTTTGAAGCAGCACCATCTCAAGGGGCATGGACACAGCAAGCAGCAGCTGCCACACCATGGGTGATGCCAGGAACCCTCCCCTGCTGCAGAGGCCTTCCTCCTATGCCATTCCGGGTTTTGCCCTCTCAGACGCTGCAGGGCCCTTTGCCTAATGGTGGCCTTTCTCATCCTCTTCACTATGTAAAGGTGCTACCTCCCATTGTTCTTTCTCCTGTCTGCCCTGTATGTTCCTTTTCCTGAATATTCTCCAGGTAGTCTGGGGAACATGGTTGAATAAATTCATTTTTTAAAAAAATATATTTTTAGTTGCATATGGATACAATACCTTTATTTTATCTATTTATTTATGAGGTGCTAAGTATTGAACCCAGTGCTTCACACGTGCTAGGCAAGTGCTCTACCGCTGAGCTACAACCCCAGTCCCATTGACTAGGTTTTTAATAAAGGGAAGATAAATACTGTAGTCATTAGAAAAAAAGAAGGAGAAGGACAAAAAAGGAAAGTCTGCTTGCTGCTTGGTAAAATGCTAAACTTCCTGGTGTTTGTCAGTCTGGAAGGCCCATGGGGACATTTACTCCCCTCGTTAGGGTGGGGTGGGTGGGTGCCACAATCATGGGCTTTGAAATCAGATTTCATTCAAAGCCCTGCTAGTGAAAATCTTGAAGAACTTATTTTCTATGATGGTTTATTTTATGTGTGACCACAAGATGCCCAGATATTTGGTCAAATATTCTTCTGAGAGTTTATGAGTGTTTGGGGATCGTTAGATTGAGTAAAGCAGATCGCTGTCCCTAGAGAAGGTGCGCCTGGTGCAGTCCCCTGAAGACCTAATAGAACAAAAAGCCCACTCTCCTCCAGGAAGAAAGAATTCTTCCTGTCTGACTGCCTGCCTTTGAACTGAATGGTCTCTCCCTGGGTCTCAAGCTCGCTGGCCTTCAGACAAACTATACCATCTGCTCTCCTGGGGCTCCAGGCTTGCTGACTCACCCTGCGGATCTTGTCAGCTTCCAAAATCTGGTGAACAGATTCCTCATGAAGCAACTATTTCTGCCTCTCTTTCTCTCCCTACCCCCATCCTATAGGTTCTGTTTCTCTTGAGGATCCTAACCAACATGACCTCTTTTTTTCTTCTTTCCCTCTCTCTTTCAGCACGTGGAAGAGCAATTGTACCTACCCTAAGAGGGTTACAGATACTGAATTTACCCATCCATCATGGTATCTCACATATCACACACTATTTTGGCTTCCTTATCCTAAAACATGTCACCTGCTAAGAGCAGCACAGAGACTCAGAGTTGATCCCTACATATTACAGAGAAATGATCGATCATTGGCAATCTTCTTCAGTAAACATTCCTAAGACATTTTCTAAAAAGTTCCCCCTATTCTCTGCATGAGAGAGATTTTTTTTAAATCCGTTTTTTCTTTCCACAGTGATTTCTACAAACAATTATTGAGCACCAACTGTTTGCCAGGTTGTAAGTAACAAGATCAAAACAATTGCTGCTCTCATTGAGTTTATCAATTAGTCAACACACAGTCCCCCACTCAGTTCTTAGTGTGGGGAAAAATTAGTGTAAGAGACAAGTCATCAGGCCATTATGGTGATTAGAAGAATGAGGTGAGAGAGATCAAGAACAAAGGTAGTAAGAGCACGCCAGTCTAATTCCAGAACCACAAGTCAGGGCAATAAGAATGAAAGAATGTTATTTTGTTTCTTGGTTGCTAGGGGTTGGTTCCCAGGGCCTTGCACGTGCTAAGCATGCACTCTACTATTGAGGTGTGTCACCCGCACCATGAGTAAGCTTTGGAAGAAGGGTGAGCAAGTCTCAGGCTGGGAGATCAGGTTCATCTTCATTGAGATGGCTCCAGGTGGCTCTCACCACCACTTATGTCTCAGTGCGCAGCCCTATGGAATAATATCGTTAAGAATGTTCTCCCCGCATTGTGAAATGTACAATTTGAAATCCAGTTGTCAACCCTAACTCATCAAGTAAAAGCAGGAAAAAGGACTGAATCGAGGTAGAAGAGGTGGGTCTTCATTGTCTTGGCCAAAACTTGCAAGGACTTGCCTTTAACCATGACCCCTTTGCTGGAGAGGCTAAAAAGTGAAATCAATGGTGGTTATGTATTGCTGTCTTTGCCCAAAAAAGAAAAAAACTGATGCAAGTGGAAATGTCTCACTATCTCAGTACAAATAGTCTCGGGGTTTTCTACTATAAATTAAATTTGTTCACTGATACATAACAACATTACCATTATACACATTAATGAAGTACCATGTGATGTTTCAATACATGAATATATTGTGTAATGTTTAAATCAGGTCAAACATATCTATCTCCAAAACATTTATCATCTCCTATGGTGAGAACATTAAATTGACTAGCTTTTTGAGATATACAGTACATAATTGTTATCTATAGTCATCCTGCTGTGCAATGGCATACCAGAACTTCCTACTCTTATCTAACTGTAACCTAGCATCCACTGATCAACCTTTCCCCATTCCTCCTCCCTATTCTCTACAGCCTCTGCTAACCAGCATTCCACTCTCAACATCTACAGTTTTTTAGATTCCACATATGAGTGAAATCATGCAGTACTTACCTTTCTGTGCCTGGCTTATTTTACTTAACCTAGCGATCTCTAGGTCTATCCATGTTGTCATAAATGACAGAATTTCTTTCTTTTTTATGACTGAATAGTATTCCATGCATACATGTACCACATTTCTTTATCCATTCTTCAGTTGATGAACATTTAGGTTGTTTCCATTTCTTAGCTAATATGGATAGTGCTGCAATAAACATAGAAGTTCAGAAATCATACCATACCACAAAGTAAGTTTTTAAAAATATGCAATACTTTATAAATGTCATGCATGTACGGGGTCATGCTAATCTCTGTATTGTTCCAATATTAGTACATGTGCTACTGAACAAGCACATACCACAATGTAATTCTGAAGAGGATCAGTTTATATCATAAACATTCTCATTATCCACTGCCCATGAATGAGTTCCTCAGGGGAATTCCTAACAAAGAGCTGGGGGCTCTTGGTCCACTCATTTAACCTCTCTAGGCCCTTATAAGGTAGGGATAAGAGGACTCTCTCAGAGAGCTGTCATGAAAATTAAATGCATATGAATCACTTGTTAAAAGGCAAAATCACAACAAATTAGTTATAGATCTAATTGGCTTTTATCAATAATTCATGAAGTGAAAGCAGCCTCCATTCTACAAAATCAAACGAGAGCTCCGGCTGGGTGACAGCAGCAGAGCGGGGGCCAGGGATTACAGGTGATAGTAAGGACACAGAACGACAAAAATAAAAATGAGATAAAACTGATGGGTTAACGTGAGGTTACAGGCCCCTTACCCTGCTGGTGAGCGAACCCAGGGCCTCATGCCTGCTAGGAAAGCACTCTACCACTGAACCACACCGCTAACCCCAGGTTGCTCTTTTGTAAGAAGCAAAGCAGAAGGCACTTTCTCATTACGCTGACTCAGGTAGACTGGAATCTCCTGTTATCAGAAAAACTGGTCTGTTTGGGGATTTTTGTGCTTCCTTTAAATTTCCTTTTGATTAGGTGGTAGTTAGCAGGGGTGACTCCATTTTGGCTTCTTCTAGTCCCTTGGGCCTAGTGCAGTCAAAAACAATGGCCTCCCACAATTTCTGTCTTGCACACTTTACACAATGCCCAAGGACACCTGGTAAGTATACTCAATTATTCATTGGCCATTGATATTCAGCTGTTCAGCAGCTATCAGAACGCCGTAGGAATCATTACTACTGCAGAGTCATGACTTTCAATTCCAAGAAGCCATTTTTTTAATCAGACACTAATTTAGTTGTAACTATAGTCAACCGACTCTAATTGGCTTGGTAGATAGGGTTGCCTTGTCTGTGATGTCCTCTAGTCAGCACTGTCTAAAGACCCCGAAGAAGAAACTGGAGAAGCAATTAATAAACCACACAAAGGGGCAAGACTGGAAATTTGAACTGAGAGAAGTATCCCAAACATTCCTTCCTGTCCTCCAGCCTGCTGGGTAAACATCTGCTCCAAAGTCTTGGGGGAAGGGCAAAGTTCTGGGAATTCTCACGCCCAGCAGGGGGAGTGCTGGCCATACCTTTCTAGGAAAGGTAAGAGTACAGTAGGTCAAAGTCTTTATCTTATGTTTCTCATTAACATATTATCGAGATTAGGAGGCCTGCTATACTAGTGACTAAGGTAACTGTACTATTTGATTGAAAGAAACCGTTTCAACAAGTCTGGTTTGTTTGTTTTTTTTTGTGGTACTGGGGATTGAACCCAGGGGCACGCCACCACTGAGCCACATCCCCAGCCCTATTTTGTATTTTATTTAGAGACAGGGTCTCACTGAGTTGCTCAGGGCCTCACTGAGTTGCTGAGGCTGGCTTTGAACTCTCAACCCTCCTGCCTCAACCTCCCAAGTGCTGGGATTACAGGCGTGCGCCACCAAGCCCAGTTCAACAAGTATTTAATCTTAATCTTAATATTCTAAGAAAGGGGAGAATGTAAACCCTACAGGCAGAATCAAATATTAGAGAGTAAACAGATCAAAAAAGTAGATCTAAATATTTTTTAAATAAAAATGCAAGCAGATCTCACACTGTTCTTTTATTAGTGAGTATAGAAAAATGCACCCTTGGGATAAGAGCTTTAAGAAATCTGCATGTAATATCCAATAAAATTTCTAATCAAATACATCTTAAACTACAGGAAATATTTAAAATAATATACTTCCTGTGCAAACATGTTTCTCTAACCTTAATCTTCTAGTTTCCCTTTGGAAATTTCCCTTCCCTTTGGAAATTAGAAGACTTTGACTTTGACTTTGACTTTTCCTGCTTCATAAGAAAGATTCCATATATTCGTACCCTTTTAAAGCAAAGAGTCAACTTTCTAGGTGTTTATCTCTTTCTCTGCATGAATTTATGTATGATACTAATGATGTCTTACAAGATAAAACATCACTTTAGAAATACAAATCAATATATGAAGTATGCAATTGGAAAAGAAGTAAACAGGACTGGGGGTGTAGCTCGATGGTACATAGCTTAGCATGTAGGGGGCCCTCGTTTTGATTTCTGATACCATGAAAGGGAAGGGAAGGGAGGAAGGAAATTGTACAATCAAAAAGTTCAGAGACATCCAGAGGAAAGAACTCCTTAAATTCCAATAGTTGGAAAAAGAATACTTGGAGCCAGGTGCAGTGGCCCACATCTGTAATCCCAGCTCTGAAAGAGTCTGAGGCAGGAGGATCACAATATTGAGACCAGCCTGGGCAATTTTGCGAGACCTGTTTTGAAATTAAAAAGGCTGTGACTATATCTCAGAAGTAAAGTGCTGCCTAGCATGTACAAGACCCTGGATTCAGTCCCCAGTACCACACACACACACACACACACACACACATCAGGCAAGCACAACTGCATGGAGAAAATCAAGCATGAGCTAACCCTTGAAATACTGAGCACACAATAAGGAAAGAAGAACCTGTTACAGCTGTGTGTTCAATGACACTAGCACAAATATGCTCACCCTCAGTTTTTTGTGAACATAGGCCAAAGCAGTGAAAGAAGGGTTCCGTGTGAAATGGACTTTCATGACAACTTCCTCTTATGCAAATGCCATTAATTTTCTTTAATCTCAATCATTTGGGCTTTCTGTTTAAATCAGATGATTTATAAGAACCTGCCCATGAAAACTATCATATTGGTACAGGTGGTACGTTTTACGGCAATTACAAAATACTTTCCTGTGTTATCTCAGTTGATTGTCACAGCAACACTGTGGGGTAGTAGGTAGTGTTTCTTGGTCTTCATGTTATTTATAGCCTGAAAACTTAGGTGGCTTGCAAAGGTCACAGGAGGGGAGAGTGGGAGTCAAAATCAGCTATATGCTGACTTGAAGTCCTGTGTGTTTTCGGCATCTATAGATCACCTCTTTTATCATACACAAACATGTAAATTTAGTCCACCCTTCCAAGTCTGCAGGTTCTGAATCCACAGATGAAACCAACCACAGATTCAAATTTTTCTGGGAATGGACAATGCACTTAGTTCAATTCCCAGCACCAAAAAAAAAAAGAGGTGGGCGGTGGGGGGGGGAGGGGTGGAATAAATCAGTACTGAACACTACACCTGTTACAGTTGTGTGTTCAATGACACTAGCACAAATATACAAATATGTTTTCCTTCTCATCTTTATTCCTTTTTTAATTTTTTTTTTAATCTTTTTGCAGTACTGGGGATGGAATCCAGAGGTGATCTACCACTGAGCCATATCCCCAGCCTGATTCAATTGTTTTTTTCATTTTGAAACAGAGTCTCTCTAAATTGCTGAAACTGGTCTCAAATTTGCCATCTCCTGCCTCAGCCTCCCACTCACTGGGATTATGACCCCTGAAGTCATTATTCCCTAAACAATGCAGTATAATAAATATTTACTTAGCATTTACATCGAATTAGGCATTATAAGTTACCTAGATTTAAAGTATATAGTAGGATGTTCCTAGGTTTTATGTAACTACTATGCTGTTTTAGATAAGGGATTTGAAATTTGGCCATCTAATTTTCTTCTTTTTCCTTCTTTCAATTATTTTTCTATTTTTCTGTCTTCCCCCACCCACCTCCACCCTCCTAGCAAGGGAAGGAACTTTGAAATGACCACTCCATTTTTCTGTTCTTTGTTTCAGTTTTCTTCAGCATTTCTGTCACTAAAACTAGCCTCCTCTGCTCAGTTCATCAGAACACTTATTCTATTTTATAGAATGAAACATGGTTCTATTCTAGAATTGAAAATAAAGTCAATTAAGATCTTTAAATTGTTGCAATTTTGTCCTTTGACAGATCCAACTTGACATGCTCTCTGGACTTCCATTTTTGACACAGATCTCAGTATCAACAACATCTAAAATAGTCTCTAATTGGATATAAGATTTCAGAGGGTCTATTTTAGGACTCATTTGTCCCAGTGCCACAAAACTTTCATATTCCCATGTTGCATGTGAAAACTGCCCTGGAATATATTATGTTGATTTACCATGAAATGTCTTCCGCCTAATCGTATTACCTCCAACAGCAATTTCACTCCTGAAAAATAACATATGTGAGCAATCTTTGGCTTGCTGCTTAATGCTATTTTCTGCAAAAACTGTTTTTAGATCTCATTACTCCTTCAGATATTTCTTCACACATAAACCACAAGCCTCACAACATACTCCTTCATCATATTTAAGACATAAAACTAGGCAAAATGGGATTTTACATCAACCTTTCACCTACATAATCTCTGAAAACCAACTGACTTGGAAACTAATCCTAGCAACAGATAATCCTTGCAGAGATTTCTGATCAAGTATTTTTTTCTCTCTGAGACTTCTGGTCTTCCTTTTTTATATTTCAGTAACATTAGAGGAATAAGCAGATATCCCAACAGTATCTGAAGTCCCTTTGGCCTTTTGACCTCTTCAGAGGACTGCAGAATTTCTCTCCCTGCTTTTTTCTGTTGCATCCTTTATTTGTTGCAGGAAAAAAGATCCTGTGCATTTCTTTGCTTTTTTTTTTTTTTTTTCCTATTTTCTACTTCCTATTTGAGTAACTATTGACTGATAAAGCTGGCTGTAGATGTTGGCCCCACCTTTCTTATATCACCTGTGTGACCCTTTTCAAATTAGTTAACCCCTCTGAACTTCCAACCCTGTGTGTGAAATAGGAAAGGTAATAGCTACTTCAAAGGATTATTGCAAGGTACAAACCAGATAATACACCTAAAACACAAATGTCCACACTTAATCAGTGCCAAGAAGTTGTGTTATTATTTGTTATTCTAATTCTGGCTCCTCTCAATTTCAGTTCTTCCCAATGCTCACTCTCCAGTTTCTGAGCTACACAATCATTTTACTCTTCATCAGTTATTTTCAAGGACTCCATCTAGTCTCCCTTAGGGTGGACTGCTAGCTAGCCTTCTAACAAAGCATCAGTCAATAATCAGAGTGCCAATAATGGTGATTAAATATTCCCTATAATGTCTAGTCCCCTGTTAGGCATGATGACCTAAGAGAAGTAAATTGAGTGCAAGAAAAGCTCTAAGCAGCTGGAAGTCCAATATTTTGAATTCTGGACAATCCATACACGACAAAATATCCAACGTCAAATACATTTGCATTTGTCTTCCTTTTTTTTTTTTTTTTTTTTCGGTGCAGTGAATTGAACCCAGGGCCTTCTACACATTAGGCAAGCACTCTACCACTAAATACATCCCCAGTCCTTTTGATTTTATTTTTTGATAGGGTCTTGCTAAATTCCCCAGGTTGGCCTTGAATTTGAGTCTTCCTGCCTCAGCTTCCTGAGGAGCTGGGATTACAGGTATGTACCACCATGCCTGGCTTCCCTGTCTTTTGTTTGTTTGTTTGTTTTCCCTTGTACTGGGAATTGAACCCAGGGGCGCTTTACCACTGAGCCACATTCCTAGCTCTCTTTATTTATTTTTTTAAATTTTGAGACAGGGTCTCATCAAATTACTTAGGGCCTTGCTAAATTGATGAGGCTGGTCTCAAACTTGCCATCCTCCTGCCTCAGCCTCCTGCTGGGATTACAGGCATGCACCACCATACCCAGCCTTCCCTGTCCAGTTTTTTTTTAACCTAGTTTAAAGAAATCTGAAACTCTGAAACTCTAATAATTTGTCAATCATGTCCATGTTAATTAATTAATGGACTTAATCTGAGCTCCTCACCTGGACAACCAATGTCCTTCATACAACACACCTAACTTAACTTTCTTGCTTTAAAGTATACTACCCCCTAATTCCTGCCTTATATTTAATCCCTGTTCGTATGTTTTCACCAACACGTCTCCACATTCTGGCTTCTATATCTTTGCTTATGCTATCCCATTTGCTTGATATTCCCTCTCACTCTTTGTTTTGTTTATTTCTTCAGATATTGGGAATTGAATCCAGGGATTTGTACATACTAGTCAAATGGAGCTATATTCCTAGCCCAAGCTATTTTTTTTTTTTACTTGTATTTTCTTAGAAAGTCTTTGTTCATCCTTTTGTTTCCAAGTTTTCTAAGTACTTTTAGTTTAGTGTCCTAAAGCTGGGCACCATGGTGCACACCGGTAATCCTAGCAGTTCAGGAGACTGAAGCAGGAGGATCAAGTTTGAGGCCAGCCTGGGCAATTTAGCAAGACCCAGGCTCAAAATAAAAAATAAAAAGGTCCGGGGTATATAGCTCAGTGGGAGCTCGTCCCTGGGTTCAATTCCCAGTACTGGAAAAAAAAAAAGTGCTCTGTGTGCAATGTATACAGTGGGGCACAGTCTACCACCGAGCTGCAGTCCTGGCTCTTTTTATTTTATTTTCAGCCAGGGTCTCCCACAATTACTGAGACTGGGCTCTATCTTGGGATCCTCCTGCCTCAGCTCCCATGTTGCTGGGGTTGCAAGTACATGCCACCATATGATTCTTGAACATATTTAGATTCTTGAATATAACGGACGAGTCATAGTTCAATAGCTCTTTTTGAGGGGGGCATCCGGAATTGAACTCAGCGGCACTAGACCACTGAGCCACAACCCCACCCCTTTTTTGTACTTTATTTGGAGACAGGGTCTCACTGAGTTGCTTAGTGCCTTGCTTTTGCCGAGGCTGGCTTTGAACTCTTGATCCTCCTGTCTCAGCTTTCCCAGTCACTGAGATTACAGTGCCTAGCTCAATAGTTTTTTAATTTTTAGTTTCTTTTTGTTGTTGTTGTTATATTGAGAATTGAATCCAAACCCAGAGCCTGTGCATGGTAGGTAACTACTCTACCACTGAGCTATATCCCCAGTTCTTTCTTTCTTTCTTTCTTTCTTTCTTTCTTTCTTTCTTTCTTTAAATTTTGAGACAGGGTCTTGCCCTGGCTGGCCTCAAGCTTCTGATACCTGCCTCAACCTCCCAAGTAGGTGAGATTACAGGTATGGGCCACAGTGTTTGGCTTTTAGCTTCATTTCTAAAATAATATTTCACTATATGTTTTATGTGTATTTTGTCTTGGTATGTGTGTTTCTTCTGACTATTTGAACAATTTGTATTTTTTTTAGTTGTTGCTTTTATTATGAAGCATAATTTAATCTCCTATGTGTCTGGATAAGACATAATAAGAAATTATGACATGAGGGGCTGTGAGTATAGCTCAGTGAGAGAGCAAGTGCTTAGTGTGTGTGAGACCCTGGGTTCAATTCCCAGCAATTGTCCCTGTCCCCCCAAAAAAAGAAAAGAAAAGAAAAAGAAATTATGACATGAACCATTTACATGTTCTTCTCCCTGTCTTCCATCTCTGCCACCAACTAAATGGTATCTGAGGGAAACAAGTTCCAAGCAGCCCGAGTGGCCAGTGTAAAGGCCCGGGCACATTGTGCTTAGTGTGTTCATGTGTTTGAGGAAAGCAAGGAGGCTCCTGGGTCTGGAGTGATGGAGGAGTAGGAGAGGATGAGTCAAAGAGGTCGTTAGGACTGTGTTGGCCACGGTGAGTACTTCCTTTTTATCCTTGAGTAAGATGAAGTGTTACACTGAGAATTGTTGGACATTAACATGTGATTTTCAAACAGGCATCTCTGCAGAGACTAAAGTGGGAGGGGCACCAAACACAGAAGCAAAGAAACCATGAGGGAGGCTTTTACAATAATGCAGATGAGAGAAATGGTGATGGCTTTGCTCAGGGTGGAGTGGGAGAGAATTGGTCAGATTCAGGAAGTATTTTGAAGGTAGAATGGAGCAGATTTGCTGATAGATTGGATGTAGTCTGTGTTGAAAGAGAAAGGATTACTGTGAGGTATTTGACCTGAGCATTTACTGGGATGTTCTCCAGATCACTGTAGGAAGATAGCAAACCTATTATTAAACCCCAAATTAGCAAACCAGATAGTTAAGCCTATTATTAAACTACAATAATCATTGAAATGGTGTGATAAATGGAGCATGAATTTTTAAAAAAAACTATAGAAAAGAAACTTAGAAAGGATCTTAATTCAAATGAGAATTTAATATAAAAATGGAATTTTATTTTAATTTTTTGCCTTTTTTATTAGAGCTTTACGGTTATACATAGTAGTTGGGTTTATCCCAACAAACTCATGCATGCATAGAAATTGATTTCAGTTCATGATCCCCACTTTTCCCTCCTGCCCTCCTCCTCTCCCCACTCCCCTTCTTAAAATTGACATTTTAAATCATCAAAAAAGGATAAACAATTCAAGTATTGTGCAGAAACACTAGATAGACAGCTGGGGGGAAATAATATTAGGTATCTACCATTATCTGATATCTTACAGCAACATAAATTCCAGATTCATCCCTTTCCCCAAAAAATATAAAGACAAGAGACTATAAAATTCTGGAAGACAAGACAATATATTCTCATTCTTTGGAAAAGACTTAATAAGTATAACAACAAAAAAGCAGAAGCCATAACTTTGGAAAACTCCAATTTAAAAAACAAAAAAATCTCGTGCATAACAAACATTAAACAGACAAGGTCAAAGACAACAAAATATCAGGAGAAGGGAATATATTTACAAGTATCATAATGCTATTTTTCAATTTTCTGTATAACAATTTTTATTTTTTAAAAAATCTCAAAACAGGTTTTAAAAATAGAACTTTATATATATTCAGGAATTAGCTGTAACTTTACACAGGGGAAAGAGGTGTGGCACTGAAAATGAAAGGACAATTTAACAAAAGATCCCTTGCCAAATCTCCTGCCAGGCTTACGTTGGCAGGTGACCCCGCCCCACTCCACTCTTGAAATACCACTTGAGGTTTACTGTGGAGAGAGGCTGTTGTGAAGGAGAACTGGATCCCAGGATCTCAACATGGCAACAGGCTGGATTAAAAATACCTACAGAAGCCAGGCACAGTGGCACACACTTATGATTCCAGTGACTTGGGAGGCTGAGGCAGGAGGATCACAAGTTAAAGGCCAACCTGGTCAGCTTAGTGAGACCCTGTCTCTAAATAAAATATGAAACAGGGCTTGGATGTGGCTCAGTTATTAAGCGTCCTAGGTTCAATTCTCGGTACCCCACCCCTAAAAATGAAATTCAGAAGCAAAGAAGCAACAGAGAAACTTACTTTGGAGATATTAGATGCATTATAAACGCCAAGACAGGGGACTGGGAAGGTAGCCAGTGACAGAGCATCGGCTTAGCGTGCCAAAGCTGTGGGTTCAATCCACTGCACCATAAGAAAAGAAAAAGGTGTATTTGGCTCTGCTGTGAAACTATTTATCTGGTTATAATTATTAAACCATTTATCTTTTTTCTTCAGAATCTTGTAGTATTACTTGACTATTAAAAGTATGATTACTTGATTATTAAAAGTATGTACAGACAGATCCCTAGAATTCCTACTCAATGTGTGGGTGTATGATTGTGGAGGAAAAGAATGGAGAAACCACAAAAGTTTTTAAAGAAACAAAAGATTTGAAAAGGATGAACACAATTCCAGGTGATTTGTTTTTCTGTAACTTCAGAACTTCCAAAGTTTTAACCATGACTTTAAAATTTTTCATAACCTTGGAGTACTCATGGGACCCTAAAAAATATTAATATGAGAATGTTAGAATCCATAAGAACATGTTAGATAAGGCAGGGAAGCCAGCCAGGTGGTGCACATCTGTAATCCTGGCAGCTTGGGAGGCTGAGGCAGGAAGATTGCAAGTTCAAGGCCATCTTGGCAACTTAATGAGACCATGTCACCATGTCACAAAAAAAAAAAAAAGTGGGAGCAAAGGCAGCGGGGGTGTAGTTTCACACTAGAGCACTTGCTTAGCATGTACAAGGGCCTGGGTTCAATCCCCAGCATGGAAAAAAGTAATAATTAAAAAGAAAAAGATCATGCAGGGCTGCCAAATACAAGATTATGGTACTTTGTTAGTCGAAGTTCAACCACTGACAAAATACCTGAGATGATTGACTTTGATGGAGGAAAGGTTTATTTTGCCTCATGGCTTCAGAGGTTTTAGTCCACTGTTGCTGGGCCCTGTTGCTTCTGGCCTGTAGCAACACAGTGGATCATGGTGGGAGTGCAGGGTGGAGGAGCCGTGTTTGCTTCGTGGCAGCTGGGAAGCAAAGAAAAGAGGAAGAGCTGGGACCTCAATATACTCTATAAAGACTTAACCTCCTCCAACGAGGCCCCACCCCTTGAAGTTTCCAAAACCTCCTACTGGTGCCACAGGCTGAGGACCAAGCCTCCAAGACCTGAACCTTGGGGGAACATTTAATATTTAAACTATAACAGATACCAAATCAATTAAATTCTTAAAATCTGGCAACCAATAATTACTAAAACACCAATAAATTAACTTAACAAAAGATAGAAAGATCTTAATGGAGAAAAGTATAAAAGTTCAGTAAAGAACACATAAGAAAACCTAAATAAATGGAAAGTAGAACACATGCAAAAATTATAGAATTGTCATTTTAACAATGGCCATTTCTCCCAAATTAAGGCAATCACAATTGAAGTTCCCTACAGGGTTTTTCATGGATTTTGACAGGCTGATCTTAAAATTCATATGAAAGAATAAAGGAAAGGCAATGTGATTTTCTAATAAGAAGGGAAGTTGTTCCATAGGAAAATAAAACTTGTTATAAGCCAGAGTGATTGAATAGCATGGTTCATTGTTACACCAAAATACTAGTAAAAGGTATAGAGGTTCCATAAAAGATCCACAGAAATAGAAATACTGGCAGGACAGTTGTCTAACCACACGGAAAAAGGTAAAACGAGATTCCTGCATCATTTTACACAAAAACAAATTCCAGGTAAATTAAAGATCCAAATACAAAATAAAAACTTCAAAATATTTAGGAAAATATCACAATATTTTAATGACATTGAGAAAAGGAGGTATTTCTTAAAACCGAAAAGCACAAATTCTGAAGGAAAAGATCTGATTACGAAGATCACTAGACATTCTATTACATAAATAACTAAAGCCTGTTTGACAAAATGTAATCTATCTAGTATCCAGAATGTGTAAACACTACAAATTCATAATGATGGAAGCAATTTTAAAGTAGTAAAAGAAATAAAAAGGGCAATTCATATACAAGGATCCCAAATGATAAATAATCACAGATGCTCAACCTCTTGAGTAATAAGGAAAATACAGATTAAAGAATAAGGATAAAAGCCAGGTGCATGGCTCACACCTGTAATCCCATGCACTTGAAAGGTTGAGGAAAGACGATCACAAATTCAAAA
>JAJEJO010000562.1:296680-531092 GCA_020662805.1 Glaucomys volans | reverse complement strand
AATAAGTCTGATAATACTAAATATTAAGAGAAAGAGTGAGGGAGTAGAAAACAGCTCACGAAGCTTAAAGAGCAATTTGGCATTACTTCGTGAGGTTGATGATGCATATACTCTAAGCCCCAGAAATATCACGTCTAAGAATCCTCCCAAAAAAAACTTTTGTCAAGTCTAAGGTCCAAAAAGGAAAAGCTATTAGTGACACATTAATAATAATAGTGAAAATTTTAAACAATCTAAAAGTCCACTCATAAGAACTAATGGATAATCTGTGGCATATTCATATAAAATATACAGCAATTAAAATTACTTGACAACTCTATATGCATTAAAACAAACAACTCAAAACATTTTTGCTGAGCTAGGAAAGGAAGTATCCCATGGATAAAATGTGATACTATTAATGTACAATTTTAAGATAGAAACTAAAATTTTTTTGCATACCCAGTTATTGCTGCACGTTCCACTTGGGCAAGGAAAAGGGTTCCTCTCAGATGGATGGGCTGGCTGTGAACTAATCACCAAGAAATTTATTTAACAGAAAAAAAAAAAAGGACAAGAGACAGAATTATCTTTGGAATGGGGGCAGGATGGGTTGAGTCATTCAGAAGGATCTGGGTCTGACAAAACCGAGGAGCCCCCGTTGTCTGTCTTTATAGCGGTACAGATCAAAGCGGGACCAGTAGGAGCTTCTTCCCTGAGAAACAGGATAGGGTGGAGTTAAGCAAGCCGTTTTGCCCTAGTGGGTCATTGGCACGTCCAGCAAATTCCCGCGGTGAACCAATCTACAGGGAAACCACATACTCCAGGCAATCTGGAACAATGTCTCATGATTGTCAGTTCCTGAGAGCCGGATGTCTGTATCTAACAGTTCTAGCAAGCCTGGTTTTATTTCCTGGCCATGGATGGTGCCCCGCACCCAGTAGTGGGTTGCTGGTTTTGGCAGTTCTGTCTTTAATGGTTTGAGGACCCTACAAGTAGTGGTCGTGCAGGTGGCGGTGGTAGTACAGTGGGCTTCCATAATGGCTTTACTTATTTTCATTCTCACCAGTGGTGTGCAAGGGTTCCCTTTTCTTCACATCCTCACCAGCCCTCGTTTTCTTTTGTCACTGTGATAGTAGCTATTCTTACTGAGGTGAGGTGACATCTCAGTTGGTTTTTATTTGCATTTCCCTGGTGATTAGTGATGTTGGCCATTTATATGTCTTCTTCTGAGATATGTCTGTGTAGGTCTATTGCCCATTTTCCAACTGGATTACTTATTTATTTTTTGCTACTGAGTTTTTGAGTTCCTTATGCATTCTAGATATCAACCCCTTGTCAGATGTATAGTTTACAGATATTTTCTCCCATTTTGTCATTTGTCCTTTCCATCTGATGATTGTTGCCTTATTATACAGATGCTTATTTTGATGTACTTCCATTTCTCTATTTTTGCTTTTGTTTCCTGCACTTTGGGAGTATGGCTCAAAAATCCCTTGTCCATTCCAATGTTCTGAAGTGCTTCCCTGTTTTCTTCTAGTAATTTTATAGTTTTAGATAAGTTCAGAAAATTTAGAGTCTTTAATCCATTTTGAGTTGATTTTTGTAACAGGTAAAAGATGTGCAACTGGTCTCATTCTTGGCATATGGATACCCAATTTTCCCAATGTCACTTATTTAAAAAATTGTCTTTTCCCAAATGTGTGCTCTTAGCACCTTGGTAAAAAATTAGTCATCTATAAACCAGGCATGGTGGTGCATGCTTATAATCCCAGAAACTAGGGCGGCTCAGGCAGGAGGATGGCAAGTTGGAGGCCAGCCTCAGCATTAGTGGGGCCCTAAGCAACTAGTAAGACCCTGTCTCAAAATAAAGTAAAAAGGACTGGGGGGTTGTGACTCAGTGATGAAGTTCCTGTGAGTCCCTAGTATTAAAAAAAAAAAAAAAAAAAAAAAAAGCTGTTATCTGCAGATGCCTGGATTTACTTGGATATACTTCTAGGCTCTCTGTTCTGATCCATTGGTTTGTGTGTCTGCTTTTATATCAATATCACTCTGCTTTGATTACTACAATTTTGAAGTATGTTTTGAAGTAGTAGTGTCACACCTCCTGCTTAATTATTCTTGCTCAAGACTGCTTGGGATATTCAGGTTTTGTTTTGTCTTATTTGTTTGTCTATTTTTGTAGTTTCATGCAAGTTTTAGGGGTTTTTTTTTTTCTAGTTTTGTGAAGAATGTCACTGCTTTGAATCTACAGTTCACTGTGGATGGTATGGATATCTTAACAACATTTATTTTTTTTCAAACTATGAACATGAGATGTCTTTCCATTTGTGTGTGTGTGTGTGTGTGTGTGTCCTCTTTAATTTCTTTCATTGGTGTTTTATAGTTTTAATTATGAAAATCTCACCTCTTTGGTTAAAATTATTTCTCATTAATTATTTTGTAGCTATTATACATAAGCTTGCTTTCATGATTTCTATTTCAGATATAATTTTGCTATTGGTGGATAACAATGCTCTGATTTGTGTGTGTTGACTTTGAGTCCTGCAAATTTGCTATATTTGTTTGTGAATTCTAATAGTTTTTTGGTGGAGTCTTTGGCTTTTCTATATATAAGACCATGACACACAATGCTTCTACTCATTTTCTTTGAACCAAGTCTCCACCCATACCATGGGTCAATACCTAAAATGTGCTGCAGAGAACTGGAGGCCAGGAGAGGAAAAGGGAGGGAGATGCTGAAACTATAAATTGTAGGTGTAGTTTCCTTAAAATTCTAGAAGATACAGTAGTGCAAAGTGTAGTGGGGCAATTTTTTTTTTCTTGTCCTTTTTTGATTCCTGGTTGATTTGACCAAGGCTGTGAAAACAGAAGCCTTAGTAATGCAATTCAAGGCCACAAAGTTGACAGGCATCCTTCCAGGATACTAGAGCTATGCTGGTAGGAGGCTAATTTTAACAGTGTGAATGTTTAGCTTTCTTTTCCGCATTCCACCAAGAGTTAGCACTAGCTGGCATTGCTAGAGAGAGTCATCAGCCACTGACCCTGCCACTGCTCAATTGAGAACGGTCCTTTTTTTTTTTTAACCTCTTTTTCTGCTGGTAAAGATCAGAGAGGTTAAATAACTTGCCCAAATTCACATAGTCGTTAATTAGAAGGATTAGGATTCAATCCCAATTGTCTCTGACTCAAAAAATCCAAGCTCTTGCACACATTCCTTTTGTTGTTTTTTTTTTTTTCCATTCAATCCTAGACAAAGATGAATGCCAAAGTTATTACTTGCTGTATCTCAGGAGGAAAGAAATCTTTCAAATGAAGGATGGCAGAAAAGTCCATTTCATTCCTCTCTAAAAAAAAAGGCAGAGAAAAAAAGAGAGTGAAGAAAAGAGATATTTCAAAGGAAAGGAGATTTAAAAAAAATTTAGCTTTTATTTTATTTATGTGTTTGTTGCTGCTTTTTTAGTTTTATTTTTTAATGTGGTACTGAGGATTGAACCCAGGGCCTCACCCATCCTAAGCAAGTGCTCTACCACCAAGCCATCACCCCAGACCAGGAAAGATTTTTAAAAAGAGGGGGAAAAAAACTAGGAAGAGAAGTTTGAAGGGGAATGTATCAATTATTTATTGCTGCATTAACAGTATTACCAGACATTTAGCAGCTTTAAATAATATGCATTTATTATCTCACAATTTTTATGGGTCAAGAATCCAGACATGGCTTTGATTCAGGATGCTGTTATAAGGTATTGGTCGGGCTGTGGTTTTATCAAATAAAATAATATTAACTAGGGAAGGATCTATTCCAAACTCCGATACTTAGTAGCAGAAGTACGATCCTTGTAGCCTGTTTGACGAGAGCCTCATTTTCTTGCTGTAATTTTCATTTTCTAGCTAGTCATTGACCAAATGCCATCCTCAGTTCCTTGCACCATGGGCCTTGCCAACATGACCCTTTACTTCATTAATGCCAGCAATATGGGCATTATGCCTTATGTAATAGAACTGCAGAAGTGACATGCTTATCGCCTTTGCAAATAAATGCCTGCCACATTATAGATTGGTATTCACTGGTGGATTACTGTATTACATTTTTTTCAAGATAAGGTATAATAAGTCCTAGAGAAATAACATAGTAAATACTATAAGCATTCAGAAAAGTGAGAAGTTAAGTTTATTTGACGTGACTCCAAATATAACAAGTGGACTAATGGGTAAATTTGCAAGGGAAGCTAATTTAGGTTTACAACAAGAAGGGGTGTTAATAATCTAACTCAGGAGCTGATCTGTTCCCCACGCTCATTAGAAATTCTTGCCATTGTTACAGTCCCCAAGAAATAAAATTCTCAAATACCATGTCCCAGAAATGGAACAAACAATTCCCGGAAAAGGAGGGGTGACCTTTAAATTAAGAAAGTTGGAAAGTCCCTAAAGGCCTAAATGTACCATCAGGAGGGAGAGACAGCTAACCGCTAATCGCTAACATCTGCTTCTGTAGTGTGGCTTGTTTGCATTGGCTGGAAACAGTGACTACACCACCCACCCCCTCACACATCATTTTTCCTATTAATGCTGACAAGGAAGGAACTAGCGCGGGATCCCCCTCCACACCCCTTTTAGGTGTATGGGTGGTCGTGGGCTGGCCAGCTATAATAAAGGCTTCTTTTGACTTTATGTGAATGGCTTGGATGATCTCATTACAGATGATTGGTCTGCAGATTCCAGTGTTTCTTAAAGTATGAGATCACATGACCGCTAACCATCTTTTCCTAACTTCCAGTCTATTACTTTATGAAGTTACTGGGCTTTGCTTTCATTGAGCATCTCATCTATATTTCCTTCTCAAGTTTAAGAGGATTTTTCACCCCTCAGAGGATACGATAAAGGAATTAGAAATAAAAAAAGCTCAGAGCTCTTTTCAGCAAAGCAATCCTTAGGCTGCATTCAGATGACTGATTTACCCTTCGTCGTGTATCCTGCTGGGATGGAGAAGGGCTGCAGGAATATGAATGCTGGTTCAGAACCATTTCAGCGACCAGGGAGACAGAAGGATTGGAAATTCAAGACCAGTCTCAGCAACTTAGTGAGAACCTGTCTCAAAATAAATAAAAGGGCTGGAGATAAAACTCAGCGGTAGGGCACCCCTGAGTTCAATCCTCAGTACTGCAATGAACAGAATTCTGGTTCATAAATGAGGTAAGTATCTGCCTGTGTTGGCACTAACAATTTGATGCAGAAATAAAGAGAGAAGAGGAGGGAAAAGCACCAGGTACCTCAACCTATGTCACATGGGAGAAGGACAAAAAGGACCTTTCCAGTGGGAGGAATGTGGAAACAACTTGAATCCAGTTGGTACAAACGCATTAAAGGGCTTCCAGTGACCAAGCCTGAGAGATAAATGAGCAAAGAGATGGCAGCGAACATTTTTCAACAAAATCTACTGGGTTCTCTTCTGTGTCCCCACCTCTAAGTTGCCTTTCTCCCCATGAGCTTTTCTCTTTGCTCACCGAGAGGTCCAAACTCCTCTTCCTTTCAGGTTCCTCCAAAGCCTTCTCTCTTGCTACCCCAGCACCCAAACTTTTTCTTGACTGATCACCTAGTTCATGTTCATTTTCTTGGGACATTTGCCCCAAATTTACCCTGTGTTACCAAATCCTCCTGCTTGTCTTGAGACTGAGACAGCCAAGACCCTGACCCTGTCTGTCCCTGAATTCTCAGGGATTTAGGAGGGGCCAAGAGGAAAAAGTGTCTTCTTTCAAGATTTTTCTGCATTCTGTTCTTAGCCCTTTCCACTTTCCTATATGAAAGTGGATGTTCCGTGTAGCAGATAAGTTTTTTTCTTTTCTAATGTTTGCTGTGTGTCTCTAGCTCTCCCCCTCACAGTCCATTTGCTGGCCAGCTCTGTAAGTTATGCTTTGCATATAGCATAGACTCAAGCAATGCAGGATGAAAAGAATAGAAAGCCACATGCTTTCATGATAAACTGCTTCAGTGGACCCAGTAGATGGTACAAAGCATTAATGGATCAGTCTTTTGTTTCCACAAGAAAATAATTCAATTCCAGATAAGTTTTTTAGAAATAGGTGTCAATCTTAATTAAGGGACTTCAGCACTATTTAAAAAATTCAGGATTAACTCACCATTTGACCCCAAAACTCTATTTCTAGGAACGTGTCGTATGGATTTATTCACACATGAGTAAATGATATAAGCATATGACATCGCATGATGGCATGTTCTTTGACACAACAGCAACAAAAACAGAAAACCTTAAGGGTGAAAGAATAGGGTTAGATTAAATAAATCATAGCACATAATTATAATGCAATAAAATGCAGTCATTTAAAGAAGTGAGGCAGGTATTTCCATACTGATATGAAACTTTACAAATATATGTTAAGTTAAAAAAAGAAAGCACACTGCAGAAGAATATACATATGTGTGTATATATATATGTATATATATGCTTTATTCATAGCTACCATTTATACGAAATGTATATTTGTGTGTATCTATATGCCCATATATATTAATTTAAATGTCATGTTTCCAAAAATCAGTGCAAAGTTTTATTCATAGATACCATGCTATAAATGTTTGCTACATTGACTGCAGTAGCCTCAGCTTCTGAAATCCAAGCCTAAATTTGATGACTAGAAATAATTGGGTATCCATTAACCAAGTATACAATGAACACAGCTGGTCAGCATCTGTTGGGAACAAGGAAAGCAGGATTTGGCCTTCTTTATATAGACCAAAGGACACAACTTTCTGCTCTAACAGGTGTAAGTCAATCAGTACTTAGAGTCCCAACAGACCCAATTTTCTTTTAGGCACCCAAAACCCTTCCAAACAAAGTCTTTCAATTGTGAGGGCCGCTAATGATGGCTCCCTTCCATGACCCAAGAAAGGATTTGGCCCAGGTGGTTACTGGACATTTGGCATATTTTATTGTATCTTTTTATCTCTACGTATGTGTACTGAATTCCCAATTAGACTGTGAACACCTTCAGGGGAGCTGTCACTCATTGGTAGACAGATCTACATTCAAATCTACTACTAGTTAGAAATTATATGTTTCTATGTAACTCTGCTTACTTTGTTAAACTTCTGTTAAGCCTCCTCTATAAAATGAAGACAATAAAACCTAATTCATGAGGTCTTTCTGTTTACTGAATGAAGCAACACACCAGAAACTGCCTGTCCCAGAATCTGTTACCTATGAGCATCAGATATGAATCATGTTGACCCCAGGTTCTAACAGAGTCATTTGCAAAAAGGAAATCATCAGTATATATTTATTTATGATAGTTTTTTAAAAAAAAATGAAACCAAACATGAAAGTTATTTTCAGGTGAAACAAGGTGGTACACAGCTGTAACCCCAGCTACTTGGAAGGCTGAGGCAGGAGGATCACAAGTTTAAGGTCAGCCTCAGCTACTTAGTGATATTCAGTCTCTAAACAGACAAGACTACAGATGTGGTTCAATGGTAGGACACTTATCTAGATCATTCAAGGCCCTGGATTCAATCCCCAGTAACTAACACACACACACACACACACACACACACACACACACACACGATTTTCGAGATGACGAATGCAAGCCAGGCCTGGTGAATCATGCCTGTACTTCTATTGATGAGAGGGCTGAAACATGTAGATTGTGAGTTTGAGATCAGCCTCAGCAACTTAGCAAGGCTCTCAGCAAGTTAGTGAGACCCTGACTCAAAATAAAAAATTTAAACTGGTTGGGGATGTAGCTCAATGGTAGAGTACCCGTGGGTTCAAACCCCAGTACCAAAATAGAAAAAAAAAAAAAAAAAAAAAAAGACAATGAAATAGTAAAAAAGTCTTGAAAGCAAAAAATGTTTAAACATTTTATTGGTGCATTATAATTACATATAATATTGGAATTTGGTATTACATATTCAAACATTCACATGACATAATTTTGTTGATTTCATTCTCTGTTCACTCCTACCATTTCCCTATCCTCCTCCCCACTGACCATGGTTCCTTTGTCAATTCTACTGGACTCCCTTCTATTTTCATGAGATTTCCCCAATTTCTTTTCCTTTTTTCTCTCTGGCTTCCACATGAGGGGAAATGTGATCTTCGACCTTCTTAGTTTAGCTGATTTTACTTAATATAACGTTTTCAAGTTCCATCCTTTTTCCTGCAAATGACATAATTTCGTTCTTCTTTATGGTTGAATAAAATTTCATTGTGCGTATATACCACATTTTCTTTATCCATTCATCCATGGATGGACACCTAGACTGGATTCATAATTTGGCTGTTGTGAATTGTGCTGGTATAATATGGGTATGCATGTATCACTGTAAGATGATGACTTTAGTTCTTCAGAATTATGGTTTGGATGTGAGGTGTCCCCCAAAAGCTCACCTGTGAGACAATGCAAGAAGGTTCAGAGGAGAAATGATTGGGTTGTGAGAATCTTAACCCAATCAGTGAATTAAAACCCTCGTAGGGATTAACTGAGTGGTAACCTAAGTGGTAGGGTGTGGCTGGAGGAGGTGGAATTGGGGTTTGGCTTTAGGGTATATATTTGTATCTGGCAAGCAGAATCTCTATCTCTGCTTTCTGATGAATGTGAGCTGCTTCCCTTTGCCACACTCTTCTGCCACGATGTTCAGCCTCACCTCGAGCACTGAGGAATGGAGCCAGCTGTCTATGGATTGAGACCCCTGAAACCCTGAGCTCTCAAATAACTCTTCCTCCTCTACAGTTGTGCTGGTCGGGTCATTTGGTCATGGCAGTGGAAAAGCTGACACAGACAGGCCTAAATACCATAAAGTGGTATAGCTGGGCCATGTGGTGTTTCCATGTCTAGTCTTTTGAGGCACCTCCATACTGATTTTCATAGTGGTTGTGCTAATTTATAGTCTCATCAATAACTATGTAAAAGTGTTCCTTTCTCCCCTCTGCAGAATTTATTATTGTTTGAAATCTTGATGCCTGCATTTTAACTAGAGTGAAATGAAATCTCAGTGAAGGGCTGATTTCTATTTCCCTGACTGCTAAAGATGTTGGGCATTTATTCATATATTTGTTGGTCATTGGTATTTTCTTCTTTCTTTCTTTCTTTCTTTCTTTCTTTCTTTCTTTCTTTCTTTCTTTCTTTCTTTTTTTCAGTACCAGGGATTGAACCCAGGAGCACTTAATAATTGAGCCACATACCCAGCCCTTTTTTGGATTTTATTTAGAGACAGGGTATCTATGAGTTGTTTAGGGCCTTGCTAAGTTGCTGAGGCTGGCTTTGAACTTGAGATCCTCCTGCCTCAGTCTCCCAAGCTGCTGGAATTACAGGTGTGTGCCACTGGTGCCCTGGAAGAGCAAAATTTTGTTACGGCCCCCATTTATATGACAAAATTATTTTTTGTAATAAAAAGATTTCAATAATAATGGTCAGAAAAGAAATGCATATACTTTCTTTTATTTAACTGCACAAGAAGTTAGAAATTATATATATATATATGTGATATATATACATAAATTCACATACATACATGTTGGTAAAAATAAGAATAAAAAGAAAATATTTTAAGAAAATCAAATAAAAAGTAAAGCATTGGTGCTTTTGAATTATGTTAATGTATTTTTTGACAGAAGGGAAATACTTGTATATTGGTCTGTGGTAGTAATGATGGACTTAAATATTCTGTTTTTAAATGTTGGCTTAGAGGAAATTGCCAATGACTTTTTAAAATGTGACCTTCACACCTTCATTTGGATAGTATAGCTTGATTTCACAATCCATCTTCAGAACAAATAGCATGCTTTAATAATTTTTGCTTGGAAAAGTTTACATGAAGCAACAGACAAGCCAAGAGTTGGGGAAAGCTAAGTATGAGGATAAATTTAGCAAAGTCATAAAAATCTGATTTAACAAGAAATACCAGAAACTGTAATACTTTTATGCTTGTCTTTAAGACTAATTCTAGCCAGATTAATTCTACAAGATTAATCCTACAGGTGGTGCATACCTGTAATCTAGTGACTTGGAGGCTGAGGTAAGAGAATCACAAGTTCAAGCTCAACCTTAGCAACCTAGGGAGAACAGCAGCTTGGCAAGACCCTGTCTCAAAACAGAAAGCAAAAAAGGACTGTGGGTGTAGTTCGGTCGTAAAGCACACTTGGGTTCCATCCCCAGAACCATAAAAAGTCTCCAAAAAATCCATTAAAATGTTTTCTCCACCAGAAAACTTGTCAGAATTTACTTTTTGCATATTAGTGAAAACTTTTGAATGTTTTTCCTCTGGTATATGAATCAGAGAGAATGACTAAATAGGAGTAAAAAATGACATTTTTTTAATCCATTGCTTTAAAATTGGTGTCCAGTGCTTGATATTCAGATGCTGACTTTTTATTTCTTCCAGCAATGAAGAACCAGAAAAAAAAAAAAAACAGCTCTCATGGTTTCTCCTGACATTATTATTCTTTTTAATGTAAATGTCTGATTTCTTTATATTTTGTTGTTCTATAGCTTTATGCACAGATTCTCAAAGTGCAATTTTTATTTATTTATTTTGATTCTTTTTTTGCAGTACTGGGGGGATTGAACCCAGGGCCCCACACATGCAAGACAAATGTTCTACTACTGACCGCCTCCCCAGCCCTTCATTTTACTTTATTTTGATAGATCTCTCCCTAAATTGGCCGGATTTGCTTCAATTTTACCATCTCCCTGCCCCAGCCTCCCAAGAAACTGCGATTACAGACATGTGTCACTGTGCCAGGCTTCAAGATACAATTTCTGAGTGTGTGTGTGTGTGTGTGTGTGTGTGTGTGTGTGAATTGAACTGAGGGACTTTACACCACTAAACTACACCCCAAGCTCTTTTTATTTTATTTTAGGACAAGGCCTTGCTAAATTGCCCAGGCTGGTCTTGAATTTACGATCCTCTGGCCTCAGCCTCCTGAGTAGCTGGCATTATAGATGTATGCCACCATGTGCGGCTTTAAGGTACAATTTCAAAACTTCATGTTTTACTGTATGTTAGCTAAGTGGACTAAATTTTGTCTGCAAATATTTTTGTACCTGATTAATTTCATCTAAAAATGTTATACAAGAGGCTAGGGATATAGTTCTGTGTTAGAGTGCTTGCCCAGTATGCACAAGGCCCTGGATTCTATCCCCAGTGTCACAAAAAAAAAAAAAAAAAAAAAAAGATGAAAGAAAAAAATATTAATAATTTAATACCATAAAAAAGATAACTCAAAAAGTTGTTTTTATCCTTTAATGTTTATTGTTTATTTTGAATATACTGCTTATTTTCAGTTGGAAGAAAAAACTTCCCAGAGACCTCAAATGATTCCACACCATTATGAATTTCCTCTTAAAACAAACTCCTGTACTAAATTCAGTTAGGCTAAGGGCCAATCATAGAACAGGAAATTTGCCAATTTAACTCACACATAATATGCAAAGTTATTAAAGGATTAGCAATTAAAATGTGCTAATTAGAAGTATACCTATGTATCATGAAAATTCAACGGGTGATGAAAATATTCCAAACTTGGACCGTGTTTGTGACTACCCAATTTTGTAAATATACTTTAAAAAAACATTGAATGAGGGGTCTGGGGCTATAGCTCAGTGATAAAGCTCTTGCCTATCATATGTGAGACACTGAGTTTGATCTTCAGCACCACATAAAAATAAATGAAATGAAGGCATTGTGAAAAAAAATGCTTAAAAAAAAAGACATTGTATGTATGCTTAATTTATTTAGAGATGGAGGTGGTGGGGGCTGTGCTGGTGATCAAACCCAGTGAGGTTAAGCATATACTCTACCACCAAACTACGTCTCCAGCCCTGAAATGTTCACTCCAAATAGGCAATTTTAAGTTATGTGAATTATTATTTTTTGTTTTTTAACTTATTCTAATTAGTTATACACGACAATAGAATGCATACATGCATTTTGATAAATCATACATAAAGGGAGTGTAATTTCTCATTTTTTCTGATTGTACATCTTGCATATCTACATAAAGATAGAAAAGAAAACTCAAGGGGAACTGCAGTGTTTATTTAGGACACAAATTTGTGATATATTTTAGGAGATAGGAGTATCACATTGACATTGTTTAGAATTGCTGAAAGTTTTATACTCTTCCTTCCTTCCTTCCTTCCTTCCTTCCTTCCTTCCTTCCTTCCTTCCTTCCTTCTTTTTTGGTACAAGGGATTGAACTGAGGTCTTGCACATGCTAAGCAAGCACTCTACCACTAAGTATATTACCAACCATTTTATTTTGAGACAGGGTCCTGCAAAATTGCCCAGGCTGGCTTTTTATGTGGATCATCCTGCCTCAGCCTTCGAAGTAGCTAAGATTACAGGCATGCTCCACCCTGCCTAGCTTCCCTGTCTTTTGATTACCCTATTTTTAAAAAAAATCTGAAATTTTACTTTTTTTCAATCATGTCCACATTAACTAATGAATTTAATCTAAGCTCCTCACCTGGGCATCAAAGTCCTTCGTGCTATACTCCTGTAACTTAACTTTCTTGTTTTACAATATACTAACCCCTAATTCCTGCCTTATATCTAATCCTTGTTCATATGTTTTCCCAGCATATGTCTCCACATTCTAACTTCTGAATCTTTGCTTATGCTATTCCATTTGCATGATGTGCCCTGTCACTCTGTTCTGTTTGTTTTGGTACTAGGGATGGAACCCTGTTTTGCACATAGTAGGCAAACTGAGCCATAGTAGGCAACCCAGCCTAGTTTATTTTTATTTTTATTTTCTTACAATGTCCTTGTTCATCCTTTTATTTTCAAGTTTTCTGAGACTTTTTAATTTGGCGCTCTGTGAAGAAAGTTTACAATGTAAATGTTCTTTGCTTTATAATTCAACATTTTCTTTCTTTTTTATTTTCTTTCCACTGAGACATATCCCCAGTCCTTTTAATTTTGAGACAGGGTCTTGCTAAATTGCTGGGGCTCGCCTTGAATTTGCAATGTTCCTGCCTCAGCCACCCAATTACAGGCATGTGCCACCATGCCAGCTCAGTCTTTTTTTTAAATAGGTAAGCTCTGTGGCTATAAAGGATGACTTTTACTTCTATTGTTTTTTAATGACTGCTTATTTTTATTTATTTATTTATTTATTTTTATTTAATTTTGATTCATTGAACACAAATGGAGTACAGCTATTGTTTCTCTGGTTGTACACAAAGTAGAGTCACACTGTCTGTGCATTCATGCATGTACACAGGGCAATGATGTCTGTCACACATTCTGTTATTACCCCCCTACCCCAACCCCACCCCTTCCTTCCCTCTATGCTATCTAGCCTTCCTCCATTCTTGCCCCCCTCTCCACCCCGCATTATGCATCATCATTCACTTATCAGAGAGACCATTTGGTCCTTGGATTTGGGGGATTGGCTAATCTCACTTAGCATAACAGTCTCCAGCATCATCCATTTACCTACAAATGCCATAATTTTATTCTTCTTTATGGCTAAATAATATTCCATTGTGCATATATACCACAGTTTCTTTATCCATTCATTTATTGAAGGGCATCTAGGTTGGTTCCACAATCTAGCTATTGTGAATTGGGCAGCTATGAACATTGGTGTGGCTGCATCTCTATAGTAACCTGATTTTAAGTCCTTTGGGTGTAGGCCAAGGAGTGGGATAGCAGGGTCAAATGGTGGATCCATTCCAAGTTTTCTAAGGAATCTCCACACTGCTTTCCAGAGTGGCTGCACCAACTTGCACTCCCACCAGCAATGTATGAGTGTACCCTTTTCCCCACATCCTCGCCAACACCTGTTGTTGCCTGTATTCTTAAATGACTGCTTATTTTTAACTTCTTTTTGTTGTTGTTGTTGTTGTTGTTGTTGTTGTACTGGGAATTGAGCCGAGAGTGTACATGCTAGGCAAGAACTCTACCACTAAGCTACATCCTCAGTTCTTTTTATTTTATTTAATTTTAAGGTAGGGTCTCACTAAGTTGCCCAGGTTGGTCTCACAGACTTGTGCTACTGTGCCTGGTTATATCATTCTTAAATTCTCTACAGTGAGCCTTCTATAGTCTGACCCCAGGGTAAACAGCACCCATATCCTTACCTTGGAACGGCACTATATTCATAACTCTGCATAATGTGGTTACCAAATTCTACTTCTTCAGGCTCTAAATTTAGGAGAGGGATCCAAACATACCCTTATGCATATTATGACTGCCCAAATAAAATCACAGTAACCTAGGGGATTATGAAATCTAATATTAAATGACATATTCAAGTATGACTTTGTGGTTTCTTTGTCTCTAATACTGAATTTTCTGTTCTACAGTTCTTTATCTTTACTGTCTCTCTCCCTCACTCTCTTTTCCCTTCCACTTTTACCCTCTCAAAAGTTTATTGTTAGAAATATCTGAAAATTATTCCAAGAAGCTTAATGTTCTTAAACCTGTCAGTTGCCTGAGACTTTTTAACACCAGCAGAATAAGGTGATCTTTCCTTTCTTAAGGTGTGACGACTTCAGCAGCAGTGGAGCTACAACACCTACATTCACACTAATGTCACCTCATTTTCCTGCAAAAGCAAGAGAAACTGCAAGCCAGACGCTGAAAGTTTGCTTTGTTTTAAGGTTGGTGGGATGGTAATATTAAGATGTGATTCAGTGGTTTCCCATCCTCCACCACAGGGATGGGCTAGGGAGAGTTTAGAAATTAACAACATAGCAGTCACTTGTGTAAGTGCACCTTTTATGGATGCCAAAACCCAAAATTTGTGGTCTTCTTTCCATTTCTGTTCAGTTGCCCTCTCCCCATTCTCCAGCAGGCAAGCATCAAAACAACACAGCTAACCGGGAATGGTGGTGCACACCTATAATCCCAGCCACTAGGGAGACTGAGGCAGGAGGTTCATGAGTTCAAGACCAGCCTGGGCAACGTAGCAAGATCTTGTCTCCAAAAACAAATGAAAGGACAAAATAAAACCAACAGCTATCCCTTAGCACACAAAGGCTTCTGCCCAAAGTCTCAAACTTTTTTCCCCCCTAGTCAAATGTGCTTTCTCTTAACTATTTCCCAGACAGGTTTATTCTTTTTCTGCTTTTGAGTTTCATATAATGGATTCACCCCCTCATTTTCAATCTCTTCTCATTTCTTCCATTTCCTGGTAACCTGATGATAGAGTGTGTCCTTTTTCCTCAGGACAGCAATAGACGGAACCCTCTGACAAATAAAAGCCAAAAGAGACAAGCAAATAAAAGGGACTGGCTCCGGGAGTTGAGGAACACTCATCTGCTCTCCCTACAACAGAAGGGATTAGGCATGCTTCTTGTTCTGACATCTGGGGTCAACTGGTGAATAGGGTAGACTGAGTGAATCCAAAATTCCACCTTCTGAGAGACCAACTATTCTCAAGGGAGGGGAGCATTTGTGGAAGCAGAAGATACATTGTGAAAAGGGTGTTGGAGTGTCAGCAGGGCCATACCCAACAGCATGGCCATGTGCTTGGTCTCTTAGAGGCCATGTGTCCCACAAGATTATTTTTTCTCTGTAAAACCTCAGTTTCTGTATATATAAAATGGGGTTTGAAAAAGTATTTCTTTCATTGAAAGGCAGACATTTTTGCCTTTCAGTTTTTATAGATTTGGGATAGCTTACAATTCATGCTGTCCTAGTGATGATGACCTTGTAGGGATGTTGTGAAGCTTAAAGGTGAAAGTGCCTGTAGGATGCACTTCTCTGACAGGCAGTCTCCGGAGACAGAAGTTTTCTCTTCAAGAAGACAGGGGAAAGCCGGGCATGGTGGCGCACGCCTGTAATCCAAGCGTCTTGGGAGGCTGAGTCAGGAGGATCGCGAGTTCAAAGCTAGCCTCAGCAACTTAGAGAGGCCCTAAGCAACTCAGTGAGATCCTGTCTCTAAATAAAATACAAAACAGGGCTGGGGATGTGGCTCTGTGGCTGAGTGTCCCTGGTTCCAAAAAAAAAAAAAAGACAGGGGAGGCATGTGGGAACATACAGATTAGCAGGACATGGGTTTGTTTATGTCTGCGTTCATTTTGCTCACAAATCTTCAACTTAGGCAGAACTCAGTGAGAGAGCTCACCTCTGCTCCAGGAGCCATCAGCATGGGCAGCTGGAAGAGGACTGGAGGGTCTGTCTCCAAGATGGCTAACCCGCATGTGGGGTGTGCTGCTTCCGAAATTTTTATTTTTTAATTTTCCTTTTTCTTTTTTTTTTTGCAGATCTGGGGTTTGAACCCAGGTCTTCTCACATGTGAGGCAAGCTCTCTACCACTAAACTACATCCCCAGCCCTTAAATTTTAATATTGTATTGAGATATAATTTGCACACCATAAAATTTACCAATTTAAAAAAATACATTTCAATGAATTTTTACCAAATTTATCCATCATCATCATCCAGTGATAGAACATTTCCATCACCCCCAGAAAATTCCTTTGCATTCCTTTGCAATTTATCCCCACTTTGTAAAATTTTTGAGGTAAGAACTTGCTAAATTGCCTAGGTTGGCCTCAAGCTTCTGATCCTCCTGCCTCAGCCCTCTGAGTCACTGGGATTACAGGCCTGTGCCACCCCACTCAGCTAGTTACATTGAGCTGTTTAAGAAATGACAGTGTCTTTGTAATATGGTTGTGCTATTTCACATTTTGACCAGTGGTTAATGAGAGTCTGTTTTTCTACATCCTCTCAAACACTTGTCCTTGTCCTTTAAATAAGATGTGTTTTAAAAATGGTGAAAATCACTTAATATAAAATTTACCATCTTCACCATTTCAAAATTTACAGCTCAGTAGTATTGTCTATTCATATTTTTGTGCAATCTCCAGAACTTTTTCATCTTGCAAAATTGAAACTTTGTACCCATTTAACAAATCCCCAGACCTTACCCCTCCCTAAACCCTGAAATCACCCTTCTTTCTGTGTTTGTGAATCTGATTACTCCGGATACCTTGTGTAAGTGGAGTCCTACGGCATTAGTCACTGGCCTCTTTCACTTAGCATAATGTCATCACGTTTCATCTCACATTTCAGCATATGTCAGACTTTTCTTCATTTTGAAGGCTGAAAGTGTGGGTTTTAAAAGCCTAAGTGCTGTATTATCCTTAGGCTTAAGCATAGTGCCTCTTGTAGTCTTGGTTGCAGGGGATGGAGAGGGAAAAAGGAGAAAATGGTAAGGAAAGGAGGATATTGGGGAGGCAGATTTTGAAAGCAGAAAGAAGTAAAGAAAGGAATTAGAAGTACATCTTATCCCTTTGGCAGTGAGAAGTAGTTGCTATTCTGCCTTTTCATTAAAGGCCTCCTGCGTGGACTGGGTTTTGGAATTTCCATCACTCTTAATTGATTATAAAGTTGATTCTACATTTACTGCCTCTAATTAGATCCTGTTAGGCTTTGCAAGAAACCACAACCAACTATGACTCAGGGCACTTGGAAATAAGTTTGTTTGTTAAAGCACTGTATCATGTAGACTTGTTGAACAACATTTATAGCATTAACATGTTTATTACTGTTTAAACTGGGGAGTAATATTTCAAACATCCCTCTTTGTCAGCAAATTTCAATATATTGTCCTGGATTACTTAAAGAATTTACAGTGCAGGGTACTCATTTATTGCTTTAAAGAATATTACATGGCAATATGCTATTGTAATACGGAGGAAAAAAATCTCAGAGTGCTGAAGTAGGGCTGGGATGGGATGGAAAGTCTCTATCCAGAATATTTAACGTAAATGAAAATTCATTATCAAAGGATTAAGGGACTAAATATCTGAAAATACTTGTTGAGAGTCACAAGATTTTAGGCAGTTGATAAAATTGCTAATGGAATTGCAAAACAAAGCAAAACATCCTTTTAATAAGGATTTAATCAGTGATTTCCAAACCTGTTTTTCTAGTATTAGAAGTCATTCTCCTAATAAACTTTAATATGGAATCCAAGCACAATGACAACATTTTTCTAAACAAGTACCACATTCTCCATACTGTTAAGGAAACTATTCATTACCTCCTTCCACTGATCATACAAGCTATAAGTGGCTAAACCAATTTTTAGATGAGGAAACTTAACCAAGTCCCTACATCCATTCGGATAGTTTAGGAAAAAGGTAAGTACTGAACTGCTCCAATTACAGTAGCAGGTGAAAGAGGCTGAGCCTGGAGCCTCATCCACTTTTCTACCCTCTCCAGCACCTTGTCCCAGCTCCCACAATCCTGGCAACCCATTCTGGGGCCATAGTGAAATCCCTCACTGCCTCAGAGTGGCCCATCATCAGAAGCCTGTTCACTGGCACTGTGGGGAAAGAGTGGAGCAGCACAGCATCCCTGTTTGAGAAGCGTTTTAGCCACACAGGTCTGCTCAGAACTTTCTTAAAATAAATTATGACTGGAACCACCAAGGGGTTTTCCTCTTCATACCTCATCCATCCAAAAAACCCAACCGAACAACAAATGTTTCAACACTCTTCTGCTTGCTATTTGATGCTCAAAATGAGTCTTTATTATAATCAATGAAAATAAAACAAAACAAAATGGACTACAAAATGGATAGGACTAGACTTGAAAGAAATGTAGGGTATACATTATAGAAACACCCTCCAAAAAAGCACATGTCACCCCTGAGAATTTTATAGTTGGTTTTACCTTTCTTGAGATTCTCTGCTCTATTACCTTCCCAGTCCAGGGTTATGACCTAGTTTCAAAAAGAGACTCATTTGATGCTGGATTCTAACCCTACTGAGATGTGCAAGGGACAAGGAAGTGCACATATCCATCATGGGCCCTCCCTAAGAATGTTCCCCCTGAAATCTTCTGGCCTGTATCTGGACAGAGTTTGTAGTACAAGAGGTAAGGATGGGATCTGTTACTCAACCACCCAGACAGCTGTTCAGAAAATATTAACCAACAAAGAACACTTGAACTACATGTGTGCCAAACACCAGTTCTGAACTATTCCACCCGGGCTCCACCTCTTGTTGATTCTGGTTTTACTGTTTCCAGACTTCGGAATCACAAAGGGAAAAGGTCCTGTTGTATCTGAAGACCTGGGTTGTCTATAAGCTCAGAACTGCCCTAAGACAAACAAGAGTTCTCAGTCATCCAAAGAAAGCATCCACATGTGAGAAGAGCTGGGAACACTCAGGGGGCCCACTCCAGACAAGGGGAATTGCTGGACAGCATAGTCTCAAAAAGGAGACTCTCAGTGGGAGGGCATTTGCCAAGCATGCAGGAAGTATTAGATTCAAGCACCAACAATCCCCATGGGGCGGGGAGCCTTTGTGTAGACAAATAAATCCAATCTGACACTGCTTTATCAACAAAACAACCACAGCAGCCATTACAAAGAAGCATAAAGAGAAACAGATGGGAGCGCTTGTATTTGCAAAGTCAAACTCTTCTTCATAGAGAATAGGTGGTGGAGAAGCAAAACTGAGACTGGGTGGATAAATCAGGTAACTCTGTTCCAGAGAGTTCAGAGCTGGCGGTGGTGTTCTCAGCATACAGCCACTCTGGTGGCCTCACTTGACCAGGGCCAGGTTGATGGACTTCTACCCTGGATTACTGGCTGATGTCTTGCTCTACCATGTCAAACTCAGCCAGGAGTGCCTGAACCTTTTCACCAGACCTTTCCTTTCATTTTAGTCTCTGAAATTTCTGGCCTGGTATGTCAATTCCTCTACGATCTTCATAAACTGCCCCATTATCACTTTATCAGATGGGTCTTGATTGACATACCCTGTTTGATCTTTATTTCGCTTCTTCCACTTGGTCAGAGATTCTTTCCAAATTTGTCACTCTCTTTCATTTTGCTTTTTCCTCTAGACCACTTTTTTTTTCTCCATCACAATCCAGTAACCACTCTGTGTTCTAGGATGCCCATGGAAGGTAAGTCAGGCCCCAGCGAACCAGTGCTTGGTGGGGCTTCCCTCATGCTGCCCTCTGGCCAGGTTTATGGATGAGTAGTTTGGAGGTGCTTCTAAAATGTGATTACCTTGCTGTTCTGATGAGCAGCCAGAATGGGGAACTCCTACCTTAAGCTGATGGAGTTAGAGGATTCTGAGAGATGGTATTTCTTTCCTTATTTGGAAACATGAAAATACAGGAACAGCAACCTTTGGGATGAAAAAGCAGATAGGGATGGCCCCAGGAAAAATCAAGAAAAAGAGAGTGATTGTACTGAGAGGCCTGAGGATTCAAATCCCAAGGTGGTCAGAAATTTCTTTTTATTTGATACCGGGGATTGAACCCAGGGATGTTTTACTCAGAGCTCCTCCCCCAGTAGCTTTGTTTATTTTGAGATAGGGTCTGGCTAAATTGCTGAGACTGGGCTTATACTTGCTATCTAACAGGCTCAGCTTCCCAGGACGCTGGGATTACAGGCAGGCGCCACTCTACCTGACTGCCCTTTATATCTTACAGTTTCAAATCCATTCTCTTACATGATTGCTCTCAAATCTGTAATTTTCAGCCCCATATCTCTACCTACCATCAGGGAAACTCCACTTAGATACCAAACCTTTGATAACCTTAAATGGTATATGTCTTAAACTCAATTTATCATCCCCTCTCCAAAACAGCATCAATATTAGCATCTTTATCCCTCTCTATCCTCATAAATTTACTAATTCTTTTTTTTTTTTTGTAGCTCTGCTGATTTTTTATACCTTTATTTTATTTATTTGTATGTGGTGCTAAGGATTGAACCCGGTGCCTCACGCATGCTTTGCAAGCTCTCTACTACTGAGCTACCACCCCAGTCCCTTATAAATTTAGAGTACAAATTTACTCTTCGACTTTTCAACTTATGTGTCTAATGGTAGCCAAGTTCCATCATTTCATTTTCTAAAGACTCTTCTTTGGGCTTCTAGTACTATCATCCTTTGAAAGGCTCTAACACTGCAATAGCAACTGAATACCCTTGAATACTGCAATAGCAACTGACTTTGTTTCCCTGTCTCCATTCTGTCTTTATATAGTCATCCTATGTCCCTCCACTAGACTATCTCCCATTTAATGCATCACTGGTATAATATATCACTCTCCCAATCAAAAGCCTCCTCTTGTTGTATCTATGCTTAACTTCATATTCCTCATAGTCAATGTCCTTCACCATCTGATCCCAACCATTGGACTTGGCTAGCTGTATTTCCTTACTAATGTCCACCAGGAACCTTGGCCTCCATGTGGAACATTTCATACTCATTCCCACACTCACTCTTTTATGATAGAAAATTCTTCCTCTATTCTTTTGTTGATCCAAATGCTTCCCCCCATCAAATTTTATTATCTCTACAAAGGTTTCCTTATCTCCAGTTCATGATTACACCCTTTTAAAAAAACAGTCCTTATCCTGGGTACTACTTATTTATGCTATTATTTAACTTGGCAAATCTGTTGTTGTTAAATGAGTTAATGAACAAATGCTACTTATTTATTTCAATGTTTTTTGAGATTTTCTTCCCCTGTAGATTCAAAGTTTATGGAAGGTAGGAGAAAGTCTAATCTTCTTTTGTGTATTTCTTACCACCTAGCACAATGTAATGCCCCCAACAGAGGTAATCCTAGGGATAGGATTGTTTATTAGTGCTGTAGGCTAAGGCCCAGAAAACTGTAGTTTTAACAAGCTTGAATTCCCCTTCCCCATCTCACAGAATTTCATGTACTGTTTGAGAGTGGGGATCTTCTCTGGTTTCTTTATAATGTACTTTCAATGCCTGCCATATAGTAGGCATTAAGTAATATTTTTGAGTTAATTATGAAGTTTACTGCAAACCATGTTTTGAAACCATGCCCTGAGAGAGTGAGAGACTAAGTAAAACTTTGAACTACTATAAGTTGCATATGTGTATGCATGTTGCAAAAATGTGTGCGAAATGTTTTGAAAAGTTTAATGTAATCTCCAAGCACAAACTATTATTTTAAGATGCCAGAGTAGATTTTTTAATTTTCTTTTTTTTAATTCCTAAGTAGGTTTTTTAAAAGTGCGACTTATCCTTTCAGGAAGGTAAATTTATCCTGGGAAAGACAAAAATAACCTTGTAAGTTTGCTTTTTAGATTTCTTATTATTTATAACGAACAGAAAAATCACTCTCTCTTGTTCTTTTTTTGGTACAAATTGTAGTTCTTTGGTACAAATTGAGTTGGAAGGGTACAAATATTTTAGCTACATTCACTTGAAACAAATACAACATTCATTGACTTTGTTATAAGTGAGGAAAATGATGCTTAGGCAGGTTTAAAGATTTTTCCCAAGGCAGAGATTCTCAAAAACGTTGTCCTCTGATCCCTGCCTCAGACTTTCCAGGGAAGCTGGTTCAAAAATATAGCCTCCAGGTCTTTACCCAAGACTTACTAAATTAGACTCTTTAAAGGAAATTTGCATGTTTAGCAGTTCCTTTTATATCAGAGGCTTCCTGCATAGTGCTTCTTGAACTCTAATGTTCATTTGAATTGCCTGGGGATCTTACTAAGCTGCGGGGTTAGATGTGGCATGTCTGCAGTCAAGCCTGAGATTCTTCATTTCTAACAAGTTCTCAGGTGGTGCTGATGTTGGGAACTCGTGGACCACATTTTCAATTGCAAAGGTCCAGAGTCGCAGTACTCAAAGTGTAGTCCCAGAGCCAGCAGCAACAGCATCACCTGTAAACTTGTAAGAAACATAATTTCTTGGGCTCCACTCCAGACCTACTGCATCAGACACTCTGATACATGTTTCCATTTGAGAACATGTTCACACTTGACAACTACTGAATTAAAGAACTTCTATTTAAAAAAATCTTGCCAGAGTCTGCCAGGTAGTCCCTTTAATGAGACTTCCTTGAAGCCTGGACTTTGGTAGTCCATTTAATGAGACTTCCTTGAAGCCTGGACTTTGGTCTTTCTTTAAAACTCTCTAGTCGATTGTAATATGCATTCAGGTTTGCATACTGTAGTTTGAAAATTACTTAAGGTGACATCTGTATTCTTAGCAGAATACAAATCTTTAGCTTGGTAGTGACATCGTCTTGTTCTCTCTGCTTTTGTTTCCTAAACACCAGTTCTTCCGAATACTAACTTGTGTTGAGTTGCTGCCAGAAGAATGTCACATTCCCTGTGCCTGCACCCACATGGGGACAAAGTATGGGAAAAGAGAGACGAAAGGAATCACCTTAATTAAAGAGGCTTTGTTTCCCCTCAGTGCTAGGCATGAAACCCAGGACTTCACACGTATTACACAGGTGCATTGAGCTACAACCCCAGCCCCAAGAAACTCACTTAAACGTAAAGACACAGGCATCCATTAATATGTATAATTTTAATGTTTTTATTGTATTAGTTAAGACTTAATTTAACTTTAAAAAATTGAAAATAAGAAAAAACATATGAAATAAATGGTAAGCATCATAAAGACAATATAGCAGTGTTAACATTATGCAGTTAGACTTTAAGACAAACTGTACTACTCAGAATAAAGAGAACTTTTACAAAATAATAGTTGACTCATTAAGTAGACTTGATAATCAAATGTATCCTCATTTGATTATCATGAGATAGTGATATAACCTCAGAGCTTCAAAATATATGGAGCAAAAATAGAATTCTGGGAAGAAATTACAATTAGTTGGAGTTTTAATTTTTACTGCTCTTCTCTGGTAATCAAAGAATAACAACAAAAACTACAAAGGATAAGGAAGATATGATCTGATTGATAGCTCTTGAAATTTATACCTAAGAGCTTGCAAAAAAATTGCATTTTTTAAGTGTACATAGAATATTCTCCAATACAGATCCTATGCTAGGCCATGAACTAAGAGTCTGAATGATGGAATCTTATAGAGTATGTTCTCTGACAAAATAATTAAGTTATAAATTAGTAACAATATTTAATCTAAAACAGCCCTAAGTATACATTTAGAAATTAAACATCACACTTCTAAATGACACATAGTTTGATGGAGGGATCAAAGAGAAAGCACAAGTATAAATAGAAAACACTTAAAACCAAAGGAAACTGCAAATATATCAAAATTTGCAGTACATAGGAATTAATAGCTTCAAAGTTTTCTGTGAGAGAAGGAGAAAGGTATAAACATTGTATCATTCAACTGTAAGAAGTTAGAGAAAGAAGAGTAAATTAAATCACACTCAACAAATAGAAGGAAAGCATAGGGAAAAAAGGTATAGAAATGACCGAAAGTCATGTGAAAATGTGCTTGACATCATTAGTCATCAGGGAAATGCAAATTAAAACCATAACGTGATACCTTAAAATCCAAGAAAATGGCTAAAATTAAGTGATGGTCATCAAATATTGACAAGAATGTAGAATAAACAGTCACATGGCACTGTTGAGACTTTAAAATTGAACAATCACTTGGAAAAACTATTTGATAATTACTTATGATGTTACACATACACTATCCTGTGATCCAGCAATTTCAATCCTTAGGATTCATCCTAGAGAACTATAAAATATGTCCACAAAAAAGAGATAGGCAGGAACATTCATAACAACTTATCTGTAATAAGCTTGAACTGGAAACAACCCAAATGTTCATGATCCTGAGAAATTTAAAAAAAAAATTTAGAGTATATTCATAACATGAGATACTACTCGGTAATTATAAAATGAACAAATTATTACTACATGCAACATAATGGGGGAAGATAAAATATTATGTTAAAGAAATGAAACATAAAAGAGTATGTATTTTATTCTTCCATTTATATGACATTCAAGAGCAGACAAAGCCCTGCACAATGGTGCCTGCCTGTGATCCCAACTACCTTGCAGGCTGAAGCAGAAGGATCACAAGTTTGAGGCCAGCCTGGGCAGTTTAGCAAGACTGTCTCAAACTTTTTAAAAAATAAAAAGGCTGGGAATGTAGCTCAGTGGTAGAGCTTGCCTAGAATGCAAGAGGCCCTGTGTTCAGTACTGCAAAATAACAACAAAAAGAACAGATGATAATGATGGCAGAGATTTGGGGATTAGCCTTCTGACAATTTAAGAAGGGTATTTAAAATTAATTAGATACCTAGTACAAAATATGCCTTTTGTTATATACTGTTTTAGTCAGTTTTGCTGTGTAACAAACCCCCCCCCCCAAATTTGTTGGCTTAAAAAATAATTTTTCCGCAGTATGGAGATTCCTCAAAAACCTTGGAATGGAACCACCATTTGACCCAGCTATCCCACTCCTTGGTTTATACCCAAAGGTCTTAAAATTGGCAAAGTATAGGGATGCAGGCACACCTATGTTCATAGCTGCTCAATTCACAATAGCTAGATTGTGGAACCAGCCTAGATGCCCTTCAATTGAAGAATGGATAAAGAAAATGTGGTATATATACACAATGGAATATTACTCAGCCATAAAGAAGAATAAAACAATGGCATTTGCTGATAAATGGGTGGAGTTGGAGAATATCATGCTAAGTGAAATAAGCCAAGCCCAAAAAACCAAAGGCCAAATGTTTTCTCTGATCAGTGGATGCTGATACATAACCAGGGCAGGGGATGGTTATGGGGGGGATAGGAAAGAATGGATGGTGTAGAGAAAAATGGGACAGGAGGGGGTGGGGGAAGGAAAGATAGTAGACTGAGACAGACAGTATTACCCTATGTATATGTAAAATCATATGAATTGTGTGAGTCTACATTGTGAAAAAAAGATATATTCCCTGCTGTATAGTTATATCAAAATGGGTTCTACTGTCATGGATAATTAAAAAGAACCAATAAAAAATTTTTCCTTCTGACTAAAAACATAAAAAAGTACAAGTGAAAATAAATCTATGGTGATAGCAATCAGAGTTTTAGTTCCCTATTAGGGTAGAGAGTGACTAGAAGGGGGTCACGAGGGAATTTTCTGTGGTGATAGAAGTATTCTAGATCTCAATTATTACCATTATTGATTGTCAAAACCCATCAGGCTGTACACCTAGATGTGGGAATTTCATGGTAAGTAAATTTTACCTTACTAAAAGACATTTTCCATGTGTCCTTAAAATTCATGTTCTAATGAGATAGCCAGCCATGACTAAGTGATATCCCTAAAGTATGAACATCTTGCTTCTGGAATTAAAAGAATAATATAAATATTTAAAAATCTACCTCAGTGAATAGGTAGAGAATAATCTCATAGAGCATGAATCATTTGCATTGGGTGTAGAAGAAGTGTAAGAAGTTTGCCAGGTAAATGGTAGGAGGTCATCCCATGCAGACTGAATGGATGTGTAAAGGCACATGATGTTAATTGTAGTATGTGAGCTAAACATGAAAAGGAGAAGTTTGGAAATAAATTGTGATAGGCATTTTGCACTAAACTGAGACATTAGACCTTCCATGATACAATAAAAGTTTTTTTAAACAATTGAGTGATCTTTTCAGTGAGTCTTTAATAGTATGTCGGATATTCTAAAATAAGGAGAAATTGATGCCAGGGTCCTGGGCCCTCAATGCCTTTTGAACGAAACTGCCCTATACATAGCCTCTGCTTGAGTGTGTATTTTTGTTGTTCATGCAGTAATGATCAGGATTGTTTATTGAATGGCCCTGGAGGTTTTTCTCTGAGTTTCCTGGCAATAAGTTACCTGCAACGTAACTTACCATAGTGGTAACAGTGAACATGGCCTCATATCTGACATGATATCAAATTCTATTAGCATGGGAATGCAACGCTCCAAAGCAGATGATGTCTCCTACTTTGCTTACAGGGACACTCTCATGCTTGCTTTTAGAAAGGAAGAGCATGAGGTAGTGTTCCTTTTTCTGAAGCACAAAAATAGTGCTTTGAGCTAGCCCAAACATACCTCTTTACAGATGACAGGACCTTGTTAGTGTTTTCCAGAAGCCCTTTCATCCAGAAGTTCTTTCAAACTTTCCACAGCAGGGGCTAGGGATGTAGCTCAGTGTTAGAGCCTGTGCCTAGAGTGCAAGAGGCTCTGAGTTCCATCCACAGCATGCACAGACACACAGACACAGACACACACACACACACACACAGACTTCCCCAGCTGTTAAGACCATCAGTGTACACCTAACCCATCACTAGCTGGCAATTTATAGCCTGGAGTAAAAGGTGAATTGCATCGATCAGATTCTTCCCGTTGGGGAGATGAATCAGGGAGTCTTGGCCATTTAGCAACAAGAGCACTTGCTAGAAGAGCATCAGTAAGCAGAGTGAGGGTTGCACAAGCCCAAGCCATATGAGAGAAGCAAGGTAACTGGTAAAAGGAGGTGGATGGATGTGCAGGGAGAAGCAGAACTATGTGCATAGTTCATCTACAAGGTCCTTGCTCCTAGGACCTTGCTAGGCTGCCTCCCAGTTCAGGGATAGGAGTACAAGGTCTCCAAAGTTTGGGAAAAGGAGCTAGTGGAAAGTAATGGAGAAGAAGATAGCATTTTGAAAAGCAAAAGGGTGACCAGTCAAATCATTCAAAAACATGCAGAGGGTAAGGAGTGAGTTGAATTTAGTAATCAGAAGCCGAAGAGTGTCCTCAGTGAAAACTGATTTTGCTGGTGCCGAAATTAAGAAGCCACGTTTCAATGGGTATACAAGTTAATAGAAATTGAAGTATTGGGGAGTGTGCTAGATGATTTGGCAGGCATTGTCAACCTAAGGGACAAACCTACTTGTGAGAGCGAGGCCCAGAATTCTGAGTTCTAAGGAGGGGCAGACAATGCAAGATTTGCCTGAGACAGAGGAGGCACTTTTTCCCTCCGAAATAAGAACTAAGGAGGTAAGTAAGAATCATAATAGGTATGAGTCTGTGCATGTGTGGAGGGTGAGATATTGAGGCAATTCACATATTTCAGAAAAGTCGGTGAAATCTATAAAGGTAAAAATAACAAGATCAATTATAACATGTATTGGATAAGGAATGATAAACTCTGAAAATTCAGAAATTCCTTTAAATGCATTAGGAGCTCACGTGTTATCCCATTGTACAGATGCGCAGACCCAGGTTCAGGAATTTGCTCTAAATCAAACTGCAGATACCAACTCCAGGCCCGCAGCTGAAACCCCAGGCTGCCTGGTTGAGGTCAGCAGTGAGTAAGTCTCCCGACAGCGTCCTGGTGCTGGCGGCCAGGAAGGCTGGAACTACACTTCCCAGTGTGCCAGGCGGGGCGGGGCGCGGCGGGGAGGGCGCAGGCTCCTTCCCAGAAGCAAAAGCGGAAACAAAAGAGTCTCGCCGGCGTCCCCGCCCGCACACTCGCGCACACTCGCGCTCGGGCGCACACGGATCAGGCACCGGCTCCCGGAGCGAGCCAGCGAACGGCGAGCCGGGGACCCACAGGGCTGAGCCAGCCGAGCAGCCAGCGAGCGGAGCCCGCGACGACCCACGCCCCCGAGCCACGCAGCCGCCCCCCGCCGGCCGGTGTCCCCGCCGCCCTCCTTGACCCATGGCGCTGAAGCGGATTCAGAAAGTGAGTACGGGGCTGGGCCTGGGGTGGCGGAGCGGGCATCGACCCCCTGCCCATGCTGACCTGGCCGTTGGTCCCAAGAGACGTGCCGGGAGGGTTTGGGATGGGAGGATGGGCCGGGGCGGGGCAGGGGACCAGAGGCGCCTGCCCGGCCCGCGGGCACCGGACAGGTGAGGTGGGGACCGGGCAGGTCCCGGGTGGCCGGAGGTGCTTGGAGACTGGGGGCCAGCTGCGCGCTCGCGCCGGAGCTGCGCCCAGAGCTCCGGGGTGGAGATCCTCCTCGGTGTCCAGACCTTCCCGAAATCTGTGCTTCACGGTCACGGCTGTTTTTTTGCCCCACACCAGGGTAGTTTTGGCCCCTGTCATGATGTGTTTTCTCTGCACTGTTTCTTAAAACTGTCCCCTTTTATGTTCTCGCTTCTCCGGGCTCCCCGGGAGGGCTAGAAAGGTGTGGTGGGCCTGCAGCCTTTCTCCTCGAAGCTGTCGGGTTTGTTCTTTCTGTGCTCTGCGGTTGGCTCTTGCTCAGTTGCCGGAATGGGCTGGAAAAGCCCATTTGAGGCTGAGAAGCCAGGAGAAAGCTCCTGCCCCTTCTATTTTGGTGCCTCTGCTGCTGCCACTTCAGGTCACATAGCTGTAGTGAAAACATAGTTGCTGATACACAACAAGATGACCTCCTGGCTGTGATTCATGGTGAGTCAAGCCAAACAGGTTTTTTTTTCTCATGATAAACTTATATGTAAAGTTCGAGACACAACAGAAACAGCTACAAATTAAATTGTTTTGATGCTTTGACACATGGGTATAGAACGAGGAAGGAATATGTGTATTCATTCAACAAATATCCATCCCAACTCATGTAAGCAATCGTCCTCTCAGTATCAGTTATTGCAAAGCATTTCAGATGTGAGCATTTTACAAAACTGGGATTTGGTCATTTCTTGTTCTTCATTTTTTATTTCTTATTAGGCTGTTGGTCTGTTTACTGACCCAGGTTTTAAGTTTTTTAGAGTTCACATTGTTTGGGAGCACTTTGAGCAAGTTAAGCCAACAATGGAGTGTGTGTTTTAGAATTTGTTTCAGAAGTCAGCGTCTACCAAAAATTTTTAGCAACTTTTCAACCACAAGTCAGTACAATACAACAATGGTATGTGTTAGAGCAGTGGTAGACATGTATGTATACATTGTATTTTGACTCACCACTGGTGGTATCTTTTGGTACAGAGGACAGCAACTTTTAAAGTCAGCTAAATTTCTGTTTATTTTTGGTACAAATACTAAATCTGTGGATTGTGGTTATTCTTTTTATCATCTAAGGAGTCATGTCATTATAAAATGTACTATTAATGGCATTTATTTAATATTAATGTTTTGTCTTTTGAAGGTAATGCAGTTACACTTTGTTTTATACTAGTAATCCTAATTTTGAAGTCCTGGGCAGTATCTTCACTATGTCTTGTATGCTTATTAATGATGATGTAATAATATTGGTTCCTGATTGGATCAGACAACACACATTTTCCCAGAAGTTTTCAAATTCCATTTCCTAGCTCATAGAATTTTTCACATGACTTTGCACATGCAAATTTTTTTTTTTTACACGCTGTGGAATTCATACATAGTATGTGGATATTCAAAGAAATATGGACACCATTTGTAAATATCATGCTTAGATATTCTTGTCAACCACTATACTGATCCAGTATATTTGATTTATGTTATATTTATAATATGACATATGTCCACATATTTTAAGTGGTTTTTGGTTATTATAACAACTAATGCATAGACATTACTTACATAAAAATGATGTAAAACCTGTGATAGATTGATATTTTGGAGAAGCAGTTGGAGATTATATAACACCACGAACATACTTTTGGTTTCCTTTTTCCATTATCAGGCAAATTGACTTAAATGACATTAATCACACATTCAAACCATTTTCTCAAAGCTTAGGTTGTTTATTTTAATTGATTCTCCTTTTTCATGCTTTTTTACATATCCCCTTCAAAAGAAGCTAGTTCCAGGTCAGATTTTCTCTCTGCCAAAAGTTATAAAGCCCTCTAATATCTTCAGTATCCAGATTCCTATTTGAATTTTGTCTGTTCCTACACAAGTGGAGATGTGTATTAACTTTTGACCTTTCTTTTTAAGTGTATTTGAATAACACAGTCAGATAACAGTCAACGGGTTGTAATTTTCCTGTACCTAAAGTGGCAGGCCTTGGAGCTTGTAGAACTTCGGAGAAGTTTGTAGTAGTGTAGTAGAGGGTACCAGCAGGGAAACAGCTTCTAGGGCAGAGGATCAGAATCACTTGTAGGATATTTTCAGATTGCTGCTACTGCTGTAACGGTAGAGATGTTGAATTCCCAGATGGGTTTGGTTGGAAAGAGGGTTGAGAACCTCCGATGTTCTTGTCTGTTCTCCTTATTCTAAAGCCTTGAGTGGAGAAGTTCTTAGCCCAAGGTTAATCTCATAAGTGATAATGGCATATTTGAGAATAAAGTTCACAATTTCACATTTCTTCATTATGAAAAGAATAAAATGGTTGGATTAAAATTGTATGTATACAGAAGGCATGTATGTATCAGTGCTTAAAATGTATTTCTATACTAGAGTATACTAAGTGATTTAATGTTTTAATTTAGACATCCTGTGCCAGTTTTGCATTTCAGCTCATAAATTTACACACCCATGCCCTATTTTTAGACACAGTGAAAGATGTTATTGCAGTCACCTAAATCACTAAAGGGGAAAAAATTGAGCAAAATATGAGGAAAGAAACCTAAAAACATGTCTAAAAGAAAGGAGCTTTTCAGCTGAGCATCTATTGTTTTCTAAAATTAATTTCTGTTTTTTCTATTAGTGTTATTTTCAGTCCTTGATATGCTTTGTTTTGGAAATCATTTTAAAATTTACAAATGTTATATCACAATATCGAACGCTTTGAAAACTGGAAGAAAAATGGAAATCATAACACAGTTACCAGCATCTTGGTCTTTTTCCATTTAGATTTATTTTACTCTATAAAGAATTCGAGGTAATGATCATCCTACTAGCATGATATGCTAGGCTTGTGCCTTTTTTTGTCTGTCTTTTGAAAAGTGAAACAAAAGACTTTTGTTTTACAAATATAGCAACACAGATAATTCCCTAGTGTATAGTACTGTCCCCAAAATGGAACAGTTCTTTCTTATAATCTAATCTAAAGTGTATATATGAACAGACATTAAAATACAATTTCATAAATATTTTGAGTTGCCGAGTTTTTTATTTGGAGAGTTCTACATTAAATGGCTGATGTCAGTCTAGGAAAACAGGATATTGAAAAAACCCACCCCTATGTTTTTTCTAGGGGAAGAAAGTCCAGTTTTTATCCTGGCTCTGTGGCTTCCTATCTTCACTTTCTTATCCATACAAGGATGATGCTGATAACAACCCTCAGCGTGTGTCTAGTGATTACTGTGTATGACAGTTCTTCCGAGTTCTTGACGTATAGTAATTGGTTTAATCCATAGTAGTCCCAAGAGGTAGAAATAGTGTTACCCCCGTTTTGCAGATGATGGAAATTGAGTAGAGTACTCAGGATAACATATCTAATATGTGGCAACACTGGATTTCTAAACCAGATCGTTGGCTCTAGAGAACACTTCAGTATGTATCTCTCATTCACATGGACTCATCTATATTTATTGTTTTTAAACTGAAGGACTTGTAGAGTCACGAGTTTATGGATGTAAGTACTTTGCAGACTATAACGTCAGAACAAGTGTAAAGTAGTGTAGCAGTTAAGACGTTGGCATATTTAGTCATTCTCACAGATGTGTTGCTCACTGTGTTGGTTACGCCTTGTCATCTCTGCTCCAGAGTCATTACTGGATCCTTTAACATTGTAAATGAGTAATATTACTTTGTTCATCACTGTAAATTTGTCTTCTCCAAAAGAACTTAGAAAAATTGGTTGTAGTTCATAAATGTCTGTCAGAAGTATCATTTCATTCCTGAAATTTCATTTGAGATGACCGCTTACAAATTGATATAATTGTTTAGTTCTTGTAGTGGTTTTGAATAGTAATCTGTTCAGATTGCAAGATTAAGTCCAAGACTAGTTCTTTCAAGAAAGGATGTAACTCAAAAGAAAAAAGGAACACGGTATTTATACTTTTTGTTAGATAAATGGTTTGCCTTGAGATGGGAGGGAAAAGAGTTCTTTCTCTAATAAGCCATCATGTAAATTTTTCTGCTTTTAAATCTTTGTAATTAAGCTGTCTTTCTTTTGTCTGCGTATGTACTTTGATATCTTCATCACAAAAAGTGTAGAAAGACAAGATAACATATAACAGCTTAAAAGTTCTGAGATTCCTCTGTGGAAATAAATAGCACAGAACTAAGTAAGACTGTTTAGGCCTGTTTTAGGAGTCCATGCACATGTGAAAGCCAAAAGGATGTGGGATTGCTCCTGGTACAGCGGAGTAACGTTCTTACTCCTTAAGTTCCCTAAAATACAAATGGAAAACATGTGGACCCTTTCTTTTCATTTAATGAATACTACTGAACAAAATGATATATCTAAAACTTAGTTAACAGTCTCTGTTAATGGCTATCTACTAACATGTTAGCCCCTCCCCCTTTATAAATTGGTGGGTGAACTGATGTTATAGTAAAAATAGGTATAGAGATAATTGTCCTCTCTCGTCTCCCTCATGTGATATGCAAGAATAAACTATAATATCTATATAATATGACCCAGATTTGCAATTTGGGGATTGGAGGAATTCTTAGTCCACCTCAGAACATGTGTGTGCAAGAAGGCCAAGACAGGTTCTATTTCTGGACTGGCCCTGATCTAAGTGGCTTCTGAGAAGCTGAGGGTTTTCTGCATTCAGTTTGGTTCTGGAATAGATCCATGAGGATTCAGTTTCACACATTAGACCACAGTAAGAGGCAACATATCCAGGAGTTGTCCTGAGTGTGGGGAGGAAGCTGCCATCTGGAAGCATAGTCCTGTGCTGCCCACCATACCACCATGCTCTGCAACCTCCTGTCTTGTCTCTTCCTGGATGTTTATCCACTGTTTTCTATTCCTCTGCTCCTGTTGGTGTGGCTCATTGCCTTCAGTGACATCACATTGCTTATTTAGATTCCTGGGCTCCTTTCAGACTTAAGAAAACCTCTCCAAAGGAGGGGAGCTGTGACATTGTCACCTGAAACTCCCTCAAGTAATAATCTGCTTGTTCTCACTCCAAGTGGCCACCCCCCACCCATGAGTAGAGTTTGAGAGTAGTACTGCTGGGTCCCTGTGGAGAAAGCTGTTCATGTGTGTGTGCTAAATCATGGTATCAGGTCTTTTTTGTATTATAAATTGCTGTAAAGAATGCTTGCAAATCACCATTTCATAGTATAGGATCCTTATATAAAAGTAATGTTGCCAAAAATAATGCCATCTAATGCACTTATGTACATATATTTACATAAATGTATTATAAAGAGAAAGCAAATTAATAAACATGCATGGAAGCACACATGTGGATATACACACATAATATAAAATGTTCTAACTTTGGAAACATTTCCATTTGATATGGACTGTCAATAATCATTGTCTTCTATTATAGGTAGCAGTATTTAATTTAATTTTATTTTATTTTATTTTATATTTTGTGGTTCTGGGGATTGAATCCAGGAGCTCATGCATGCTAGAAAAGTACTCTATGATTGAACTACATCCTCCGCCCCTTTTATTTTATTTTGCGGCAAGGTCTCACTAAGTTGTCCAGGCTGACTTTGAGCCTACAATCCTGTCTTAGTCTCCCAAGTAGCTGGGAATATAGCTGGGTGTGCCACTGTGCCTGGTTACAAGTAGCAGCATTTTATAGTGACTGATGTCCCAACCACAGAATCCAAAAATAGCACTGGGTGATACTAAGATTAATTTTTATGCACACTTAAATGTTTACAATATGCTATTTGTTAGGAATAGAGGTAATATTTAATAACAAATATTTGGCAGGTATGTTCATGTTTTATGTACATTTTAAGAAATTGGCACCTCGGTTTTGTTTGTTTTCTCTGAAACACCGTTTCTTGGTTAACCATAAAATAAATAGTAAGTTTGGTTAATGTAACATTCAGAATGCTCTATGTAGCATATTCACTTATATGTCAAAATTCAATTACCCATTTTTTTAAAGTTGTATGTAATTTCCTATCATGTTTTTCTTGCCTCTCAGAATGTCTGGGAATACAAATGTTCTCAAGGCTTATGAAGTAGCTTCATTTCTAACCTTTTGTAAGATAATAAGCCTCCTGGGAAAGATGAAAAGAATTCCTTTTCATTTCTTTTCATTCTTTTGTTTCTCTTGCACGAGGTTAAAGTGTACAAATGGCCTTAATTCAATTCTGAGCATGATTAAGGATGATGTGCTTTAGTTACCACAATTTAGAGGTGAGTGTCAATCAGTACATGGGTTGGAAGAGAGCTGCAGTAGAAATCAGGTGGTCTGAACCTTTGTCCAGGCTCTAGCTTTGTCTGCTTGGCCTAGTCTTTATTCTCATCTGCAAATTCAGTGAGTTGGACTTGGTAGTTTAAGTGGTCCCATTTGTGAATGTGTGTGATGTGTAAGTTATGTATGTATGTATGTATCAATATTTATGTGTGCATGTATATTCTTTTATTCTATGAATTCTTTCCTTTTTTTTCAGTGCTGGGATTGAATCCAGGACTTTGCATGTGCTAGGCAAGTGCTCTACTACTGAGCTATATTCCTAGCACACCTGAATAATTTTAAAGCAAACCCAAATAGTGTTTTTTTGCTGTTTTTGTTCAGTAGACAGCAAAACTGGTGAAAAAATAAATAAATAAATAAACATTGAGCATTGGCACTGTGCTCTGCAGCTGTATGAGACTTGAGTTAAAATTCTGCTTGAAATGTCAGAATTGAAAAAAAATGTTGGCATATTTATGTTTAATGTAATGTTAATAAGTCTTACTCTTTGATTAAAAAGTAGTTACTTGTGATGCAAATAGTATGTATTCCTATTATGTGTTGGTAACATAACATACTATCTTATTGCATTTAGTTTCTATCTGTTTCACAGGTGTCTTTTGTCCTTTAAAAATTATTTAAACAGCGTATTTTGACAACTGCCTTACACAGATGCCTTATACGTAATAGATTTGTAAGATTCAGGTTAATGTATTTACAGAGCACCTTCTGATACAAGGCATATCCTAAATGCATTAAGGAGTTATATAGAAAGGTACGGTATAAAGCCATTATTTAAAACGTTTTGAATTAATAAGGGTAAGAAAAGTACTGTAATGAATAGATGGACTTAGGAAAGTACCATAAGGAGAATACAACATATTTGCACAGGAAGGAAGTTGAAGGTGGGAAAGGCCAAATTACTTGGAGGAAATCTATGGAAAAGATGAAATTGGGCATAGGTTTGGAAGAATCAGCAATGTTCTGAAAGCTTTAGGGAAGCCAGATTTGTAGAAAAAGATACAGAAATGAAGACATTAGGAATTTGTGTGGCTTATTTGGGAAGAACAAATAGTCTTGTTCTTGGGAAGCATTCAGGGAATAGTAAACCATAACATTTTGTATTGTGGAGGACCTTGAAGGCTCGTGCTGAGAAATACATAATGCAGAAGGTTGGGAAAGCCATTGAAGAATTTTCGGTAAGGAAGCACCACTCTTAATCATAGTGCTGGTTATGCCACCTTGCCTTCATGGAACTCATTATTGTTCATGATTTATAATTTTGATGAATGTCATGGAAAGGAAAGCACAGACTACTCTGGGAATATAGCAGGGACCATTACATGGAAACTTTCCTTATAGTGCAATGGTGTGTAAAATAAAACATGAAGATGAGTGTGGTGGTGTGTGCCTCTAATCCCAGCTACTTTTGAGGCTGAGGGAGGAGGATCACTAGTTGGAGGCTAGCCTGAGCAATTTAGCAAGACCCTGTCTGAAAATGAAATAATAGATCCTGTCTGAAAATGAAATAATATTTAAAAATAAAAAAAAAATTTAAAGGACTAGGGACATGCTTGCCTAGTATGCATGAAAGAAAAGGGGGGATACAGAGAAATGAAGGTATAAATGAATTAAGTACAAGAAGAGATAGAGTGTGTGTTGGGAAGAAAGTGATTAAAACCCTTCTACCTAAAATGAAGCCATGTTTAAAATTAGAGGTAAGATAGCATTTTGTGAAATCGAAGTTCATTTTGACTGGTGCAGAGAGCACTAGAAAAAGGGTTTCACATATGAAGTGAAAAAGGACTTAAATCCTGGAAGGTCTGATAAGCCTATTTAAGGACTTATAAGCCTTTAAAGCAAATGGAAGACATTGAAAAGGTTTGACATGATACCCTAACACGATTTTGGTAGCAATGTGTTAGATAAAGAAATAGGGGACCCACAGATCAATTAAGACATTGCTCTTGTTCAAGTGAGATCCAAGGAGGGCTTGAGCCGGGGTAATGGAGAACTTGAATACAGGTTATGTGAGAAAAATTATAGGGTGTTTATCCTGCTTGAACCTTTTGATTTGTCTACTCCTTCTTGGCTCTTCAAGTCTCAGAGGTTCACTGGTGTGAACAGTCTCTCAGTCTTCTCCTTCTGTTATCCTTTCTGGCCCTAATACTTGAATAGGGTCGACCTGGCTTCCTATCCTGGGATGTCTCTGCTCTAGCCCTTCTGAGTGCTTCTGCGCTTTGGACCTCAACCGTCTTCTTCTAGGATGCTTTCATGGAGAGGGATCAGGGCAGAAGGAGAATATGAACAACTTGGCACTGATTAATGGGAGGGATGGGATGGGACAAGATGGGAGAACAGAATCAGATGATGATTCTAAAGTTTGGGTTTCTGGAATGAACAAATCTGCTTTTACTATTCTCATAGTAGATCCGTAAAGTAGACTCAGATGCAGCTTTTATTTGGCTTCCTTGGATTTGTCTAAAATAGATTTTTGTTTGTATAATTTCTCTGATGGAAATATTAAATGTATAGGGAAGTAATTGAGAGTCTTCTATTTGAAAGGAAGCCGTGCTTGAAAGTAGAGGCAAAGTAGCATCACCCTGCTGTAGAGGTAGAGACCACCTGAAAAGTGGCTGCAGGTGTGATGTAATTGGCAGATAACGTCCCCAATCATGACCTCAGAATTTTATTCTAAATTGCACTCAGTAGTTGAGATGCAATAAATATTACTCTGATGTGGCAAAGTCAGCAGGGTCATTACTGTCTTCATTTTCTTCCTTATTTGATGGAATGTGGCCACATTTTCTTTCTTTCTTTTTTTAAAGCAGACTTTACCGGAGAGATACCTGATTCAAAGAGATAGGGAAGCTGCCAGGACCAGTTTGTTCAAGTGAGTTTGGTCCCTACAACTTAATTAATCGGTTGTCCTCAGCATTTTGAAGTCTTTCAGGAAGCATCTACACAGCTTTAAATCAAGATGCACTTTAATTCAAGGGCTTAAAGAGGCTCTGTGTTTGGAGATGTTTCTGGCGATTGTTTGACATCTCTATTGAAATCGCTCTAGTCAACTGGATTGGCTGTGTTCAGGAGGTCAGAGCCTGAACTGTAAGCCCAGGAAATGTTTATTTACAGATAAACCAAATATAGCTCTTACATCCCTTCAGAGACAACACCAAAAATGCAATCCAGTAAGAATCACTGTCTTGTTTTAGATGGAGGTAAAGATGATTATGTTACATTAATTAATTGAAGATTAGGCCAGGATTTTTGAAATAATGCTTTTATATGCGTAGGAGTGAGTAATTTAAATGTTGGGCCATAGATCAGCTGCAATATATGACTGTGTGTGATGTCCTTTACATATGCCCAGTGGGGCGTATATTATCTCTTTTACAGAGACTTAGATTTTCTGACTGGTGAAGCTAGAAAACAGCAAAGCATTTTCAGTCTGGTCAGCATAATTTCTTAGGATCTGTTTACTGCATAGTGTCACATTAAGTCTTAGGGTAAATAAGGCAGTTCTTGCTTGTTAGTGTACATTCTCCACTGTTCAGATTGGACTGTTACCCTTCTGGGAGCCAGGAGGTGAACGCAGGCCTCTTCTCTTACATTCCTGTCTTTATTTTCTTTTATTGGTTTGCTTTCTTTGAATTAAGCTGCCTCATCTACTTTTAGATTTTAAGTCCCCTAGAGGCAGGGACTGTGTCTAGCTTGTTTTTATGGAGAACACTCAGCATATTGTGGGGGTGTTATAAACATGCCATCTGTGCCCATTTAAATTCAGTTTCAGGCCTTTCAGTACTTTTCTTTGTGTCTAGCCTGTTATAGAAATCTGAACTAGAATAGAAGTGCTTAGCCACATAAGGCTGTGTAAATCCTCTAAATGTACATTTTTATGGCCTTGTCAGTGTGTTTTTGTGGTTCTAGTCATGATGTAAGTACACTATCCTATAAGCCACCACTCATTAATATCTTATTTTTATTTTAAAATTTAGGTACCGGTAGTTAGTTTTTTTTTATTTGGATGTTAATCATATTGGGTTAGAAAATTGCTTCATTGGCATGGACTCCTTTTCATCTGGGGAATATTTTTGCCAGTTTGATGGTATTTATTGCTTGATCTATATTTAGATACAGGATGTTTAGCTTTGTCTCAAAGGTGAAGAAAAAACGAATCAGAAGTGTGTTTCACTTTTAGATTAAAAGTAACTGGAAATGAAATTAAAACACAAAATATATGTACTAAACACAAATGTGTGTTCTCTAATGAGTTCTTATTTATGGCTTTGTAACTACTCTGATTAATTGAAAGTCATATTTTACATTATGTGAATCCTTGCCTACCTTTTTGATATCATCATGTGTTATTCATTATGGAAAAATCCATTAAAAAGTTCTGATGTGAACTTTTTGTTACATTATTGAACACACGTAAGGCACATAGCCTGGTAAATTTCACAAGGTGAACACAACTGTGAATTCAGCACTGGGCTCAAGAAAAAACATTCTAAGGGCCTGCGAAGGCCTTCTCCCTTCCTAGCTTTACCTCTGCCCTTAAGGTAAATCACTGTTTTGACTAGCATCAGAGATAAGTTCTGTCTAGTTTTGAACTTTATTTAAAAAGAATTGTGTGATGTGTACTGTGAGATTTGTCTGTGTTATTGCATGGAGCTGAAGTTTCTTCACTGTCATTGTGTGAACATACTGTAAGTCATTCTTTGGGTGGACATTTGGGTTGCTTTGATTTGGAGCTGTTACACATGATGCTAGTAAGGTGGTAGGTATATTCATATTTCTGTACTTGGCAGTAGAACTGCTAGATAACATTGTATCTCTGTTTAATTATTGGTTATTATCAGCTTTCTTATTCTATGAGCAAAGGATAAGAGTTCTAACTGCTTTACATTTTTGTCAGCACTTGTGCTTCTTCTTTTTCATTTTAACTATTCTGTTGGGTGTGTAATGGCATAAGATTTGTTTTTAATATGCATACTCTTGATGACTAATGAAGCTGAGTCCCTTACAGGATGTGTGCGCGCACCACTTGGATAGCCTCTTTGTTAAATGCCTGTTGAAGCTTTCTTAAAATAAATGGATCTGTAGGAATATTACATATTCTAGATGCATCTTTTTTTAAATATATTTTTAGTCGTAGATGGACACAGTACCTTTATTTTATTTATTTTATATGGTGCTGAGGAATTCAGTGCCTTACATATGCTAGGCAAGTACTCTACCACTGAGCTACAACCCCAGTCGCTCTAGATGCATCTTTTATCAAATAAATTTATTGTAAATATTGTCTCCCACTTAGCTTGCCTTTTCACACTTTTAATGCATCTTTTGATGAACAGATGTTCTTAATTTTAATCAAGTCCAAATTTTCCATTTTTTTCCTCTTTGGTTATTCCTCTTTGTGTATTATTTAAAAATCTCTGCCTCCTCCAAGGTCATGAAGACGTTTTATATTTTCCTTGAAAAGCATTAATATTTTATCTTTTCATATTTAAACTTATAATCTATTTAGAATTAATTTTTGTATATGTTTTGCAGTAGGAGGTGAAGGTTAAATTTTTTTTCACATGAATACATAATTGACCCACTGCCAGCTGTTGAAATAAATCTTTTCCTTCTACTAGAATGACATCACACTGTCACTTCTGCTTCCACATCAGCAGTGCTGTTTATCCAGCACTGTCATGACATCCTCCCTTGGCTTTGAAGACTGTGTTGTTCATTTCCTTTATGTGCAGCTTTCTGCAATAGAGGCTTGCAGAATTCCTGGGAGTCACCACTCAGTTGTAGTTTGTGAGAGTGGTGTTCATTGGAGTTGGCAGTACAAGACATATATGACAAAAAGCAATAGCCTTGAATGCCACTTTTGATAACTGGCAGATTTTTAAAAATTCGTTAATTTTTTCTTTGCCTCTAGTAATCCACCTTTTAATAAATAAGGGCATTTATGCTGTTGTCCCATAGCATCCATGGGAGATTGATTCCAGGGCCCCATATAGATACTGAAATCTGCCTGTGCACAGGTCCCTAATATAAAATGTCATAGTATTTGCATATAACTTATGCACATCTTCCATACACTTTAAATCAATGGTAGATTGCTTCTATTTCCTAATACAATATTCATGCTGTGTCAATAATTGTTCTACTGTGTTGTTTAGGGAATAGAGGCAAGGAAAAAGTCTGCACAAGTTCAATACAGATGCAGTTTTCTTTCCCCAATATTTTCTTTCTGTAGTTGGTTGCATCTGTTGATATGGAGGGGTGGCTATATTTAAAGATAGTATAAAATGTGCCACAAGTTTAAAAGAGTGGTTAGAAAGTAAACTCTCAGGCAATCCTTGTGACTTTTTGGAATTTACCAGATCTTAAACAACCTGACTTTTTAAATGTTTCAAATATCAGTGTTTATTTATTTATTTTTTTTTAGGTGATAGTTTGCATCAGGTAAGATATTTTACACTAGTTCCTTAGTAGATCTGTCTTCTGTCTAGGAGAAACTTTCTTTTCAGATCTCCCTAGGGTGTTCTAAACTTTAATGAACACATTCAGAAGGTGACCCTTGAGGTTTAGCACTACTCTTACATGTATTTCCTTGGAGGTGCAGCTGCTGTAGCTACTTTTAAGCTTCTAAGAGTCTAGAGGACCTCTTTCCTTTATCAAACTACATCTTGTTAATGTATTTTTTTCTACAAATGAGTAAGTTCTTGAATTTCATGCCCTAATTTAATCATCAGCAAATGTGCCTGCCAGTGACTGAGGAGGATTTTTATTAGCATCATAATCGGATACTATTAAATTAAATTTTTTTAGACTTCAGAGTGTTAGAACTTAGGGCAAAATTATAAAATCAGAATGATGCCTGTTAGGAAGGTTGTGGTAATGGTGGTTTTATTGTGGTGCTGGGGGTTGAACCCAAGACCTCACACATGGCAGACAAGCATTCTGCCACTAGCTGCATCCCCAGAGAAGATGTGGAAGTACTTAATAAACTTTCATAATTAGTCCAGCTAGTTAAGTTGAGCATGGTGGACATTTTTTTTATATCTCCCTCCATGTCACAGAGTCCTGTCTGTGGCAGCTCTCTCACTAAGGACCACAGTGGCTAAAATACTTTTTGAGACTGAGTTAGCTCAGCACAAACCCTGGAGTCCACTTGGAAGAACAGTCCAAAGCTGTGTCCTGAAAGTGGATCAGCAGCATTCCTAAATAAATAATAAAGATGGGGGGGCAGTTGTGACTCAGTGGTAGAGCACTTGCCTAGCATATATGAGGAACTGGGTTCAATTCTCAACACCACATATAAATAAATGAATAAAATAAATGTCCATCAACATCTAAAAAATATTTAAAAATAATAAAGATGGAATATTTAGTGTTTTGAGGTCTTCTAAACTAGAAACACCAAAGCAAAAAAAAAATTTTTTTTTTTAAAGTGGTGCTAGGAATTGAACTTAGGGCTTCATACATGCTATACAAGTGCTTTGCCATTGAGCTGCACCCCACCCCTTGAAAAATTATGTAGCTTTGGATACTTTGCTAGAATATATCATACATTCTGTAAATTGAAAACTATGTTATAATGGCATAATAATTTAATAATGAATGTTCTTTTGTTATTCATTTTTAGATGTTATTATGTTACTGTAGTGTTTTTAAGTGACCCCCACTATGCTCTTTTAACACCTTTGAGACTTTATACTATATGCAATCTGCATAGCTGTATAAAGGAGTAATTGATTTTTATTCACTTGTCAAATCTAATCATTGGTATTTCTAAAAGATTGAGATTTGAGATATTTATGTTCTGCTGATAATATTATTCCTTAAATTTTATTACTTGACTCAAATAGCAACAAACACCTATATGTGAAAGGTATTGTGCTAATAAGTATTGTGGAGGAATCTATAAATAAAATGTTTAAAATTTTTTGTTTTAAAAAACGTTCTGATGAAAGAGGAAAGGGGAAGTCAGCATTTAAGCATCTATTATATATGCCAGCTTTTAAGCTAAGTGTTTTACTTGTGTTTGTATTTTCTTCTTAATGTAGTTCTTCAGAGTAACCAGTGATGTCCCCATATACAAATGGTACACATGAGACTCAGGTTAAGTCAAATGCTCAAGGTCATACAGCTAGTACTGGTTAGCAACAAGACCAAATTTGATCAACATCTGACTCCAAACCTTTATTTTTTGAAGTAGCCTTTGAGGGCTGCAGGTACAGCCCCGTGGTAGAATGATTGCATAGTTTGTGCAAGATCCTGGGTTAAGTTCCCAGCACTGAGCAAAATAATAATAATAATAATAATAATAATAATAATAGCCTTTGAGAAGATAGCCACAGTTAACAAGAATGATTGTGGAAGGAAGGTGATATCAAGAGAAAGAAAATTATAAAGGACAGAAAACTTAGCCATGTACAGGGAACATCTAAGTTAGGTTAGATCAGTTTTCTCATTTTTTGATCTCAGGACCCCTTTATATTCATTTTTCTTTCTACCTTGGATACTGGGAAGGGAACCCAGGGGTGTTCTACCACTGAGCAACACCCCACTCCTTTTTATTTTTCATTTTGAGAAAGGCCCTTGCTGAGTTGCCCTGGCTGGATTTAAGCTTGAGATTTTCCTGCCTCAGCTTCCTGAATTGCTGAGATTACAAACAAGGGTTACCATTCCTGGCAGGACCCCTTTATATTCTTAAATATCGAAGACCCCACAAAGCTTTTGTTGTATGGATTATATTTGTTGATGTTTACCGTATGAGCAATTAAATACATATTTAGAAATAAAAAATAATTTTAAAATGACAGTAAATATGCTAATACAAATAATTTTTGGTATTTATTTATTTATTTGCAATGCTACATTTATTTAAATGACCTTTTAAAATTAGTTCCTTTTATACATGACAGTAGAGTGTATTTGGACATAGTATGCGTACATGGAGTATAACTTACTCTAATCAGAGTAAGTTCTTGTGGCTATACATGATGTAGAGTTTCACTGGTCATGTATTCATATATGAACATAGGAAGGTTATGTCTGATTCATTCTACTGTTTTTCCCATTCCCATTCCCCCAACCCCTTTCTTCCATCCCCTTTGTCTAATCCAATGAACTTCTGTTCTTCCCCTCCACCATTATTATGTATAGTACCTGCATATCAGAGAGAACATTCAGCCTTGGGTTTTTTGGAATTGGCTTATTTCACTCAACCATGACAGTCTCCAGTTCCATCCATTTACTGGCAAATGCCATAATTTCATTCTTCTTTATGACTGAGTAATATTCCATTGTGTATGTATACCACATTTTCTTGATCCATTCTACTGTTGAAGGGCACCTAGGTTGGTTCCATAGCTTTGCTATTGTGAATTGAGCTGCTATAAACATTGATGTGGCTGTGCTGCTGTAGTATGCTGATTTTAACTCCTTTGAGTATATACTGAGGAGTGGGATAACTGAGTCAAATGGTGGTTCTAGTCCAAGTTTTCTGAGAAATCTCTGTACTGTTTTCCAGAGTGATTGCACCAGTTTGCAGTCCTACCATGAATGTATGAATGTACCTTTTTCCCCATGTCCTTGCCCACATTATAAATTACTTTTTTATGAAAAATAATTGTATTTTCCAAAACAAAAAATGTAGAGTGACGTCGTATACGTTTTAAAATTTCATTATAGTCAGGCTTATAGATGACAACTGGATTCTCACATCTGCATATGCATTCACTCTGTTACAATAGCTTATGTTAAGCCTCTGGAGAACTCCATTGCATACTCATGAGCTATTAGTGAAAACAGCAAATTACATCTTAGTTTAATTGTGAGGTTATTTTTGACCTTATAGACTTTCTGAAAGTATTTTAGAAAATCAAAATGGGTTCTTTGGAGAATCATTGGGAATATTTTTGAAGGGGAACCTTCAATTGAAAGTATAGGCTTGGGGCTGCATAATGAAAAGGATTTCATTGGTTGAGTTTGATATTTAATAGGTATTGGGTAACCACTGAAATTTTCTAAAATAGAAGAATGAAATTTCAAAAAGCTGTGACTTTAGAAGACGATTAGGCAAGTAATACTTGGAATATTGAACTGTATTTGATTTTGGAGGTCATGTGACCATTGTAATGGGTATTGAGGAAGACTATTTTGTGCTCTATGTCTGACTATATGAAGGACAAGAGAAAGAGAAGAGTCAAAGCAACGCTGAGATTATGAGCCTGGTGATAGCGTGGCTGTTGTTCCATTAACTGATATTGGGAGTACAGCAAAGAAGCAAACTTGGGAAAGAAAATTGTTGAGTTTGGAATATGTATAAAATTTTTTAACTTTTTTTTTGGTTTTGAGGTAATATTTAGTATTGCAGAAAAATTGCAAAAAGTAATAGAGGAAGTTCACATATGTTCCCTAGTACTTCCATTTATATAATCATAGTATAGTTATCACAATGAGGGAACTAAATTTGGTATAACACTATTAACTAGTGACCTAACTCAAATTTCACATTTTTCTAGCCATTGTCCTTTTCCTGTTCTAGGATCCAATCATCCATCACATTGGATATTGTTGAGTCTTCTTAGTGTCTATCCTCTAATATGTGATAATAATTCTAATTTTTTTCTTTAAAGAGTTACAGAAGTACTGTAACAAGTTGTAACAATGTAAAAGAAAGTAAAAATTAGCAACCTACTCCCAGTGCTAACTACTGTCAACAGTTTGTTGTGTTATTTAATTTTTTAAATGCATTTATAGCTTATATATATGTATTGAGATCATAATGGGCATACTCTCCTGTAACTGTTTATTATTCAAGCCCTGTTTCACTCAGCATCTTTCAGTGTCAACATAGCAGATCTGTCATCACAGTGTTTCATAATATGGGCATATTATTTTACAAAGCCATTCTCTTTTGGTGGACTGTTAGACTATTCTCAGTTTTCCACACTTATGTAAGAAGTTGCACCAAACATCCTTATGTTTGTATCTTTGTCTGTCTACCCAGTTATTTCTGTGAAGTGAAATTACTAGATCAATGACCATGTGCATTTTCCACATTTGCAATTATTCCAAATTGCCCTCCAAAAGGTTCCATCTAAACTTACACTCCTTCCAACAGTGAGTGGCATATTTATTTCTCAGAAAAGCCGTTAATGGAAGTATTCTAGTCTGTTAACAGTGGTTTGGTGGTTTGGGAAATGGTCTCATGGGTGTTGAACTACACATTATGGTATTTTTTTCCCTTGCAAATCACTGTTTTGCTTTTATAACACACACGTATATACAATACTTAATTTTAAAAAGAACAAGTTTGAATGTGTATATAAGGATGTTCTTTGAAGTCTTTTTAATGTGACATAGGAAAGCATGGCCATGTAGAGGTCTAGGCTAAGACCTGAGGAGCCCGTGAAACAGTTCCTCAGAGGCTCTCTATAAGTTGCATCTTTGATTTCAGTGTATGGGTGGACTAGGAATACATGTTCAAGAAGTGGGAGTCTGGGATCATAAATCATTGTTTAGAGATATTTGGATTTGTAGCAAGGAGGAATTATAGAATGAAGCCTGGCTCTTGTGAGAATTCTGTGATCTTGATCAAGCTATATAATTCAGTCAGTTTTTAGTAGGGGAAAGGATCTTGGGAAGGGAGTACTTTTTTTTTTAAATATTTTTAGTTGTAGGTGGACAAATTCTTTCATTTTATTTTTATGTGGTACTGAAGATCGAACCCAGGGCCTCATGCATGCCAAGTGAGCACTCTACCACAGAGTCACAACCCCAGCCCCTAACATGTTCTTTTGAAATTACCAAAGAATCACTAAATTATTTTTAATACCAAGTATGTGGCCACAGTGCTAGAAGTAGATAAATAAGAATGCCTGTTATAGCAGAGAAAGCTTAAACCAAATAATAAGGTGGTCTGAGAGACACTCAGAGTAAGTGATCCTCCATTCTTTGTGTCATCTGAAAGTACATTGGCTACTGGATAGACTTAAGAGCAAAGAGTAGGGATTTGGTTTGTTTGGTTTCAGGTTTTTTTTTTTTTAATATATATTTTAGTTGTTGATGGACCTTTATTTTATTTATATGTGGTGCTGAGACTCAAACCCAGTGCCTCACACATGCTAGGCAAGTGCTCTACCACTGAGCCACAACCCTGGCTCCAGATTTCAGTTTTTGTTAGTTTTAGTATTTTTACCTCATTAGCACATCTCGGAATTTTCTCAAGTATCTTTGTTTTTCTTTTAAGTTTAATTTTCTTTTTAATTTAATTTAGTTTTCTTTTTAAATTTAAGATCTGCATCTTATTGTGGGCGAAGGAGGGTGCATGTATATTGTCCCCTTTGTTCTCTGTTTGTCTTTCTATCTGCACATATGAATCATAACTTCAGTTATACACTTCTAAACAATATAAAGGGCATATTCTGGATATGTGGATTGGCAAAGGGATAAAACATTAGAAATATAGGCCCTCCTAAAACGTCTAGGATATGTAAGTTTTCTAACCAAAGCATTTGTGTAATTACTAGTAGTAAGTAATGATCATGTGAATATTCAAGATATTTGATGTAGTGTCAGCTCTTTTTTCCACAGTAGGTGAGATTTAAGTAGTCAGTTTAAGAACCTGCCTTTAAGGCTGGGATTGTGGCTCAGTGGTAGAGCGCTCATCTAGCATACGTGAGGCCTTGGGTTCAATTCTCAGCACCACATAAAAAAATAAAATAAAGGTATTGTATCCACCTACAATTAAAACAAAAAATTTTTTTTTAAAAAAAGAACCTCCCTTTAGCAGAAGTTTGCTTGTTGGTTTTGTTGTTTAAAAATAAATAAATAAATGAATAACATGAATAAGATAACTTGATTTTTATTAAATACTTAAAATGAATTTGAAGAAGAGCTATTTGAATTTGAAGCTGTGGTCTTGTCTTCTTAATAAATAACAATATTTGTATTTAGGATTTATTCATGTGCACATTGTTTCTATTTAAACTATATACTTGCAAATTATTAAATTTTTTAAAACCACATTTGGGAACTATCATTTTCCAATTAACTAGTTTTCTAGTTTAAACGAGGGCAAAGAAGTACCATTTACATTAATGTTGGAAAATTCAACATGAATAATTTCAGAAGCAATCTCCCCAAAGCCCAAATTAGAAAACTGTTATAAGGCACAGTCATTCTAAAATAGGGTTGTGACTTGGGAATTTCATTCCCACTCTTTTCAGCTATTTAAATCATTGTATTTTGCTACTAGAGAATTTGATGGTTGTCATTTATTCCATATTATCTTAGAATTTATTTGAATACCTACTATGTGCCAGAGGCTGTGCTGTGCACTTGGCCTGTGTCATTTCACTTGATTACCATAGAAACTGTTGATGAGGTTGTAATACCACTTTACATGAAAGAAAACAGGTTTGGAATGGAAAAAATTGTTTTCCCAACATCATGTGTTTGAATGGTGGCACCCAGACTTGAATTTCAAAGCCTTGCTTTCAACCACTGTAGCTAAATCAAAGACTGGAATCCTACTGTGATTTCTTAACTGTACATAGACCAAAGAAACTGCTGTATTAATTAATTTTTGTTTGGGGAAAAAAAACACAGCACCAGCTGTTTAAAAAAAGAAAAAGAACCACAAAACAAAAATGAAAGTACTAAGATACGTTGGAAAAGAACATTGAACTTGAAAGGAGACCTGAGCTTGCACTTGGCTCACTCAGCTCAAGTGTCACTTTCTTGAGAAAGTGTCCTCTTGTCTGTTTTCAGTACCTCACTGAACTCATTACCATAAACAGTGATTCTGTGGAGCACCTATTTCATATTTTAATATTTCTGAAGTCTGGAGGCAACTTATGATTCATGGTGTTTAAAATTAATTGGCAACATTTTTCCTTAATTGTTGCTACATAAAATAAAGGTGCCATTTACAGTTGATGACATCTTGGATTTGATAAAATGCAGTGCTTATTTATTTGTCCTCCCATGAAAATATTTACACCATTCCCACAGTTTAAACTACCAGGTATATACAGTGACTTTCTGATTTCTAGCCTCACCCTCTTTTAAGCTCCAGCTTTATCTGTTGGACTGAATTTTTCTTGATATCGTAGGGATCACAGATTCATCATGTCTACCTCCACATCCATTTGTCTTTCAGTGGTCCCCATCTCAGTAAATGACATTTTCATTTGTACATATGTGAAACTAAAAAGTGAGAAGTTAAACTATCCAGATTTGAATCCCATTTCCATCCTATAATGGTTATGTTAGCATATAGTGAAGTGTCTCTTTTACTCTTCATTCATATAATAGGAACGTAATAACACCTGCCTCTGAGAATTGTTAGCTTCATTGCCACTTCTCCATCCTTTGCCCATTTCTGTTACCTGTAGTAACTCATCTTGTAGCTTCTCCTTTTTTTCCATCCTGTAAGGTCAGAACCATCCTTTAAAACAGAGGCTGCCACTTGGTAAAACCCCTCCTGATACATTTGATGTGACACTCCAAATCCTCAGTAGGGTGTGTACTGTTCTCTGTTTTCTGCCTGGCTTCTACCTACCTTTTTAAACTCATCTCATGCCGCTCCACCTCCCAATGTCACCCATCCCCCCCAAACCAACTCCCACTCATCCCTTAGAGTTCAGCTTAAATGTTACTTCCTCAGAGACATTCCTTAATATTCCAAACTAGATTAGGCTCTTCGGATACAGTCTTTTATATTGAACTTCTATCTTTCTTATTTGGGGGTGATCTTCCCAACTGAGGCCAAGGAAGTTAAGTGACTTCCCCAAAGCCATAGAGCTAATTGTAGTAGAACTGGAATTCCAAGCTAGGACTGGCCAGCTCTAAAGATATGTCCTCTCTGTGATCTTTCCTTTGCTGCCTTCAGGGCAGAAAAGAGCATGAGTCAATGTACTGGATTAAAAAATATGGCCCAGACACCCTCCTCCCTTCTTTCCACTTAACCTTTGGTTTTTGTTAAATGTTCGTCTTTCCAAGCCCTTACTCTTTGCCATGACCTATTAGAAGTAGGACCTGGTTTTTTGTTGTTGTTTGGTGCTAGGGATTCGACCCAGGGCTTCTTTCATAAGTTATACCTCCTGCCAGGATCTGTTTTTGCATATTTTCTACCTAGCACTTATATAAATGACCTTGCATACAGTAGGTAATAATTAAATGTTTTTTGTCTTATTGATAAAAAACATTTTAATCAGTTAAATCATTTCAAGGGTTGGAGCTATCTCACAAAGAGTTTAATGCCTTCTTTCTTATTGTTTTTCCAATCAATAAAAAAGTACATTTTGTTTTCTTATTTTGAATAAAACTGCCTAAAATAATCTTAAAGCAAATTTAATTTTGTGTGTGTGTGTATGTGTTTGTGTGTGTGTGTATGTGTGTGTGTGTGTGTTTTGCAGTGCTGGGAATTGAACCCAGTGCTTCCTACGCAAGCAGTCACCACTGAGTTACATCTCTCTTGGTATCATAATGAATCATGTGTTTTTGGAAATAGAAAGAATTAACTTTAAGTATTTTTTTTGTTTTGCTTTCCTTCAGGAATTAAGTGACCTACAACGTGATCCACCTGCTCACTGTTCAGCTGGACCTGTGGGAGATGACTGTAAGCTTTGCTCTATTGCTAGGATTTTGCTACCATTAAAAATATAGGTTCGAACATTTGTAAATGACTCCAAAACTCCTTTGTTTGTTTCAGTGTTCCACTGGCAAGCAACTATTATGGGGCCTGTAAGTATGATTCATATATATGAAATTAATCCCCTTAGCCATACTTCATTCTTGCCTTTTAACCTTTCATCTGATGTTTGTGAATAGGTTGAATTTTCCTGTACACTGAATCATACAGAAATCAAAATATGATTGAGGGTTTATGATGATTTTCTAAAGCATTATTGGCAATTCCTTAACTAGGATCACTGGGATGTTTTCCTTGTCAGATCCTTGATCATTGCACACAGTAATGAATCACCCACAATTTGCAAACAGACTAAATGTTTGCTTTATTTATTTATGTAAGATACAAAGAATGAGTTGTTTTTAACTAAGCATAGTCATTCTTACATCCATAATTGTTTTTAAAAATATTTTTTAAAAATATTTTTAGTTGTAGATGGACATAGTAACTTTATTTTCATGTGGTGCTGAGGATCGAACCCAGTGCCTCACACGTCATAGTTTTAATTCATGGAATTCCTACAAGTAACAGGCACCTGTTTGCATTAAGTTTCATCACTGTTCTTGTCTGTGAAGGAGAACTGATAAATGTTGCAATGGATGTATCTTTACCACCTTTTGATTTTGTTGCACTGTCTTGAACTCAAGACTTACCAACTGTTCTGTAAGTGGCTCCTTTTATCTCCCCTCCCCAGTACTAGGGATTGAACTCCAGGTGTTCTACCTCCTGAGCTGCATCCCCAGCCTTTTAATTTTTTTTTTTACTTGCAGTGAGATCTCACTAAGTTGCCAAGGCTGGACTTGAACTTGAGATCCTTCTGCCTCAGTCTCCCACATTGCTAGGATTAGAAGTGCGTGTTCCGGTGTCCAGCTATAAATGGCTTCTCTTAATACTTAATACCTTTGTTAATATTATTTCTTTTTAACACCTGAGAGGCAGTTATGAATTGAAACAGACTTTTCTTTCTATGAGCGAAAACCCAATGGCATTAGAGTGGGTACCATCAGCTCCAATCCACTTTCTGAGTGAGAGAACATTAATATCACGTTTCCATGAACATCATTCTCTGCCTGCTCCCCAAAGGAGGTTTATCTCATGGAGTTTTTAATCATATTACCTGCATTTAACTTAAAGCAAAAGCAAAGAAAGTACTGAATTTCATAGCAAAAATACTGGAAAATTGTCTCGGATTCTTAAATTATTATGTTAAGTTATTATACTAAAGGTAAAAATGCAACACATTTATATAACAACTTTCAATATGAGCCTAGATATATTTGTATTTTGTTATTAAGAATCTTCAAAATGCTATCTTTTAAAGGCCCACCCTTACCATTTGAATGATGGACCTTTACAAATATTTCTTAGGTGAACACTTCTCATAAATAATTACAGTTATGGGACTGGGGTCGTGGCTCAGTAGTAGTGCGCTCGCCTAGCATGCATGAGGCCCTGGGTTCGATCATCAGTACTACATGAAATAAAGGTATCGTGTCCACCTACAACTAAGAAATTAAAAAAGCATCATTTCAGTTATGTCATTCATATCTCCCTTGTTTTAGAAATGCCGATATGTACTCTCCAGTAATCTGTAGTCATTTGAATATCTAAGCAGACCATATTTGTCACTGTAATTTGTTTACATTTCTATATTATAATTTTTGATGATCTAGAATTTAACAGTACATATAAAATGAAGAATAATTATGCAATACAGTTCTCTAATGTGTATGTAGAAACTTAAGGGAAGAAGTAATGACAGTCTTTGCTTTTATTGCCAAATTGCTAATATAACATGATATGTTTAAATATGAAGGAATTAAGATAGAATTTCAGATATATTTTGTTACTATTTTTGCTTTCTTTCATTTTTCTTTTGTGCTTGTAATGTTTTAAGTATTTTCTAATGGCCATTTAAAAAATGACCAAATTTAAATTCCTCTTGTTACATTGATTCCTAACTTGATAGTACCATGGGTTTATTTAGTTTTGTTTTGGACTTCCTTTGCATTTTCTACATTATTTTGTAAACTTTCTAAATGGAGATTTGAGGGATAAATTATTTTAACAATTCACTTGGTCACTTTTTTTTTTATTAAGTTGTATCTCTCCTGATCTCCACTTTGCTCTTTAGTAAGCATCCGAACTTAAGTTTTATAAAAGATAAATACTCTCCAATCCCTTTTTAATACTGATTGCTACTTCAGAAAATATTGGTAAATACTGACCCTTAAAAATTTGTACCCATGAACAGATTTGTTTGGGCAAGTTGCACCACTGCGTGTGTCTGTTTTTGTTTTATTTTAAATTTTATGATGTTAGCGTAATTGTTAGAAAATCCTTCTTTATACCTGCAAAGGGAAACCTGTTCTCGAGGTAAATTACTTGAATCTAGGACACAATGATTTATTTTTTAGAAACTGGTAATATTTGATGAAACTATTTCAAATATGGCATTTTTTTTCAAACCAATAATATTTTGGGGGGATCTTTTAAAGTTACCATATAAATAATCAAGCATTGATGTACATTGTTTTGCAATTTCAGCCTGATAGCGCATATCAAGGTGGCGTCTTCTTTCTCACTGTACATTTTCCGACAGACTATCCTTTTAAACCACCAAAGGTATTTTTATTTTTGTGATTGATATGATTGCCTTGTCAGGGAATTTATTCCTTTTCCAGAGATGGTTTCATGATATCAAAGACAGGGGTAGGTTAGCATGCTCAACTGTTTTGTAAAACCTCTCAGTCTAAAGTATGCATTCTTACTCAAACATTGAGTGAGTTACTCAAAGTCTTATCTGTTATGTTATAAAATCTGTTATGTTATAAATGAGGTTCTTAGGCTTTTCTTTTCCTATGTATTAGGTATATGTAATTGGGGAGTTTTTTTATGGTCAAGAATCAAACTTATATTCATAGGATTATCTTGCCAAAGTTGGCCTGCCTTTCTTTCTTTCTTTCTTTCTTTCTTTCTTTCTTTCTTTCTTTCTTTCTTTCTTTCTTTCTTTCTTTCTTAAACTGAGTTTTAAATATTTAATAAATATTGAGCACCTACCATGTTCTGCTACGGTGGGAAATAAAAAAGTGAGCATGGCATGTTTCCTTCATTTAGTGGGCAGGAGGGCACTGGGAAGAGAAGAAAACATGTTCTTATTAGATTTAATTTAGCTGACGTCTAAAGAGGAAACAAATGATGGGAACATCAAGGAAAAACATGAGCAGGTCTGTTGCTTAGGAAATGTTTCAGATTTTTAGAAACACCTGTTTCAGATTGTATTTATGACATGTGTGACAACAACTCTTGTGTGAGATAGAATTCTTGGTAGATTTCTTAGAACAGGTAACAAGCAGAGACTTTTCACCTTTGCCCTGAAACAAGGTCAGCACCCTGCTCTAAGATCCAAGTGGCACATCCGGTTTTATTGATAGTTAAATTTAGAAAAGGATTACTTCTAGGTGTGAGAAAACCAGGTTAATTACCAGTCATCCTAGCTACTCCAGATTTCTTACACTCTCCAAAATACTTTTCAACTCTTTGAGGAGGGAATGAGGGAAACACATATTTGCTGCCAGATTCACAGTAGCTCTAACTACTTGTACTCCAGAGTAGATGCTCACTCAACGTGCATGGAATGAATTTCTCCTTCTAAGCCTGTGTAAAGTTGAAGATGTTTTACCCTAGAGTAAATTGGTTTTGTTTTTTTCATAGTTCATGCGTATTACATTTTTTGTTTTGTTTTGCTTTGTGTTTAGATTGCTTTCACAACAAAAATTTACCATCCAAATATAAACAGTAATGGAAGTATTTGTCTTGATATCCTGAGGTCACAATGGTCACCAGCTTTGACTGTATCAAAAGGTAATTTCATTTATCAGATCTAAAACATTGAGGCAGAAAAATATGTGTTTCAAGTATCTAGGGACCAAAGTTTTTTAAAAAAATAAATCTCTGCTTTCTCCTGTTTTGATTTTGCTTTGTTCTTACAACTCTTATGCTACTCTGACTTTTAACAGTTAGCTTTTGGGGTGTATTGAGTGTGAATGGGCAAATCTAAATGATAAATGAGAAGAGATTTAAAATATTAGAGCTATAAATTTGAGGATAAGCTTATTATCTTTTTAGCTTGGCTTTTGTTTTTAAATAAAAGAGTAAGAGATAGTAATAAAAAGATTTTTGGCTCCAGTTGTCCTATTCATTAAATGAAACTTTTGACAACTATGAATAAAACTATGTAGCTAGTTTACTTCATCCAAGAAAAAATATATAGATTTGGCTGATGAAATAAGTGATTTTGAAGCAGTGGCATTTTTCACACTTTAGAATAATGAGGTACAGATAGAATGTTAGTTTAAATTCTGAATGATTGATAGCGTCATCAGGACTGACAATCCATGCTGATTCTCAGCATGCACAGTTGAGAACGTGCAGGACATTCTTAAATGTATCTGTTAAGCTATAAGAGATGCAGATGCGTAGCCCTGTTCTTAGCTGAATGTACATAGGTCCTCTGAAGCCATCCGTGTTTCATTCACCAATACTATTTACTATGCCAGCACTCTTTATTTGTGTTTTATTTCTCTAATAGGAAAGAACTTAACAACTGGAAAATTATGATTGGGTTTGAAGCATCTGCCCCTGAAAGAACTATCACATTTTCACTTTTTATAGAATTCAAGAAAATTATTTCTCTTAAAGGATTCATGAGAAGAATCTGTGATCATTTTTTAAACTTTTTTTTTTGGTACTGGACATTGAACCCAGGGGTGCTTAATCAGTGAGCCACATCCACGACCCCTTCCCCAGTCCCTTTTATATTTTATTTAGAGACAGGGTCTTGCTGAGTTGCTTAGGGCCTCACTAAATTGCTGAAGCTGGCTTTGAACTCACAACCCTCCTGCCTTAGCCTCCTGAGCTGCTGATATTACAGGCATGTGCTACTATGCTCCACCATTTTTTAATTTTTTCAATTACGTGTTACCCAAATATATGGCTTGGTGCTTGTTTTTTGTTTGTTTTATTTTTAGTTCTGGAGATTGAACCCAGGAGTGCTTTATACCAGAGCTACATCCCAACCCTTTTTAAAAAATTTTGAGACTGGGTCTTGCTGAGTTGCTGAGGCTGGCCTCAAACTTGATTCTCCTGCTTCAGACTCCAGAGTCTCTGGGATTCCAGGCCTGTGCCACCATGTTCTACAGCTTGGTTTTGTTTTTTTGTTACCAGGGATTGAACCCAGAGGTGCTTAACCACTGAGCCATATCCCCTGCTCTTTTATATTTTATTTTGAGTCAGGGTCTTACTAAAGTGCTTAGGGCCTCACTAAGTTGCTGAGGCTGGCTTTGAACTTTGGATCCTCCTGCATCAGCCTCCCAAGTGACTAGGATTCCAAGCATGCACCACCATGCCCAGCCCTATAGCTTGTTTTTAAAGTGATGAGTTTATTAGGAAGCAGTGTCTACAGCCATAACTTACAAGTATTAGTTAATAATAGGGCTTCAGGTCAATTATGACTGGTATTTTTTCTAACCTAGTGCTCATCCAAAATGTTTATATATTGTATCCTTTTGAAAAATCTTTCACATGGTTAAATTATGTGCACTGAATAAAGGAAAGATTCTGTGTCAAATAGTTTTTCACACTAATAATACTCTTTCCTGGAATGGTGTCACGAAATGAATGTCATTTGCAATAAGCAGCTAAGTCCTTATCATTTAAAAGAAATGGCAGACTGCCAGATGCTAAGTAATTATCTTCTAACAGTAGCAGCTTTCTATTTAAAAAAAAAAAAAAAGTATTGTTGGCTTATGAGAAAACTGTCCTTTGAGAATTTAAAGACAGCCTCTGTAATATTGCCACATAGGGTCACTGTGCACCTGGCACAAAGTTAGCATTCAGGTAAAAGTCAACCGTTGTCTTTTTCCTTATCTTAAAATCTTTGGTTTGTGTGCATGATAGTGAAAGCAGGGCAAATGACTCATGGCAGCAGGACTCAGGAGCTTCATTTCTGTTATTTTATGAAGTAGCTTATATCTCTATCATATATTTGTGCATTTTTCACTTTCCTATATTTTAAATGTCTTGTTTTGCTTTTTATCATGAGTTTAGTCTGAAAGCATTCTGGAGATATAAGTGATCCCAGAAAAATCTACCCTTTTGGTTTAATATACAAAGTCTTGAAGTTTCATTGGGTAGATGGGCAATGAGGAAAATAAATAAAATGCTAGTTTTTCCCCCAAGTCCTTAACATCTCCTTTCCCTGACATTTGAGTCCCCTTTGGACTGGAAAGAGTTGGAAAAGATGAAGGAACATAGCAAAGGAGGGGAGGGTAGAAATGACAGGTTGTTCCAAATGCAGCCCCTCAGAAGTGGTCCTATGTGTGTTAATCAGACAAATTAGGACCAGAGTTCTTGTTTCTTTCTGTTTCAGATACTTGGATTTTTTTTTTAAATGTAGCCATTTGCATTGTATTTTGACATAGTAGAGTAACACATACTTTTTAGTTTCATTTATATTTTAAAATAGACATGTTATCTAAAGATGGCTATTCACATTATTTCTAAATGCATGTAATAAAAGTAAGGTACACAGAATAAAAGTTTCATTGAGGAAAATCTCACAAATCTTCCTGTTTTGTTGATAGTCTATAGCAATAAGCCAAAGAAACAGAGCCCATGAGCACAATGTCCAAAACAGTTTGGACCTTCTCAGTAATTTGGTTGCTTTGTAGAGTATTGGAGTTGAAAGGTTGTTTGGAGATTCAGATTTTGTAAATAAATAAATTTAATAGAAAATGAATCTTCAAAAGGAATAATAATTTCCTATTTTGTGCATTTTATAGTAATTTTATAATTTTAAAAGTTAATGATATACTTCCAACCAGAGTTAGTATAAAACATAAAGTATTTTTTTCTTTTTAAGTTCAATATGTATATTCAGTGAAACTATTTTCACACGTGTAGCTTGTCTAAAGTAGAAAGATCATTATCTAATCTAATGTTCTCTTTTAAATCTAGTTTTATTGTCCATATGTTCTCTACTTTGTGATCCTAACCCAGATGACCCCTTAGTTCCAGATATTGCACAAATCTATAAATCAGACAAAGAAAAGTAAGTATTTATTTATATTAGCTTCTGTTTGAATGCATTTCTGTAGTCTGCCAAAACATGGGTATTATCCATATATTAAGTACATTTAATTTTGTATATATTAATTTTGTCTTTTTCCAATGCATTGAACCTTTCTTTTTAAACTCTTCTCAAAGAGTTTAAAGTTTTTTTTTAACAATAAATTTTGTTCTTTTCCCATTTGCTATTTAATAGTACATGTTCTTTGTTTGCATAATAACTGTATAATTCTAGGCAGTAAATTTAAAATGAGAGAATTTAATCATTGGAAGTATTGAATATTGTAGTCCCTGTCTTCTCCTGGGAAAAGAAGTTTTCTCTATACCTGACCAGACTGACCTTGTTTTCAAGCTGCTTCATTCTGCTCTTTCTATAGGTTCGTTTGTATTTTGCAGGTAATACTCATTCAGAGTTGGGTTTTGTAGATTTCTATTAGAAATTGGTTTCTACGTTTTATTTTTTATAATTAGGTACATCTTCCTATAGGTTACGGAGAAACCCATGAATTAAAAAGTCATTTCTGTTTTATTTATGCATGAGCCTATGTCACATTGATCTAATAATTGGTATGTGTGTGATTCTTGCAACTAAGTGTTAGAAGGTAGAATGTTAGTTCTATACAGACAGATGCTTCTAAAACATTAAATTTGTGTATTTTTACTATATTTCTTTTGTATGCCTACAGATACAACAGACACGCAAGAGAATGGACTCAGAAATATGCAATGTAAAATCAAAAAAACTTTCATATATACCAGAGTACTGTAAAATCTAGGTTTTTTCAACATTAGCAGTAAATTGAGCACTGTTTACTGTTTCATTGTACCATGAAACCCTTTGATTTTAACCCATTTTAAATGTGTTTCTGAAGCAAGACAAAACAAACTTCCAAAAATACCCCTAAGACTGTGATGAGAGCATTTATCATTTTGTATGCATTGAGAAAGACATTTATTATGGTTTTTAAGATACTTGGACATCTGCATCTTCAGCTTACAAGATCTACAATGCAGCTAAAAAGCAACCAAATTATTTTTTGCTGAAACTAGATGTTTTTACATGAGAAATACTGTATGTGTTGTCTAAGATGTCGTCACTTTTATAAATCTGTATTCAGATTTCATTCTTTGTTAGCTCACTTTATAATTTGTATTTTTTTACTGTATAGACTAAATATATTCTATTTACATGTATGTCAACTCATTACTTTTTTCCTGTGAACAGTATTGAAAAACCCCAACAGCTGATAATTAAATGAATTAACTGTGTCTCCCTTGTCTTAGGATATTCTTTAGATTGAATGCAGATTTCTTAAACCTGAAATGATCTTTACACTGTAATTCTCAGTATACTGATTATGGAGAAACACTTGTTTTGATTTTGTTATACTTGACTTAACTTTATTGCAATGTGAATTAATTGCACTGCTAAGTAGGAAGATGTGTAACTTTTATTTGTTGCTATTCTATTCACATTTGAATTTTTTTCTGTATAGGCAATATTATATTGACACCTTTTACAGATCTTACTGTAGCTTTTTCCATATAAATAAAATGCTTTTTCTACTATTTGTCTTGATTACTTAAAAAAATTATCTATAGGTAAGGATCAAAACTGTATATAAAATTTTACATGAAAATTATTTCCAAATTGTGAAAATGAGATCTATTATATTTGGCATTAATCACCACTAGTTATGTATGCATTTTATCATATTAGATTAGCATCTCTTTACTCAATTGTCTGTAAGATTATTTACCTTGGCACTTGTATATAAGAATTTAGAAGTTGGTGTTTGTCTTGGATCACCTTCAAGATGGATTATTTCTGGAAGTACCAAAATGAATGTAAGGTAGTATCACCTACCCTGAAGAAATGTTTTTATAAACCTAAGGAATCACAAGATTCATTCATTAAAATTACCCTGTAGATGTAACTGACATTAGATTTCTTAACATTTTAAAAATCTAGAGTTTTTAAAATAGAATTTTAGTGTCATCACAATTTGAAAAACATCATTTTTTCACAATAAAATTTACCCCAATAAAGAATTTTAAAATGATGCTTCTTCCCTCCATTTTTATAAGTTGCCAGGTAAAAGTGATCTAAATAAGCAGGTTATCTTTCTAGATTTTAAAGAAAATGAGAAAGTTCGAACATGTTACTTGCAAAAACCCGTAACCCTTTAATCTTTAGCAAGCATACCACCTAAGTACATCATATTAAAGAGCAGTCTGGCTCCTCTGGTTGTTGCAAAATGTGTGTAAGTTTGCAGGAACCCCTGATGGGGGTAGTCATCAGCAAAGCATTTAAGCCACTTGATTATTTGTCATAGTTTATTATTATTAAAGCACAAAATAACCTGTTGTTAGAAAATATGTGTCTTTATGAGTGAATGTAAGATAATTAAATGAATTGTGAACTGGATATTTAAGAAAATATAGTAAAGTAGCTATAATAATTGATGTCTTTTAACAGCCATATCATGAAAAACACTACTATAGTAGCTTTATTATTACAAGCTACATTTGCCATGAATGAACACTCAACATTAAGATTTTAAGTATTTCATATATGTTGATGGTAGAGGGTTTTGTTTCTCAAGTATCTTTTATTTTTATTTTTTTTCCATTTGTGTGTCATTCATTTTTGGAAGTGTCTTTTTTTTTTCTTTATTAAAGATTTTGAATCTTGCCTAACTCTTGTTTGCCTTTGCTTACATTTAAGTTGTACAACCAGACTTGAGGAGTGAGCAGACGTTCTTATAGTTAATTAAAATCCTTAAGTTCAGTATTGGCCTAATGATCAGTTAGATCATCATATTGGGAATATCAGTTTTTTATTAATTCTAACAAAGAGAACATCAGTTACCTTTTAAAACTGTGAACCCAAAGCCAGGAGTATTTTAGCACTTCCTTGGAGTGTTGAAATAGGAAGTCTTAGGGGTTTAGGATGCCACCTCTTGAAGTCCTAGATGCTTTGAGGTATAGTTGCAAAGCATTTTACACCTGGATTCTGGACACTTGTACGTGTAAATGATAAATCAGATACAAGTTTTAAGAACAACCTCAACAATAGCCCACAACAAAGCCTATGATTCCTGAAGTACAAACTTTGCACGTATGCCTCTGGAAACCATATGTAATAATTCATTTTTGCTTTATTTTCCTTTTACACCCTTCCCAAACTGATAGGGAAAAACTAAACATTAACTTTGTATATCAATTTCATATCAATTTAAAAAGGCCAAATATGCTAGCTAGGTTACATATATACAGAGTAACAAGAGCAACCTTAACAGTTAATATTTTAAAAAGTTAACTTCTCAAAAAATATCAACGAATGATAATAATATCAATTGTAGTTTTACATTTCTCTTATTTTATCACAGCAGGAGTTGGAGCCTAGGGCCTTCCGTATGCTGGCATGTTGGCTAAGCATTCTACCACAAGCTAGCCTCCAGACCCAGTTCTGGGGTTTTTGTTTGTTTTTTGGTACCAGGGATTGAACCCAAGGGTGCTTAACCACTGAGCCACATCCCCAGCCCTTTTTATATTTTATTTGGAGACAAGTTCTCACTAAGTTGCTTAGGCTTCACTAAATGACTGAGGCTGTCTTTGAACTCAGGATCCTCCTGCCTCAGCCTCCCCAGCCTGTGGGATTACAGGCATGTGCCACCAATCCTGGCCCAGTTATGTATTTTTTAAAGATGAAGAGACGGGATATTATTTTTCCTTTCATATTAAAAGACAGTCTTGGTTGTGAAGCTATTTATTTACATGTCTGTCTATTCGTAGTTTGGGACAATTAAAATATGAATTCTGCGGTGGATTCATCAGTCCTGAGACATTGTTTTCAGGAGCAGTCATGGAAAATATGACATATACTTTCGTCACGTTTCTGTATATAGACCTTTAGTGTATTTAGATGATTGACAATACTGCTTATCTTTTTAGTGTATGTAGATTTCTTATATGGCTACTAATATGACAGTAATCTGAAGTTTTAAAAGTTCAGTTCTGTCGCGTATAAACTGATTTTTTTAATCGTTTTTTTCTTTGAAGCAGATTAGTCACAATTTAGTAGCCCTAAAATGTAATGTGTAGTCTTTGTGAAAGTCCTTGTCTCACTCTTTATTTCTCCCCATGCTGGGAATTGAACCTGGGGCCCCTTGCATAGTGGGCATACACTCAACCACTGAGCAACACCCACAGTGGTCTCATTATTTACAGTGCTCCACTTTTTTTGTACTGACAATTGCATTTTATAAATGAGGCAGCAGGTGGAGATTTATCTAATTTCACTTGTAAAAACTGTCATGTATAAAGAACTAGTCGTTTCTGCACTTTTTCCACTCTAGTAAGTGGTGTCTCTAGGCTCTTAAACTTTGAGCTTGATACGCTTTCACCAGGTTTTTTTCTTTTCTTTTTTTTTTCAGTGTAGTGACAGTCAAAAATTTGTAAACAGCTGATGTTTCAATTGCAGAAGTTTGAAATGCAATGCTGTCTTGATGACAGTCTAGTAGATGTTATATCACTTATTTGTATTTTATTACATTTAAATTTTTGTTCCTATTCTGTTACATAAGAATGTAGTTTTAAATTGTGAAAGAACTGAACTAATAGGAAGAGAGAAAATTCACCTAAAAGAATTAGTATTGGGAGCATTTTTTATAATAAAATATATTTGTTTAAATACTAATTTTAGTATTCTCTTAGGCACCACTGTTGTAAAAGGGTGAGATGTGCCTTTCTTCATGAGGAAGTTGCTTTTATTTATACTTACAAGGTCTGAAATATGCTTTCCCTTATAAATTCCTTGATGGGAAAAGCTATTAAGATCTCTCTCAGCCAGGGGATGTTGCTCATAGGTAGAGCATGTAGCTTGGCATGAGTAGGCCGTGTGTTCAGTTCTCAGCACCAGAAAGAAAAAGTTCTCTTCAATGCAAAAGATCACAATGAGCTGTACTTGAAATATTTTAGCATAACCTCCTTATAATATACATGTAGGGAACAAATGTGACACTGTTTGACAGTCAGCTACATATATGGCCTATCAATAGATCAATTTACAGGGCATGGCACACAGTCATCCTCAGCTAAGATTTATTTTAACACAGCAAGGATACAGGGCTGGGTCACTAAGGGAAAAAGAGATCCAGCTGAGTCTGGATTTATTCATGTGCAGGCTACCTGTGCTCTCCCTGAAGGGGCCACACAAGAGCACACTCTTCCATCAGTAACAGGGCAGATTTCTGCCTGGGGGAGCCAGTTTGAAATTCAAGTCTAAGGTTTTTATTGCAAGCTTATCATGTAGGCATCCTTTGTCCTCCAAAATTCTAGTGCCCCAAGAGGAAAGCAGGTGTTCACCATAAATCATGGTGTTTGTTTAAAAGTCAAGTTGAGCTAGCATGGCAGGCACAACCTTATCAGTTAGGAAAAGGTTCAAAAGCCAAGTTCCTAGAGGTCAGCCAAAGGCAAACCTTGTAAATGGGCACTTCTAAAGATCCAGCCCATAAAATTTAAGGAAGACGATTCTTTCCCCTTTCATTCTTAGACCCTTGTTGAAACCAACTAACTACAGAGATTTATTTCTGGACCCTAATTTTCCCCATCAAGCTATATGCTTCAGCCAGTACCACACTACTTTGATTACTGAAGCCTTGTAGAAACTTTGTAAATGAGGATGTGTGGATCCTCCAACTTAGTTCTTTATTGTTTTGACTCTTCAGGTCCCTTGTAATTCCATATACATTTTAGAATCAACTTTTCCATTCCTCCTGCTGAGATTTTAATTGGGATTGTAATGAATCAATTTTGGCAAATAAGAATTTTTTTTCTGGTTATCTAATTGATGGATGCCAATCTAAGTATTGTACAAGAGTATTATATTCTATTCATGGATTTTTGGGGGGTCAGAAATTAGGATGGGGCATAATAGCATTTGCTTGTCTACTCCTTGTTACTTAGGGTCTCAACTGGGGGATGTGACTCCAGTGGCTGGGTAATTCTGCACTCATCTACTTGTATCTGGACAGGTTTGGTCTACTGAAGCAAATGGCCTTTCTATTAATGGCCTTTCTTGATGGCTTCCAACATGGCAGGCATTTCATTTCCAAAAAGGAATATCTAGAGATCAGGGTTCCTAGAAAATGAGGAGTAACCTGTATGACCTTTTAAGATCTAGCCTTTGAAGGCACATAGTGCCACTTCTACTGTAGTTATTTGGTTGAAATAGCAAAGCTCGCTCAAATGTACAGAAAGAGGAGACAAACCCCTTTCCATAGAATAGAATTTAGAGTCACCACCGTAATCTCTTGAATCATTCCATGGGAATACATCACTCAGTGTACTTAGATCATGTTTAATTTCTAATCATCTGTTTTGTAGTATTAATAGTTCTATTTTGTTATTGTGTAGAGTTCCTGCACATTTTTCATTAGAATCATTCCTTGGTATTAAATTTTTAAAAACTATTATGAAAGTCACTTCATTTCACTTCATTTGAGTGTTCTTGATACATAGAAAAATGATTTTAAAGTTTGCTGTGCTTATAATAATTTTACCTACAAATAGTGATGATTTTATTTTTTCTTTTCCAATCTATAAGCCATATTTCTTGATCTCCGATGAAAAACTTACATCAAACTGTGATATTTCCTTTATATTAAAGAAATTCCTTTTTATTCCCAGATTATTAAGCACATTTATCACTGTTTAGTTGCAAGTTAAATTTAATTTTTTCTTCAAGAGTATTCTTCCCTGTCCTGCCCTGTACTGGGGATTGAACCCAGGGGCACTCAACCACTGAGCCACATCCCAGCCCTTTTTTGTATTTTATTTAGAGACAGGGTCTCACTGAGTTGCTTAGGGCCTGGCTGAGTGGCTGAGGCTGGCTTTGTACTCGAGATCCTCCTGCCTCAGCCTCCCCAGCTGATGGGATTATAGTTGAGTACCACCATGCCTGGCTTCTTCATCAGTATTCTTATTGTGATTTTTAACTTTTTCCTTGATTAATGTAGTACAAATTATATTAGCTAATGATGTTTATATCTTAAATTACCCTTGCATTTCTGGAGAAAAATCCACTTTGATGTGTGCTATCCTCTTTGCAAATCACTGGATTCTATTTGTTAATATTTGTTGTGGAGTTTTACATCTATGTTCACTAGAGAAGTAGGTCCATAATTTCCTTTCTTTGCCAAGTTTGATACCTCAAGTAACGCTAACTTCATAAAAACATTTGGGAAACATTTCCTATTTATTCTCTGGCAGAGTGTATATAAGATTTGTGTTATTCCTTAAATTTGTTTTGAAGACTATTCCAAAGCCATTTCTAAAGTTGTTGGTTTTTGTTTTTGTTTTTGCCTAGAATTTTATGAAATTTTTAATAAATCCCTTAATGTACAGAGGAGTAGATACATCTTCTATTTGTTACTCTGTTTTGTTTTTTTCAAGGAATTTGTGTATTTTTTTCTAAATTGTCTATCTACTTTGCATAGAGTTGTTTGTTAATGTTATATTTTATGTTAATAAGTATCTGTCATCATCTAACTTATATTTTAAATGTTTCCCTTGTTTTCTTAATTAGTCTTGTTAGGGGATTATCAATCTTATTCATTTTTTAAAGAATCATTGACTTTTTAAATTCCTCTTGTACATTTGTTTTCATTTCATTGATTTTATTTTTTATGTTTTCTTTAGTTTTGATTTTGTTTTTTCTAGCTCTTGAGATTAAACCTAATTTCCAACCTTTCTTGTTTTGTAATATCTGTATTTAAGATGATACATTTGTCCTAAACACCTATTTAGCTGCATCCTGCAAGTTTTGAAATACCTTTATTATAATTCAATTAAAATATTTTCTACTTTCAGCTTCAATTTTGTAATTTCCCTAGGAGTTATATAGATAGGTGTACTGTTCAACTTCAAGGCAATTTGATTTTGCTTTGTTTTTTTCGGTTATATTTTTGTTATTGATTTCTAGCTTAATTTTTCCATGGCCAGAAAACAATGTGAATGATTTCAGTTCTTCAAAACTTGTTGAAGCTTGCTTTATGAACCAGCATATGGAAATTTTTATAAAACGTTCCATTTGTAATTGAATACAAATTCTGTTATTAAATGCAATGTTTAAATAATTACATCATTTTTGTTCATTGTGTTTACAATTTTTACTTGGTTGTTCTCATGGCCATTACAACCGTGGTAAATTGCTTCTTTTCTTTTTCCTATGCTCCTCTTCATTGCTTCCCTGTTTTCATCTAGGATCATTTGCCTTCTGACTAAAAAATTCCTTTTGGTATTTCTTTTAGTGCATATTTCCTGGTGACCAGTACTCTAATTTGGTTTAGTTTTCTGAAAATGATTTCATTTTCCTTTCATTTTTTTATAGGGCATTTTCACTGGATTTCTGAATTCTAGATTGGTATTTCTTTCAGCAGATTCAACTTCTTATTTTATGTTCTGGATTCCATAATTTGTTGAGAAATCAGATTTTTGTCTTATTTTTGCTGCTTTAAAAGTTAAATGTCCATTTTCTCTACTTTTGATATTATTCCTTTTTCATTTCCAGTGGTTTTACTATGATGTTACAAGGTACAGCTTTCCTTTTATTCTGCTTGAGGTTTGCAGAACATCTTGAATCTGTGGGTTGATAGATTTTCATCAAGCTTAGAAAACCCCAGCTATTATTTCATCAAATACCACTCTTGCCCCATTCTATTTCTTCCTTTCAGGACCCCAGTACAAAATATAGTAGACTGTTAGACTATATTACACATGCTTCCAAAACTATTTTGTGCTTTCCTTTTTTCCCCTCTTACATGCTTCAGTTTGGAAAATTTTTTTAATGACCCGTTCTCTAGTTTGTTAATCTTCTCTTCACCTGTGTTCATTATGCTCTTAAATCCATCCACTCAATTTCAGATACTATAATTACCTCCAGATGTATTTTTCTGTTCTAGAATTACCATTTAATTTTTGGCATATTTCAGTTTTTTTATGTATTCCTAAGTCGTTTCATGTATTATCAGTTAAAGTCTTTGCAAACTTCAGTATCTAAATTTCTTGTATATATTTGCTTTTATTGAATGCCAGACATCATGTGTAAAACTGCAGAAACTCCAGATGGTGTTATATTCCACCAGAGAGGGCTCAGCCTTGGCTCTGCTAGTCAAATAATAATAAGATGATCATCTTAACACACTCAAGTCCTTTGCATAGGTGAAGTAGGCTTGCAGTTTAATCAGACTCAAGCTGGGCCTGGTTTACCCTTGTTCATAGGGCATAGTCCTCTAGCACTATCTGTTTTCTCAGCACACAGACTGCAAGAAATTCCACTCTGCTTTTCAGTTATTTTTTAATTTTGACTTATGCAAACATCTGGAGAAGGGACAACAGCAATATAGCTATAGCCTTTCAGATCTGCAACTTCATTACATCTGCTCTGTGCAACCATTAACTACTACCTGTTTTTCTATCATTAAGGGCAATCTTGGGTAAGGGGTCAAGCCTGAATTCTCAGCCTTCTAGCCACTTTGAATTCAACAAGTGCCCAGAGGAATATTTGTAAATCATGAGGGTCAGTTCATTACTGTTAAAAAAAAAAAAAAAAAAAAAAAAACCGACAATTCTAGTCACAGATCCTAACTGGATGTTATTTGCCACTCTAGAATTAGGCAGCCCTCGGAACAAGGAAAGATTCTGACTTCTCCTGTTGATTGCATTTTTGGACAGAAAACAGATATGAGTTACAGAAAAAAGGAAATGAGGCACAGATAGCCCAGTTGGTTACAGCTCAGTGTTTGCCTTATTTGAACTATTTAAACTTTCAGCTGTCTGAGGTTAAAGCTAGGGATTGACTGAGACTTAGCTGTTTATTTAAAGTTTAGGTTTTCAGTTAGTTTGCACCCTAAGTTTGGTTGCAATTCCTTACAAAAAGAATTCCAGTCCCTTAAATCTCAGTTTTTGTCACTCCAGCATTGTTCAATCACCAAAAAACAAACCAAAAACTCCTCTATTTCTCTGACCCCCAGCAGAGGCCTCTGCATGTGCTAAGCCTAAATTCTCAGCCTATAGCCTGTATTCCAGGAGGAAAATGACTGAGAGCTTCATGCTTTCTGCAGCTCACTCAGACCTTTCCAATTACATTTTTTTTCCTTGTATCCAGCTCTTCAGATTCTCAGTAGAACCGTCTATCTAGAAGCAGAAATCCTTACCTCTTCAGTTTTTCATGGTCAATATTATTATAACCTCTGTCTTTTCCCCACCTACCCTTGGGATCCCCTCATATCCTTGGGTTCAAGTGCCAAAATATGCAGTTTCACCCAAATTTGTTTCTGTGGAGTCTCAGCTTTAAATTTTTTCAAATCAGCAGTGGTTTTGCAGAGGAATTGGGGACCAGAAGATGGGAGAGGATGGTGGTTTAGAATTGGATCCTACACTTATTTTACTTTTCAATCAGTGAAAAAAATTTTTTGAGGTACTGTGGATTGAACCCAGTGTTCTACTGTGCCAACCCCCCATTTTATTTTTAATTTTTTATTTTGAGACAGTCTTACTAAACTGTTGAGACTGGCACTCAGCTCACACTTGATGAATGTGAGCACTTGGAATCCTCCTGCCTCAACCTTCTGAGTTACTAGAATTACAGGACTGTGCCACTGCAGCCAGCAGTAAATCTCATTTTTATCTGCTTTTCTATCAATCAGAATCCTTCCCCTGAGTTCTCAGTTTCTTTCTTCTTATTTAAATCCCAGCAGAATGACATACTCAGTACTTAGTACTTGTGATTTGACTTGGCTTGAATCTCTAGATTCATCTGCCATTCCCAGCCTCCCACCAAATTTCTTCCACTTTTCATTGGCTCCCAGCCTCTCTCCACTTCCAGCTTAGAGTGGTGCATCTCATTCTCTGGTTCCAAACTCTTCATTTTGCCTAAAATACCTTCTTCTTCTATCTTTAAATCTAATTCCATGTCACTCCCTCCTTTCTTACCTTTTGAGGAAATAAACCGTCTGAATCTGTGTTACCATGGTACCCTGTGTGCATCTTTATAATTGCCCTTGGCACACTGTTCCATCAGTTTCATTAAACTGTGAGATCCTTGGTGTTCTTTTTCAGTTTCAACTCCCTGAGACATAGAACAGTATCTAACATGCAAGTACTCAAATATTTATTGAATACATAAGTGAATGAAATAGACCTTGGGAGATACTTGGGATTTAAATTGACATATTTAAGTGGGGAAAGCATTAATGAAAATAGGAGAAACCAAACAAAGTAGACATAAGTGAGAATAGCATTGGCAAGTTTGTGTGCAATTAATTAGAGAAAAGATGAGGTGAAGACATCCACTGGATGTGAAACCTTGATTTGATAGCCCGTATGAAGTCAGTGTAAGTTTTTAAACAGCAAAGTGATATAATGAAAGCATTTGCTTAAGATTGTTTACTTACCACGAGTGCGTGGTTGGAATAGTCAAGCTAGAATTCTTACTTCCTAGCTTCTGTGTGCTTAACTGATCAATGGAACCCTGTCGTATTCAGAAATGTCTTTGGAGTATGAAGCATGGCACTATGTCAGTTCGGAATCTCACCTCTCTTTCCTGGGGTGAGCAGCAACTTCCTCTCTGGTCTCCTTTTCAGTCTCCTCTCTTTCATCACTATGTTCCTACTGAAGACATTTTCTAAAAACAAGTTTAACTGTGCCTCTAACTTGCTTAAGATGTTCTGCTATCTTTGCTAACAAACTGCATATTATGCACAGACCTTCACAAGCTACTACCACCCAAACTCCTTATGTTTGTTTCAGGCCGCTCCTTTGCCATATATGTATTTTGTTTTCTTAAGTACACCATGCCATCATGTGTATCTGTGACTTGCACATACTGTTTCCTTTTTCTGGAAAGCACCTCCACTTTGCTCCACTTGAACAAACAGTTCAAATGGCACGTACTCTCTGAAACCATTCTTTAATCTCCCAGGCAGATTTAAACAGATGGATCATGCCTTAGTCATCTTTGTATTTTTAGAACTTATCACAGTATCTAATATAGTACTGGCCTCTGACAGGAACTGAGTGTGGAAAAAAAACTACAAAAAGATGACTATTACTATTTTATATTTTTTAATGAAAATAATACAAATACATATAAAGTGAAAAATGAGTACCAGTAAGTCACTCCTACAATACTCAGATATGACCACCACTAAACCAAATTTTATATTATTCTGCAGTCTTTATACATGCATACCCAAGCAATATGGTATGCATAGTATTTTTGTTTGTTTTGGATTGTTCTGCCCCACTGGGGATTGAACCCAGGGTCGCTTTACCACTGAGTTACATCTCCAGTCCTTTTTTATTTTTTATTTTGATTTTTGACAGGGTTTAAGTTGCCCAGACTGGCCTTGAACTTGTGATCTTTCTGCCTCAGTCTTCTGAGTAACTGGAATTATAGGCGTGAGCAGCAACACTGGTTTGGTGTAGGGTTGTCAGGTTTTTTGTTTGTTCATTTGTGTATTTTTATTCAAGGGTTACTATTTTTTGAATGTGTGAAAAAAAGAAATTAAGATGCTCTGTTAATAATTCACTCAGCTAAAGAAGTCAAGAAAGAGTACTTATGTGAATAGAAATAAAGCAATAGGATGTGAGCAAGTGTTAAACAGACCCACAACTTTATGACTGATTTAGTTCTGTTGACCCTACATAGAGTAAAATATAATGTAAAAGCTGAAAACTATGGATTTAGAGGTGAAAATTTTGTTAACAAGATAGTAACAAGGAAGATATTCTTCATTTAAATTTAAATACATATATGTAGTGTGTAAATGCCAGTTTTCATACCCACGAAATAGAAATAATCCCACCTTCTAGGATTTATGAAAGGTTTAGAAATAATGTATGTAGAATACTTGGGACATAGTTTAGCAACAAATTATAATTATTGTTTATATGTATTAGGTGCTTTATGGCAATATGAGAGTAGACACAAGTTATATTGTCTGATTAGTAGCATTGTCCTGTCAACGTAACCATGGATTTCTTCCAATCTTCAAGTCAGCATGTAAGAATATCTGGTAATATGAATTAAGATTTTACAAATTTGCATAAAATCATAGCCGTCCTTTTTGCTTGTCCTACCTCCTGCTGACGCATACAACCCACTTAAAAATAGAAAAGCTATATTTATTTTTCATAATGCTGCTACAGCAATAGCTAAAAATAATTCTGATATGCAGACTTCTTTTAATTGAGAAATAATACATAATTTGAAGAGCTGAAAACTATTACTATGCAAAAGATCTTCTGATTTCTCTCTGCTTGTTTTCTTTTTCTATAATAATTTTAATGGCAAATTCCAGTGATATGAAAATAGACACTAAGTAAATGAAAATGGTTACAAAGAAAAATTACACATGTAGTTTTTGTACATATAATTTATTAAACTCTAGATTTACAGAAGAGGTAAACTAAGAGATATGCATTCAAGCCAGGCACAGTGGCGCATGCATGTAATCCTAGCAGCTCGTAAGGCTGAGGCAGGAGGATCACAAGTTTAAAGGCAGCCTCAGCAATGGTGGGGCACTAAACACATCTGTGTTCTGTGCTTGACCTATAGGGGATTGCTCTTATTGGAGCTAAATTATGAATTCCTCATAACTAAAAAGAGCAATACTGCTTTCTCTTTTAGGAATATTTTCCTTCATTTCAGTTATATTCATGCATCTAAGTCCATTATTCAGCAGGGAATTATCCAGGCCTTTAGTCACTGCTTCTATTTATTGGTTCTACCTTCTGCTTTACCAAAGTACAAGTACCACTTAACCCCAATCATTACTTTCATATGTATATTCCAAAATTGTACATGGTTCCCATCTCTACATATAACTGTCCCTTCTTTTGGCAAATGACACTTCTAACAGGAAGTTGTTATTTTCTATGGGGTCAAATTTGTACAAAAATAATTTATGCAGATGCTACTTTGTTCAGTTTCTACCTACCTACCTACCTACCTACCTATTAATCTGCCATCTTGCCATCTGTCTGTCCATCCATATATCGTGCTTACTAGTGTCATGTACTAGAAGGTATTAAAAGGAAGCATAAGACTTAGTCCTGCTGTCAAATAACTTGCTATCTACTGAGGGAGAGAAATGCATACATAGAAATGATTAGAAACAAGAGTCGTATATGCTTAAGTCACAATAATATGAGCTCACAACTGTAGAAGATCCAAGGAACATAACTGGGGCTAGAGTGGTGTGGTGTGTTGACTAAGTCTGAAGAATGATCTGAATGAATTGGAAGCAGGTTTTCACCTACACAACTCATTGTTGGAACCATATTCCTCTGGCCTTCTGAACTTCATTTTTCTCATCTGGTACTTGGGAACAATGATCAGACTACTTTTTGTCTTTTTCTTTGGTTTATGAATCATACGATCAAAACTATATAAGGATGTTTTGAGAATATTAAAGGGTGATTCCAACTTAAAGGTGTGTTGTTTCAATTTCTCATCAACTAACACTATGTTTGTGATCTAAATTACTTGTTTAAGAAATGCCACAAGATCACTTAGAAGAGGGACTGAGGGTATAGCTCAGGGGTACAGTGCTTCTCCAGCACACACAAGGCCCTGGGTTCAATTCTAGTAATGGCACAGATTTGACTTTTGTTGGAAGATAATATCTATAAATTTAAAGCTAATTTTGTTCTGAAAATATGAGGATAAAAATAGCTGCTATCTTTTTATGGAGCCATTACTACATCCTAGGGACTCTGTTAAGAACTTTTTGCCCAGAGTATCATTTAATCTAAACAATAATCTTAAGAGTCAAACATTATTATTGCCATTTTATAAAGGAGAAATTTCTGGGTGAGAGAGATTGTTATTATCAAGGTCACATATCTAGTAAGTATAGAAGCAGAATTTGAACCCAGATCTAACTTTTAAGCTTGTATTTTTACTGAGTGATTTCCATTACTCTGGCATATCACACAAAAAGCAATGGTAAACTCAGAGCTAAATGAAATGGTTTGATGCATCTATTAAATAGAAGAAATAAGTGTTTAAATCATAAATTATTTCAAGAAAAGACAAAATGAGGATAAAGCTATGGAGGAAACAAAAAGGCCATTTCATAGAGGACCTATATGCCACATATGAGAATTGGACCTTCATTCTGTGGGCAGTTGGGCACCACTAAAGGTGTCAAGAACATAAATAGTATCATAGAATGCCTGGCATCTAGTTGGTGCTCAATACATATTGAATGAATTAATGTGTTTGCCTTTTAGAAAGATTACTCCTATAATGTGGTACACAGTTTGGAGAAATCTAAGACTGGAGGTTGGAAGATTACTGTCAGAATTTGGGAAAAGATGGCCGTCTGAACCATTGGCAAACAGGAGCCAAATGTACTGACTTGAAGAGCTAATTTTCCTCATCTCTTCTCAACTTTGGATTCAGTGACTTCAAGTTGATAGTTTGAAATCACCCATGGTGGGAATATTTACACCATTGAACTTGGCAAACACTACAAATGAGGGTTTTCTATTTTTTGGTAGAGTTGATTTACCAACATATTACTGTCCTCAATCAATAGTTATGAGGCTGGAGAGGAGGGAATACATCCTAAAGGGACAAGTAAGAGAGATAGAGCAATAGTCATAATCAGTTGGTTAATGGGAGTGGAGTGTCAATGGGGAGATTTTAAAATGTTTTATCAAGTTATTGGCTTGGATGGTTGAATGGGAAACTAGTGTCTCTTACTAAGAAAGAGTTCCAAACAGGAAACGATAGTGAATTTTGTCCAGGGAATGTTGAAATTGATACCTTTCAGAAACAATGGTGAAGATGTCCAGAAGATAGCGGTCATATGGGTATGGAACTGAAAGGCGAGGTCTTGACTCAATATAAAATATGGGAGAAAAGAGGATATAAACCAACAGCTGAAATCATAGTAGCAAATGAACAACAAAAAAAATTTTTTTATGGCATGAGGGATTGAACCCAGGGCACTTAACCATTGAGTCAGATTCCCAACCCTTTTTACTTTCTTTTTTTAGACAGAGTATCACTAAGTTGTTTAGGGCCTCACTAAGTTGCTGAGACTGTCTTTGAACCTGTGATTTTCCTGTCTCAGGCCACTAGGATTTCAGGCATGCACCACCATGCCCAGCTGAACAAAGTAAAGGACAAAACTCTCCAAAAGGGCTGCAATAAGTCTTTGTTTTATAAAGCAAATGTAAACAAAACCATATGTTCATTTGTTCGAAGACAGTTTAAGTAGTTACAGTTATATTTTATTTGTAAATATTGCACTTTAAATTATCACTGCAATATAATGATTGGAATCTGATGAAAACAAAGGTGAGCAGTTTTTCAAAATGACACTTGGAAACAACAAAAAGATTTTTTAAATATCCAAGAGGAGTTTAACTTTATATCAAACATCTGATAGAATGAAAACATTCTAGAAAAATAGAAAGGAAACATCATTTTAGCAATCATTTGGAATGTAAGTATAAATTCTATCCCATACTTTCTTCCTAGAACACTGTGCTGTTTACTTCTTTGTCTTTGCAAGTAGATTTTATTGGGAAGTTTTGTGGGTTTTGTCTATGTTTGGGGCCTTATAATAGTATATATGCAGAAGAAGAAAAAAACTTGTTGCTTCCATGACAGAGTGGGAGGTTTGAACAGATGACCTGGAAGGTCCCTTTCAACCCTGAGAGTTTATGAAAAGGGAAGTGGTGATAATTGTTTACCACTTGAAAGAAGAAGTGGGCTGTCTTCCGTAGCTCCAAAGTGCCAATATTTTGAAGCAACAGGAAGGCAATAAACTCTCCACTCAATATTACACTAAGAATTTTTTAAAAAACAAGTATTCAACAGAACCCAAGTTTCAGGAAGTGTTTCATCTTTTAAATAACGGTATTTAAAAGCTGGAAGGGCTCTTAGATATCTTTAGAGCTTCCTTATCTTTTTCTCATGCCATTTCGTATAAAGGAAATGGTATTTGTACAACACAAATCAAAAATTGTACATCACGTCAATCAGTATCCAAGGCGTACTTGTCCCACGTTCTCGGGGCTTTCGTTGGGAAAACTCGTCTAGAGCCCATCTTCATTTGCAGACATCTTGGTAAGGGAATACGACATTCCCCAGGACAAGGCGTTGATGCGTTAATACTAATACTGAGACTAGAAACGGAATCTGCGAAACATCCAGTCTACTCTGCTCAAATTAAGCAGGGCTAGAAGTCAAACTTGAAGACTGCCGTAGATAGGAGGGCAGTCTAAATCCATATTGCATTAAATATGGTCCCAAGTCCACTGGCATGAGAATTTGTTAGACTTTGGGGAACTCGTTTAAAACCCAGATTCAAGAGCCACACAAAGCGATTCCCCTGGTCTCCTGGAACCGTTTCTGGACTTGATTTGCAGCCGGGCTTGAACCGAGAGACACAGCACCAGGAGCAGCGGGCTGAACAACTGTCGGGTCCCTCGCCGTAAGACTATCTGTTACGTACAGCTATAGGCCGTCACTGTCCGACGCTTGTCATTGCCTGGTGGTGGCGAGGCCACCGCTGTCCCTCCACCAGCCTCCAAGCCCCGCAGTACAATCTACTGCGGGGGGCGGCCCGGGGCAGTGGCGGCTCAGCAGCGCCCCCTCGAGGCCAAGGCCCTCCGCAGGCGAGCGGCCGGCGGTTTCTCTTCACTGCCCCGGCGCTCCTCCTTCTTCCGCTTAGCCTCACCCACCGGGGGGTCTCACTACGGCGCCGGCGCCAGTTCTGCCGGATCCCGCCCCCTGCGTCCCGACCGGATGTTAACTGACTTCCCATAGTGCCTCGCGAGTGGCGGGCATGATAACAAATCCAGGCGGGTCATAGGTAGCGAGTTGTCATTGGTGAGGCCTTTACGGTTTGCAGAGAGGGTCCTGCGGGATTTGGGCCCGGCCACTGCCTTGTCGGCCATCACGGCTGCCATGGCCCTCCTCCGGGGAGTGTGGGGCGTGCTGAGGGACCTGGGAAAGTCTGGAGTAGAGCTGTGTTCCGGCTGTGGAAATCGGCTGCGCTTACCCTTCAGGTAGGATTGCTCTCCCGCGCCTCGGGAAGCGGCAGGGACCAGGGGGTCCCCAGGCTGGAATCTAGACGCTGTCCTCCACTTTCCGCTTCAAATCTGTGGGTTTGACACCAGGCCTTGTATCTTTAGTACCTCTCACCTTGCTTCCTGCTACCCCTCCACTCCCCCCCCCCTTCCCCCACTCCTTCCTGCCGGCCAACCTTAAAACACTTGTTCGCCGCCCTCTGATAAGAAGCCCCCAGAATCTCTCGCTTTCATCCAGGCGTGGGGAAGGTGAGTCCACGAGCTGGAGCGTACTCCTGCGGGCTCTTCCTCTTGGCAGGGTTTCTAATAAATTCTTAGGGCTGGGGGCGTGGCTCAGTGGTAGAGCGCTAGCCCAGCCTGCACAAGGCCCTGGATTCAATCCCGAGTACCGCAAACAACCCCCAAAGGTAAAAAAGTCAGTAACGTTGTTGAAGATGTCAGATGCGTAGCATCTTGATGACATATTATTTGGAATCTGTGTTCATGTGCATATGAATATTGACAATTAAATACCTGACATGATTATTTGTTTTCTTTTTTACTTATATGTAGTTTCGTGTATTTTCCGAAGTGGTTTTCATCCACCTTGGGTAGTTATCCAAAGAAACCTATGAGTTCATACCTTCGATTTTCGAAAGAACAGCTACCCTTATTTAAAGCTGAGAACCCAGGTAAGGAATTTGGGGACTTTTTGTATTCTTGTGTAATGAAAAGGCCACTAAGTTAAATTGCAAACCCGATTTGGACTATCACAGCATTTAATGGCTACTGGAACAATTATATTGTTTGGTCTGTAAAATAGGAAATATAATTTTATACCAAATAGAAATGCTTTAAATAGAAATGAGAACTAATGAAAAGTGTTTTTAAAATAAACTGTAGTGTGGAAAGCACCCATGGAAGAAGATGCAGAAACTCAGTTTGGGACCCGGTTGCCTTTGGCTTGGATGGTCACTGACAAATCAAGTTCTTTCTTGCTTATCTGTCGGCTTATTCTGCTTTAGAGTATTTATAAACTTGCAGTGAAAAACTTACATAGAACTGTTCTGAAATTTGTAAAGTTCTATGCAAATTATTGCTAACTTCAAAAGCTTTTTCACTGAAAATCAGTTCTGAGTTCCTGAAAAAAGATAACCCAAGTAGGAGATCAGTTAACTTCCTAGAAAAGCAATAGGTCCTTCATTTTGAGTTGTATTATAAAACTACTAACTAAATTAATAGTAACTAATTTTTTTTTTTCTTTTTTGGTACTGGGGATTGAACCCAGGGCTTTGCAAATGCAAGACAAGCACTTTGCCACTGGGCTACATCCCAGTTCAGTAATAACTAATTTTGCTTAGGATTTTTAAAACCCTTTTACAATGCAGTACCTCACAGGACATTTGTGAAAATTAGAGGAACTGTAATGAAAATGCTCACATTATAGTCTTGGGACTAACAGGTAGTTGTTAATTCAGTTGCCACCCCATCATTCCAGTTAAGACAAGGATGGACATGGAGAATCATGGATTAATTTTAGAATAGTTTGCTTCCAAATGATATTTCTGTAATTGAAGTGCAAGGTGTATTATATGAATTCAGACTATATTTTGTGTTTTAGTCAGGTTTTGTGAACCTAGTAATTGAAAGACTTGATTGAGATAATGAAAGTAAAAAACTTGAAGCAGTTGATTACCCAGCCACTCAGAAGTATAGTCAGTTTTTAAGGACTGTTTTTGGTGATCTGTGATATATTCCTTAGTTTTAAAGAATAGACTTTAAACATTGTATAAAGTTTTAGATTATTTACATTAAACATTAAATTGGTTGGATAAAGAAAAGTTAAATCTTGATCTTAAGTATGGTTTAGAGGTGTCTGAAATAAAAGTTGGTTTTTAGTGCTAATAGATTGTATTTTCCTAGAAGTCTGGAAATTGATCCCAAGAGGCGGGTGTGGTGGCTTATGCCTCTAATCCCAATACTATAGAGGCTAAGGCAAGAGGAATGCAAGTTCGAGGCTGAGACCCTATCTCAAAATAAAATTTTTAAAAAAGAACTGGAGATATAGCTCAATAGTAGCATGTGAGGTCCTGGGTTCAATCTTCAGTAAGAAAGAAAGAAAGAAAGAGAGAAAGAGAGAAAGAAAAGAAAGAAAGAAATCATGAGACGTAAAACTGACATCTTTTTTCATTTTATTCCAATTCATAGATCTGAAAGTATCAGAACTAATCAGAAAAATTGCGGAGCTATGGAGGGAACTTCCTGATTCACAGAAAAAAGTAAGCATATACATTTTCTACATTGTTGGCCACTTATTCTACAACTAGGAACAGTTGTTATGTTCTTTAGAGGATCAGATGGCCCACACCTTTTTAAACATTTTCTTCAAGGGAACTTTATGCCTTCAGTTACACATAAATGATGAGAATATTGATATATGGGAATGGAGGTGAATGGATGACAGTACACTCTTACCTTGGTTAGCAAGTATATGAAAAGAGACATCTTATCTCAGAACACATTATTCTCCCATGGTTCAGTCTGCCTTTAACTGAAGTCATTTAGTTTTCCTTCCCTGGCAGATGTGCTGTGTTGATTTTGCAACAATAGTTTGTTGACTTATTTATTTATTTATTTTTTATAGATATATGAAGATGCTTATAAGGCAGACTGGCAGGCGTACAAAGAAGAGATAAACAGAATTCAGGAACAGCTAACTCCAAGTCAAATGATATCTTTGGAAAAAGAAATCATGCAAAAACGTTTAAGAAAGAAAGCTTTAATAAAAAAGAGAGTGAGTTTCACTTAAATGTTCTTCCTTTAAAAGGGGTTGAAATTCATGTAACTGGGATGGTTTTATACTTTAAAAAGGATTTTTAATTTTTGTATTTATATGTTCAGTTATTCAGTTTGTGGATACCGTGAAAATAAAATGTAAGGAAAATATCTTTGGAAAACAACTCATAAAATCTATTATAATTTTAAAAATGTAGTGCTATCAAAAAATTCTGACAACATTAATAATCACATACTTTATATAAAACTGTAATATTCACCGGGTGCAGTGGTACACGCCTGTAATCCCAGCACCTTGGGAGGCTGAGGCAGGAGGATCACGAGTTCAAAACCAGCCTCAGCAACTTAGTGAGGCCCTAAGCAACTCAGTGAGACTCTGTCTCTAAATAAAGTACAAAGTAGGGCTAGGGATGTGGCTCAGTGGTGGAGTGCCCCAGTACCAAAGAAAAAAACAAAAAACCTGTAACATTCACTTTAACTAATTAAAATATGTAGTATTCAGTGGTTTCTGTAAGTAAAATTAAATCTTATGGAGGTTAAAGCTATACATGACCCTTCTATTTTTTAATCAGGAGTTAACAATGCTTGGAAAACCAAAAAGACCTCGCTCAGCTTATAACATTTTTGTATCTGAAAGCTTCCAAGAAGTTAAAGATGGTTCATCACAGGTAAACTGAGCTGCATTTTTTTTCTTAGATTTTCATTTTAATTTAAAAATTACTTAGGAAATTCTAGGGATATCATATATCAAGTGGTAAAGGGAATTAGTAGGTTTAGGTTACAGAAATTAAGCTTTTTAAATTTTTTTTTCTCCTACTAGGTATTGAACCCAGGGGTGCTTTACCACTGAGCCACATACCCAGCCCCTTTTTATTTTTTGTTAATTTTTCATATGCCACCACACCCGGCTCAGTAAAGCTCTTTTGATAAGGTCCTCTTTACTGGATCTCTTTTAAAGAAAAATCTTTGAAGCTGTGGTGGGGGCTCAGTGGTGATATAGTGCTTGTCTGTCATGCATGAGGCCCTCAGTTCAATTGTAATTCTTAGGAGCAGGGAACAGGGAAAAAGAAAAGAAAAGTCCCTTTTCTTACTATGTATGGTTAACCTGAATATGAAGTTACCAGTAGACACATACCTTGCCAACTTTTTAAATTGAAAAAAAAACAGAATTTTCACATTGTAGAGTTGTTAATGTTCTTGTGGAGACATTTCTAGCCCAGCAGTTCTCAACTCTTTTATGGTCACTGGAAAGAATGAGAGTAGAGCTATTATGTTTTGTTTTTGGAATTGAGTATAACCTATTGCTTCATGTTATATCCTTTAATAAAATTTTAGTTATGCCCATGGGAATTTGTGAAATGTGAAAATGTCATCATGTGAATATGTCAAAGAAAAAAACAGCTTGTCAGTCATTGCTGGCGCTTAGTCTTTTCATTTTTTTCCTTCTTAGGAGCTCCAAATGGGCAGTTGTATTTTTCCTTATATAATATTGCATGATAAAAAGTTAATGTTAAGATCCCTAACTCTTGTCCACTGTAAATGAAATTTTGGGTACTCTACCTCTTTATCATATGCTTAAGTAATGTATATACATAGCTCAGTCTTTCCTGGCTATATACTTTGACTTAATTATTCCCCTTGGGATTTTAAATTTAATCTCTGTGGCTCTACATCACTGAAATGCAAGCTTATCTTTTTTTAATTAGAACTTGGCTCAGTCATTAACTTACCTTGGATTTGGTTTTCTTACCAGTATCTCCATAGTTTTCTTATCAATATCTCTTCTCTCCATAACATTTATTTTTTTAATATGGATCTCCTGAACTTGTTCTGTAATTTTCTTTTCTATACTGTTTCCTTTATATGATCCACAGTCCTTCTAAATTGATGCTTATCAACTCTGACTGTACCTTGGAATCACCTAGAAAAGTTAATTGCTGGGCCCTATCCCTGAAACTTGAAATATAACTTGACTGTATCATTTTTATTTATTAAAAATATTGATTGTACATCTTCATAGTTTAAAGAGTCAAAATATTCTTTTAGGTTTGATACGACAAAGCAGTTTTCACTGCCCTGTTACGTTCTTTACTCCAGAAACACATTCCACTGTTTTAGCTGATTCTTAATTCCATCTCTCTAAATAACATTCTTTTATCTATCATAGCTTCTTGAATTTTTTTCATTTATAAGCATTATTTTATTCTTTAAGCATTACCTCCATTATCTCAGATGAACGCTTGAATCTCATTCCACTCTTCACATATTTCCATTTCCACTACCTCCCAATATAGTAATAAATTTAAGTATTAAGTATATTTATAGGATTATGTGAGTCCTAGTCACAGCTCATCTATACCATATGCTAAAATATTTCTTCTTTCTTGCAAAACTTATTTTCTCTAAAGTTGATTATATTTTTTCCTTTCTTTCTTGTTTGTCTGTTTGCATATTTTGGGGGATAATTATCAATGATTCAGCCCCAAACTGTTAGTGTTCACTTGCTTTCAGTACACTTGGTCAGCTTCAGTCTGAAGCCTCTGGTTTGTTTCAGATTGACTGTTGCTTTCCATGCCTAGTATACAGCTGACATCCTGGCTCTTCCTTCATTATCATCATCCTTGTGGTGCATTTGTTTCTATTGTTGTCTTCTTGGTTTATTCTGCTTCAAGTATTACATCTTCCCCAGTAAAGGGTGCATGAGAGATTAATTTTTCAAGTTTTACATGTCTGAAAAATGTCATTGTCCTCATATTTGTTTGTTAGACTGGGCATGGAATTCTGGTTTGGAAATCTCATTCCTTCAAAATTTTCAGAAGTATTGATCCTTTTCTATTTTATTGTATTGCTTTTGAGAAAATGTAAAACCATTTTGATTGTTGGTCCTTTGAGTATGAACTGTCTTCTTTTTTCTCCCTTTTTCTTTGTTCTGACTCTCCCTAACATTTGTTTTTTGAATATGGCTCTTCTGAATTGTCCTCTAATTTTCTTATCTTTTTTATACTGTTTTCCTTTAGCCTTTTTTGCACTTTTTCTCCCCCTTGGGATACTGTATGCATTTTCACTTAATAGCTCTTTCTCTTTTTTAATGTGTATTTGTGTGCTTTTTATTAGTGCAGGGTATTGAACTGAGAGTCTCACACATGCTAGAAAAGTACCTTACCACTGAGCTATACCACCTGCTCAATTTCCCTGGTTTTTGCATAATACCATTGTTCTCAACTATACCTGGCTTTCACAGAGTAACTCTATTTTACTCTCTTGAGCATGAATGCCCTAAAATCTGCCATGGTAAGGATTTAGCCTCTTTTTAAATGGTGTTTCAACCAATCCTACCTTAACCTCTGTTTTTACACCTATCTAGTGCTGCCAGTGCCAAATTATAATGCAGAATTGAAATTCTACATTATAAATCAGGTTTTCTCATTGCCCTTAGCAATCAGCTTTCTTGGGTCAGTTAAGCCAGTTAGCACTTCTCCATCTGTTTTTCAGCTTCCAAAATTTTGGATTTGTCAACTTTTGTCAATTTTGTCCATGTAGTTTTGTGCTTTAAATTTTTTTTGTTTAATGGGGTTTTGGGAGGGAACAAAAGTAAGTGTATTTATATTCCTTTTATTTTATAGATGAAGAACCAAGGCTAAGTTTTTGTTGTTGGAATGAATATAGATTTTTCTTTAGTCACTGAAGTGTCCCCATATGTTTGCTACTTAAATATATATTATTTTTTAGGCAAAGCTAAAATGTGTAAATGAAACTTGGAAAAATCTGTCTAATTCTCAAAAGCAAGTAAGTATTACGGTTTTTACTCTCAAGTGTCTAATTAGAATATCTGTGAGAAAATACATTAGGACAAGACTTGATTCACATGAAGGCAGTCTAATATTGCTAATAATAGTATTTTTAACTTATTTTCATATTATTAAACCAAATTTGGCTTTTTTTCTTGGTAGTTTTTGACTACGAGTACAATTGGTATTTGAAATAGGATTACTCGTGATCTTGAGTATCCACTGTTAATGAGTAGTTGTCCTACTCTGCTTTTACCACCTTTCATAACTTACTCCCTGAAATTTTAATAACTTCATTAATACTTACAAAAGTTTTCTTAACCTTTTTCTCATTTAATATTTATCTCATAAAAACATTCCTTCTCCATTTCCCCTTTCTACATATAGAATAGTGAAATAATTTCTTTCTTTTTTGGTACTGGGGATTAAACTCAGGAGTACTTTACCACTAAGCCACTTCCCCAGCCTTTTAAAAAAATTTTTATTTTGAGACAGATTCTCATTAAGTTACTTAGAGCCTTGCTAAGTGGCTGAGGCTGGGCTTGAACTTGTAGTCCTCCTGCCTCAGACTCCTGAGTCACTGGGATTATAGACTTACATCACTGTGCCCAGTTCAGTTTCTATGTGTATATGGAAACAGTTCAGAAATTAATAGCTCTTTTCTAAAGAAATCATTTTAACAATTATACTTTTTCTCAGGTATACTTTCAACTTGCTAAAGATGATAAAATCCGATATAATAATGAAATGAAATCTTGGGAAGAACAAATGATTGAAGTTGGACGAAGTGATCTTATACGTCGCAAAATGAAGAGCCAAAAAAAAGATGGCATTGAGGAGTATTAAGATAAAAGGTGGAGCTATGTTCATGGGATTAGGCACAACAAACCAATTAAGTTTCAATAACCTGAAGCTGTGTAAAATTAGAAAGGATAAAGTTGGTGAACATTTTATATTCAATTCCTTTTTCTTTAGCCCATGGACTTCTGCTGGTTGAATACATTTTGTATTAGTATTTTGAAAACCTAAACAGCTGAAAGGTCATGCAAAATTTTATTTTGTGTTTAAGAACTACTGAGGATCAAGATATTCCATACAAATGTAGCAGTGAATCATTTTACCTTTGATAAAGGTAAATCAGTCTGTGAAGTTTTTTTATATTGGAAGACAATTACGGAAAGAGAATTGTTTCCTTATGGAAGCAGGAGTTTCTTTTCAAATTTGTGACATTATATATGATACAGTGTTCTATGATGTAATTATGCATTTTTTAAAAAGCAGCCAGAGCTCATCTAGGTAAATTCCAACTCCTAAGTATAATTCCTATTTTATTCAAGAGTTAATAGTTGTACATGTATGTCACAGTTGGTTTCAATAGTAACTTTTTATAAAAGGGACTGAGATTTATAAACCTTTTTTCATTGTCTTTCTTTTACCTAAAGCAAAAACTAAACAATTATGTATGAAATCTATGCATATTATTTTATTTTGCATAGAATAAAAATTCTAATTTTTCATTTATATACCTGTGAATTATGTATTTTTAAATGGAACATTCATTTTATAGGTTTTTTGTTTCCTTGAGAGAATTTTATTTTTTCTGAATTATTTTTTCTCTTTCAAGTTAATATATTTATTCACACACACACACACACACACACATACATACATAGTACACACAAAAGTGGTAAATTTTTAAATGAGAAATCTTAAAAATGCAAGTCTCCATCAGGAATTTGAAGCATTTTGCATAACATAAAGATCTTTATAAAAGATAACCAACTATGGTATATGGGTCAAATATAGTCCTCTACCTGCTTTTCATGGCCTGTGAATTAAGAAATTTATTTATATTTTAAATGGTTTTTAAAAAAGTAGACTATGAATGTGAAAATTAGCATGAAATTTAGTGTCCTTAGTTTTATTGGAACAAAATCATATTCATTCTGCTTGTTATGTATGACTGCTTTTGTGCTGCAATGACAGTTTACTGGCTGCTACCGAGACTAGCCTAGAAACCCTAAAATACATACTATCTGGTCCTTTACAGATAAAATTTGCCAACTCATGTTTTATAGCATAGTGCAGAGTGACTAAGGTTCTCATGTATTGTAATGTTAGGATAGTGTTTTTTTAGCTGCTTCAGAGGTCCTTGTTTTAGAATCAGCACTCAAGAGAAAAAACTTCATAAGCTATGTAAGCTAAACAATTGCTCCTCCCTGTTAGCAAGGAAAGTAATCTTCAGTCTCAAATTATGTTGCAGTATAATGAAAAAGATCCATGTTATGTGAAATGACTCTCTTTATTTGCTATGGCTGAATAAAATGTACCTTAAAAGTTTCTAGCAAGCAGTATCACAAAAACCTCACTGTAGTTGGGAACCATTGTTACCTAATATTTCTTTATTCTCTTAAGCAGGTCATGCAAATGTTTTCAAAATTCACACCACCTCTTTGGGCAGAATAATTCATCTTTCAACATCAGTTCAAAAATATAGGATAAGTCAGAATTTACATGTACTTTGTATATTATTATTAAAAATCCTTAGGAATTGTACATTCTAAATTTCCAGAGTTTGAAGATTGGTTTTAGCTTTGGTTTTTGTTTGGTTTGGTTTTCTTTACTGCTGATTGAATTCAAATGCACTCAACCACTGACCTATATCCCCAGCCCTTTTTATTTTTTATTTTTGAGGAAGGGTCTCACTATGTTGCCCAGGCTGGCATCAAACTTAAGATATCCCTGCCTTAGCCTCCTGAATTGGTGGGATTATAGGCATGTGTTCCCATGTTCAGTAACTTTGGAGATTTTTTCGTTGTTTATGGATGAAAATGAGTAAAATGTCACAAATATAACTTGTTTATATACTGAACTTGACAAAGATAGAAACTAAAGATTAAAAATGTAGTTTCAGAGGGAACAAGTTTTCAATATATAAAAATGCATATTTGCAAACTTTTCCCTGTGGATTTGAATATAGGACAAAGTCTGCCATTACTAAAATAGATTCCATGAATTTGAGGCCAGAGTAGTTTAGAGGTAAGGGGAAAGAGGACAAGGTGTGCTAGTGCCTTATCAGTCTTTCTCAATTTCTAGGAGAGAATTCAGCCCTGATTTCCTGTGGCATATAAAATGGTACTAATTAGTTTCCATCCTTAGGAGAATGAAGAAAATCTTAAGTCATTGATTCTGTTCTGTGCTTCATATGAGCTCAGGGAATCAGTGTATTTTATGGAATAAATGAAATAGAGAAATGAACTGTGTAAAAATCTACAAAACAAATGTAGCATAAGAACATATTTGCAGTTAATCTGCAGGGAAATTTCCTCAGCTCTTACCACTTAAATTCATAAATTATTTTATACTTTGATTTAAATCATACCTTCCCAAATGTATTGGGAAGTGCAGTGCTTAGTAAATTCTCAAGTACTTACAACTTATAATGGAAGAAAAGGTGTAAACCATTGAAAAGAACTAGAAAAAGCCACTTTATAATATCATTTTATTTGGTTTTATTGAATTTTATTTGGTTAAAAGAAGGTCATTGTTAATACCTTAAATAATAGGATGATTTTATTTCCTAGCCTTAATAAACTTAAGTACGTGTGGAAGACTGGATGCCATATACCACATGGCATCCATACACAAGTTTTTATAAAGAATAACTGCATCAATAACTAGTGGCCATTCATATAAAGCCTTACCTTTTGTACTTGTCTTCTTCTTTTTCTTTCCTTCTTTCTTTCTTTTTTTTTTTTTTTTTGTTTTTGTTTTTTTGGTACCAGGGATTGAACCCAGGGTTCTTAACCACTGAGACATATCCCCAGTCTTTTTTGAGACAGGCTCACTAAGTTGCTGAGGCTGACTTCGAACTTGAGGTCCTCCTGTCTCAACCTTCTAAGCCACTGGGATTACAGATGTGCACCATGGTGCCCAGCATTTTTTAGACTTCTTAATTTGACGCAACAAAGTAGTTGCTGTAGTAGCTAAGGAGTGCAAGAAAGGGAAGAAGAAAAATAAAATGAAGCAAGATTCATATTATTCTATAAGTCAGATTTGTATACATTTTATACTTACTGTACTTTGAGTGAATTTAATGAAACTAGAAAATTTTTATTTTCCTCACATTTATTATACTTAAAATTTATCGCCTCCAGGTTATACTAAAACATTGTTTTTTATATAGTTATTTCTTTTGGTTGTACCAATATTTACTATAAGGATTTACTTTTCCTCCCCTCCCAGCCACTTTCCTTCTCTTCGTAGTATCCAGCACCAACCTATCAGACAAATTTTAAAAGAAGTGCAAACTCTTACAAACTTTTGAAAATTTTAAAATAGTAGTTTTTTTTATATTGAGGTTCTGGAAAGAATAAGAAAACGAATATATTACTTTGAATTTGTAAAACTTTCCAAACTGAAAGTAAAACTACACAAAACTAGTGTCACCAGTCTCTCACATTGTTCACAAATAAAGTTCTTTGATAGTTAAATCACTGATGATTTATTTATTTATTTATTTATTTTTTGGAACCAGGGATTGAACTCAGGGACACTCGGTCACTGAGCCACATCCCCAGCCCTATTTTGTATTTTATTTAGAGACAGGGTCTCACTGAGTTGCTTAGGGCCTCCCTAAGTTGCTGAGGCTGACTTTGAACTCGCGATCCTCCTGACTCAGCCTCCCAAGTCGCTTGGGTTACAGGCCTGCCCACCATGCCCGGATAATGATCTATTTAATATAAAACAAAACCATTCTTTTGTTTCAGAATGTTTTGTTAGCTAAAGAGATAAATATTTAACCCCAAACAAGAATTCCAGAGAGATGAAGCTTAAAAATTACCCCCAAATCTTTTAAGTCAGCCTTGTGTAATGGTTTCTGATTTATATTTGTGATGTCTTAAATATATGAATGTGTATGGACTGTTTTCATGTGGAGATGAAGTTGTAAATTCCTTCTGGGAATAAAATATTTGAAATGAATTTTGGGAGCCCCCAGTATCTAATCCAATATGCCACAACCAGCACCTAATACTGTATGACAGTTGAAACAGGCCAACTAAAAATCACTATATAAAATTACCTTCAGGCTATGTGTACAAAGGTATATATAAAACAAAAATGAATTTTGTTTTTAGAATTGGGTCCCACTTCTAAGATACATATATATTCATTCCAAAATCTGTAAAAAATCATCCTATAGAACTTTTCTATATTATCCTCACGGTCTAGAGGTGTGCTTAGAGGTAGAGCTTTTGCCAAGGGTGCTCACATGTTCAAGAACCTAGGTTCAATCTCAGCGGTGGAAAAAAAAAGAAAAATAAAGAAAGCTACCTGACCTCCAGACATGTATATACAGGTTAGAGCTGGTGAAATGGGGTTTGCATTCTGTTCTGGGATTAGGAACTTTTGTTCATGATGCTTTTCCTTTTGTCCAAATATGTGGAGATGTGTAAGTTCTCCACTTAAAACTTTAGTAATAAATCTATAAATACAGACACAGGTCACAAAGGTCACAGAAGAAAGGCAAATCTCATCTGCTCTCCCATTCCCATTTCCAAGCTCCCAATTTAACCACTTGTGACTTTCGGTCTTCTTTGTCGTGATGTACCTTTATCACTTGTGTATACTATCTTCATAAGTTTCAAAAATTTTTATCACTGCAACACTACTTTCCTAAATTTTTCTTAGCTTTTCCATAGCATGTGTAACTTTAACATTTAGATTTCATTTTATTATTCCATCCACTTTAGAAAATATTTTCAACTTTGAGAAAGATAGTGGCTCTGTTCTACCTTGCTTCCTTCTCCACCTTCCTATCAGCTATATCATTACTTCAGTAGCTTATATCATTGAAATTTGCCCATTTCATATATGTTATCTAATTCATTGGCATAAAGATGTTCATAGTACTTCTTTATAATCCTTTTTAACTTCTGTAAGTCAGTAGTCATGTTTCCTCGTTCATCTCTGATTCTATTTGAATTTTTTTTAGCTTAGTGTGCCAATTTCATGGATTTTCTCTATTTACTTTTCTAACTACTTTCCATCCAATTGCTTTTGGGTTTAGTTCACTTTCTCTTTCTGCTGTGTTAAGGTAGAAGGTAGGGTTGTACATTTGTGATCTTTTATATTGTAGGAATTAGCAGAAATATATCTGTAAGCATTGCTTAACTGTATCCCATATTTTGGTATGTTGTCTTCATTTTCATTCATTTTAATGCATTTTATGTTTCTCTTGTGTCTTATTCTTTGGCACATTAGTTATTTAGGAATGTAGTGTTTAAATTCCACAATCTGAATTTCTTTATCTCCTTGTGATCATTTTGCATTATTTGAATCATTTTACATTTATGGAGGCTTGTTTAGGGTCCAATGTAGGGTCTCTCCTGAGGCATATGTCATGAGATAAGAAAAGGAAGTATGCATGTGTGACTACATATGGGATAAAGGGGAGACCATCCTTAGCTAGATTCCATGCTTCTTATCAGTATGCAGTCTACTTAAGTGTTCAATTCAGATTCAACAAAGGTGACATCTCTTGCCAAAATGTATATGATGTATTAATAGTTTGAGGTTAGCCAAAAACAGTACTTGTCAAACTTTTATGTTGTAAAGTGGAACAGGAGCGGCCTGTGGGAGTAAGGAAGATGAGTGCGACGGCGCTAACACCACACCGGGAGCTCAGGTTCTGAAGACGCAGGCTCAAGTTTAATGCGAAACAAGCAAGCATATATAGCAGGCATTGACTAATTACAAGTTGCCAGTAGCTGTTAACACCTTCATGTTAAGCTCCTGATGATGCTTATTCTAGGCTCGTGATCGGGCCAATTAAGGGAAGAGGAAGTGCCTGGGGTCCAGGAGCTCACAGAGAGCATAATGCACAGCATGGGTATGTCCAGTGCTTCTGAGAGAAACAGGTCTGCCTGATCCATCATTATGCTTCTTCCTGTAATGCAAACCACAAAGCCTCGGGTGTTCCTATACTTTTATATATTGTGGCACATATAAAAAAATGCTAATAGTCACAAAGCTTACTTCGAATAAAGAGAAGTCTCCTAATGGAGCTTTGGCTCTCTGGGCAACTGCCTATTTACACAAAGAGCTGAAAGGAATAAATAAGCCCACCTATAACTAGAGTGACCTTATATCCCAGGTTGCCTGTTGTCCAGGGACAATCATTAATAGTTGTCCCTAAAGGTTTATAGAACCTTGCAGTTTAGATAATGCATTAAGATTTCCCTGTGCATAAACCATTTAATACCAGCCACCACTACCAGGTTGGGCTCTGAGATAACAGCACTTGGTGGCTACCAAGTAATTTTGAACCCTTTCTACACAGTATTTTACGTAGGAAAAGATCTATCTTTAGTTCTAACCTCCATGTTCTGGCCTAGGCATCTGCAGGGTTGTTTCTACTGAGCAAGTGTTGAGAATCTCAGCACCTAGCTTGAAAAAAAAAACAAAACTTTTTTTTTCTGTTCTGTATCAGAACTTTCCTCAGTTTAAAAGAAAATAGTCACTGGGGAAAAGCAAGCAAACCACATGTATTGACACCAACTCCTTTCCTGCCCCATGTACTCTCCACAATTTTTTTCTCCAATTACCTTAGGGTTAATCTTTGTAACTATCCCCCACTGCTCAGAATTGTTGTTTCTTCTTCACTTACCTTAGTGATTTGTTCATATTCACACTTGAAATTCTGCCTACCTGTTATCTTAAAATGCCTAGAAATTGCTGCTGTGTTGATGGTACTGTTGTTTTTTAGTGCAGCTATATTTTGCTTATTTTTGCATTTTAATCAATTAGATTTTGAAAGGAGAAAAGGAAGGAGGGCTCAATTTCACTCTTCAAACTTTTTTTCTCATCACTTTTTTAAAAAAGAGGGGCAGGGCTAGTTCTAATTATTGTGTTCATGTGTGTTTTCTTGTACTTTTACCTCTCAGCAATAAATAGAATCAACCATCATTCCCATTTTCCATAGATAGAGGAACACTTTCTTTCCTTCTGAATTCCAAGATAACACTGTCAATGGTAATATCGGCTAAGATTACCATTCTTGTCATCCATTCAAATTGTTATTTAGGCTTTTAAGTAGCAAATATTTCTGCAAAAGTAATAATGAAATGTAAGAGGGTAGCTTTGGGAGATGTCCTAAATTATTTAGTTCAAGTAATAATTGATGTTAAGCTGCAATAATTTCAGATTTTTTTAAAATTTATCCATAGATGGACACGGTATCTTTATTTTATTTATTTATTTTATGTGGTGCTGAGGATCAAACCCAGTGCCTCACACGTGCCAGGCAAGTGCACTCCCACTGAGCCACAACCCCAGCCCCAATTTCAGATGTAAACATCAAAATTAACAGAAAATTTCTATGCTTTTAGCTTTCCCTTATCTAAATATTGCCTTATAATCAGGGTATAAATTCCAGCTTAGAAAAACTCCTGGCATCTCACAGTATCCACTACCAGTTAAATTCCTGTTCACTTTAGTTACTTAACTACTGTTGACATGACAGGGAAACTTTCTGAAATGAATAAAAGGATATCTTCTAATATGTCAACAATTCTCAAGGGTTCATAAACTAATTTGGACCCCTCCTCTTATCACTTAATCCTACCCAACATTCAATGTATGAAATTTCCAGTAAAATAATTTAAATAGAACCTCAGAGATGGGTATAGCCAAATTTGCCCTTTTTAAAATGTGAAAGCCAAGCCAGGTGCAGTGGTGCACTCCTGTAATCCTGGTGACTTGGGAGACTGAGGTAGGAGGATTGTAAGTTCAAGGCCATCCTCTGCAACTTAGTGAGGCCCTTAGCAACTTAGACCCTGTCTCAAAATTTAGAGAAAGGACTGGAGATATGGTTCAGTAATAAAGTGCCTCTGGGTCCAATCCCTGGTACCAAAAATAAGTATAAGCTAATAGTTGGTAGCCTATAAAATAAAAGGTCACTGTCCAAACCATGTACTCTACTCTTCCCTCCTCTCCATCTTATGTGTGGTTGGTGGGGGGTTACAAAATGGGATTCAGAATGCAGGCATGTACACAAAAATATGTTGAAGTTGGGAAAATTAATAGAACTACTATATTAGAGCCAAGGGTTCATTTGCATAGAGACAAATAGAGTTCTGAGTGTGCATCCAAGGATATCTAAGAGTGTGTGTAAGGTCAACACTACTGGAGCCAAGAAGGAGATACGTCAGTATTCTAAGTGAAGATATAAGACCTGAAATGTCAATACAGGCAGAGTTTTAGGCTGGAGCATCCAAAATCAGTTGTTTAGCTGGCAGCAAGTGTGAATGACTTTATTGATGGAACTGGGATCAGATTCCAGAACCAGGAGAGTAAAACAAAGAACTTCATTCACATGAAATCTGAATTTCATCAAAACTATCAAACAGTTAAATAAGAATCATCTGCAAAACATGTAAATGATCCTGGGTCTCAATCCCATTAAGTTAGGAAGTGCAGGATTCAGCAGCAATGGACTGTTTATCATAGGCTGAGAAACACTGATGAAACTACATCAATTAATTATGAATCAGCAGGCTAGTTGGAGATGTATCCTCTGTTTAGGTCTTAGACAAATATTCCCCCCTGGTGCGACTGGGGATCAAAGTTAGTACTTCACACATGCTTGTCAAGCATTCTGCCACTGAGCTGTATGCCTAGAAATTGGGTTTATCTGCCAGGAATTGAGCCATACTAGGTTAATATTTGGCCAGTTCTGTAGGTCATCTTCTAAATCAGTGGTTATTGACCTGGTGGTGATGGTGGGGAAGACAGGTAATTTGCCCCTCAGAACATTTGGGATTATTCTGAGAAATTTATGTTTCCCATAACTAGGGAAGATATCAATAGTCTGTGGGTAGAGGATAATGATGCTACTAAACATACAATATGCAGAATAATCCCCACAACAAAGAATTATCTAGTCCCAAATATCAATCTTGTTGAGGAAACCCACTCTAAATCCTGATGAACAAACATTTTGAAGTAAAGCAGAAAGACTAATTGCTAGCAAGATTCAGGGTAGTTCTAATTCATTTCCTTTGGGGTTGCTACCACTAGCTATATCCACACCACTACTCAAAAGAAATATTAAACTTCATCTGAGGAGAAGGATGATATAGGTGAGGTGTGGTACATACAAGCAGAGTCCCAAGAACTTCCCCAGAAGCCTTTATTCAAGAAGAAGATTCATGACAATAGCCATTTGCATGGTATTAGAATCTTAAGGAAAGTGACCAGTAAGAAGATTTGTACATTCCTAAGTCTTGGGAAATAGATTACCAGGGTGATTGTGGCTACTGTAACTATGCACCATAAACCTAGTGGCTTAAAACAAAAGATATGTGTTCTCTAACAGTCTTGGAGTCCAGAAGTCAATAGGACCACAATCCCTTCAGAGGCTCTAGGAGAAAATCTGTTCATTTCTTTCAGCTTCTGGTGGCTGTCCTTGCATGTGGTGGCTGCCTCTTCCTCTATTCTGTCTTCATATTGCCTTCCCTTCTGTGTATGTTCCCAATTTCTTTGTGCTATTCTTTCATGAGGGTATTAAATGGCTATAAAAAGGGCCCTTGTGAATACATCAGGATAAACCCTCCTCTCAAATTAACCACATATTTTACCATATGAAGTTATATTCATTGGCCCCAGGGATTAGGGTGAACATTTTGTTCTGGGGACGATCATTTAGCCTACTACACAAAGCAATGATAACCCCCATTTTACAAATTATTTTATTAAGTCACATGGACAATTAATTATAAAATTTGGCATTGAGTCCAAATCCTAGTCTTATTTTTCATCATTATACTATAAATCAAGAAGAAATGAGAAAGAAAATATTGGTAAGGCACAAAGGAGAATAGAGGAAAAAATAAGAGTTGGATGCACACACCTGAAATCCCAGTAACTAAGGAGAGACTTGGGAGTCTGATGCAGGAGCATCACAAGTTTGAGGCCAGCCAAGGCAATTAATTTAGCAAGATCTTGTCTTAAAATGAAAGGGCTGGGGTTGTAGCTCAGTGGTAAAGCACCCCTGTGTTCAGTCCTTGGTGCCACAAAAATAATAATAAAAAATAAAAATAGAGAAGTGTAAAAAAGAACTAAAATTCAGACTTCAGATTTTAGATTGCAAAAAATAAGCAAAAGGAGGTATTACTATTTTAAAAGGCTTAGATTTTTTTGTGTACTTTTTTTCAAATTCACATTTTAAAATTGATACATAAACCAGAAGTGATGGTGCACACCTGTAATCCAGCTATTCGGTAGGCCAAGGCAGGAGGATCACTGTGGGGATGTAGAAAGAAGTCATTGAGATATATGTTCCCCAGGCTGCGGAATGGTACAATCCTTGATTGCACAGTCAGGATTATTCATGCTTGGGGGCACACTCCCAAGTGACCAGACCCTCTGAAGGCCCTTGCCCCAGGTGAGCTTTGCTCGGCCTTCTCGCTCTTTCCTCCTTTGCAAAACTGTGTAACTCCTAATTGGACCATGCTGACAAGATATCATGTTACACTACCAGTTTCTTTGTTCTCGGACTCCTCTCTTCTATAAAAGTGCTGTACTTCCTTAATAAATTTGAGACTGTGTCACAGAACCTGTCTCCCAGGGCTGATTCCATTGCTCCGTCGCCTCACCACCTCGAGGACCCCACATTCTGCCTCAGACCACAAGTTTGAGCCCAATCTCAGCAACTTAGCAAGACCCTGTCTCAAAATAAAATATAAAAAGGACTGGGGATACAGCTCAGTGGTAAAGTGTCCCTGGGCTAAATCCCCAGTATGAAAAAAATTAATACCTAAAATGTATATATTTGATTTAGATTGAACTTTTAAAATTTTTTTCCATATTCATGGCTTTTAAGTACTTAACATTTCTGCATTGTGTGATCACTGTTATTACCATTAGAATGCAATTAGTAGAAACAACATTGATATATTACAAATGTGGGGAAACAAAAACCAAATTTCCATCTAGGGGTGAAAGAATAAACTAAACATGGAATGTTCTGCAATAAAACACAAGGACCTACATTACATTAGCTATACATTAGCATGGATGAGTCTCAAAAGCATGGGGCTGAGTGAAAGAAGCCAGAGTATATACTGATTCCCTTTATATTAAAATACTAAAAAGTTCAAACCAATCTTTGGTGCCAAAAGCAGCTTGGGTCTTCTGATGTAAGATGGGATAGATGGAAAAGAAAAGCACCATGGAACTCAGGAGCACTCAGTATAATCCATTGGAGGAACTAACTCTAGGGATCATGTGGGGTCCTGGACAGGAGGCAGGATTGTGAAAACTGAACACTTGCTCTTCCTCACAATGGGAATGCCACACCTCAGGAAAAGTAAATCTAGGTTGGTTGTACAGATGTGTTGAGTTGCCCAACTTTAAGTATAGTACAGTTGCCGTGGGAAACATAATTTTTTTTTTTTTTTTTTTTTTACTGTTTGTTAGTGGTACTAATTTTTTTTTAAATTTTTTATTTTGATTCATTGTACACAAATGGTGTACAACTTTCATTTCTCTGGTTTACACAAAGTAGAGTCACACCGTTTGTGTATCATACATGTACATAGGGTAATGATGCTTGTCTCATTCTATTATCTTTCCTTCCCCTGCCCCCACCCCACTCCCCAGTTTGCTCTATACAATCCATCCTTTCTCCATTCTTACCTCCCCTGGCCCTGTTATGTATCATCACTCACTTATCAGAGAAATCATTCGGCCGTTGGTTTTTTGGGATTGGCTTATTTCACTTAGCATGATACTCTCCAACTCCATCCATTTACCTGCAAATGCCATAATTTTATTCTTCCTTGTGGCTGAATAATATTCCATTGGGTATATATACCAGGGTTTCTTTTTGGCTTCTAAATAGATGGTTCTTCAGATATACTGAGAGTAGACCCTGGGAAGTGCAAGGGGTGAGAGGCAGCTCTTCACCTTCTTCCTCCCATAGTGTTCTATCACATTCCACCTCCTCCTCTGGATATGACTTGAGAGCTTTGTTCTTCCATTCACGTCACAGAAACCTAGCTTGTCAGTGCCTTTTTTCCAGATCAGAGGAACGTCCACCTTCGAAATAAAAGTGTCACATTTGTCACCCAGCAAATGGAGGTAGAAAGTCAGAACTGGGTTAGAAGAAAGTGGTTTAATTTGGATTTTATTGTCAGTATTTATCTAGTTATTTATTTATGTACTGGGGCTTGAACTTAGAGGAGCTCTACTGATGGAGCTACATCAAGCCCATTTCATTTCTTATTTTGACACAAGGTCTCACTAAACGGCCAACGCTGGCCTTGAATTTGTGATCCTTCTGCCTCAGCCTGGGATTGCAGGCAAGCACCACCAAACCTGGCTATTATTGACATGTATTTATTTATTTATTTTAAGTTTTATTTATTTATTTATTATCAGTATTTAAAGAGCCTACTGAGTTCTAGAATAGACGGCAATCCAGGTCCAATTCAGTGGTCCGCATAAGGGTAGAGTGGTATGGAAATGTGCAGTGTTGAGGAGAACGCGAGTAGCAGACAATGGCACAGAGACAGGTAGAAACAACAGCAAATGTCCACTAAATCAGGGGGGAGCAGGGATAGATATCTTAGTCCATTTTCTGTGCCGAATAACAGTACATAATAGGCTAAGTCATAAAGAAAAGGACTTTATTTTGGTTCTTGTCCCAGGTCTAGTGGTTGCACCTGGTGATGGTCTTCTTAATGATGTGAAAACCACCTTCAAAATATAGCAGTAGACGAGCCCCCAAGAGAGGGTTTCTAGGGCAAAGGCTTGGCAGAATGTCAAGAAGGCCAGGTTCAAGCAAGGACCCCACTTGTAGCAGGGACTATGAAGACAATATGCAGCTTCAGGGATTGACCTGAAACAGTACGACGTGTCAGGAAAAGTCCCTACTGAGAGCACTGAGGGTGTGGATCACTCAAATTTTGACACCCCCTTACTCTTGGGTTTAGAGGAGTATGGGGAAGTTAGTAGGGAGTGATTTCAATTCAAGATGAATTTTAATTAGGGACAGAAGTTCAACTTTGAAGAAGCAACGTTGAGAGTTAACACTGGTATAACAGCACCTGTCCTACAATCTTATTTTAAAGATTAGTTAATAAGTACCAACACTTAGAAAAGTACCTTACACAGTAAGCACTAAACATCAGGAAACATGTATCTCACAACAGAGCAAAGTTTTGTGGTACTGCAGTCCTAATTCTTTCCCAGTGAGGATGTAAAAAAAGATAATTGCTGGGCATGGTGGCACATGCCTGTAATTCCAGTGGCTTTGGGAGGCTGAGGCAGAAAGCTCACAAGTTCAAAGCCAGCCTCAGCAACTTATAGGGGCCTTAAGCAATTCAGTCAGACCCTGTCTCTAAACAAAATATTATAAAGGGCTGGGGATTTGGCTCCATGGTTAAGCACCTCTGGGTACCAAAAAACAAAAAACAAAAACAAAAAAAAAGATGATTACATTGTACTTTCTAGAATAAAGTATAAATGTAGGAAATTCATGAGTAAACACAACTTTTAAAATTGTAAATGAAACCGGGAATATTGGAAGAATTGAAAAAAAATTCAGAACTCCTAAAGAAGGATGATAAAATACTGTAATAGGAAAAATATGTGTTTTATGTGTATCTACACTTCTATTTTATCTGAATTACAACTAAAAATAGCAAAAGAAGTGAACTAAAAATGCAGAAATGGCAAAAGACAACTATTACTGAAATAAATTGTTAGCACAGAAATAAAGATAATTGACAAAACGATGAAGTTACAATACTCACATGTTGTTCACATGAGCTATAGTATAGACAACACACAGAATTGTATGGAATGGCCATTTAAGAGAATATCTAGCTCCTGTCACTCTCTGAGAAGAAAGATGATGCCATATAAATAGAAAGAGATAAACCAGTGTTAGGCCATAAACAAGCAAACAATTACATTGTGCTGATAATGTCAGCTATCTGTGAATAACTGGATGACCAGTAATTACCCTCGTGGTTCAATTACAATTATTAGAAAATGGTGTAGCTATTCTTACACTCAAAAGGGCCAACATATATGTATGAGTGGAAAAGTCTCTTGCTTCTGTGAACAACTTTGCCAGTCGCCACATTTAGGGGCTCGCTTGATCTAGAGTATAAAGCCCAATGGCCAGGCTAGATTTCCTTCTCTTTCATACTAAAACAGACTTCTACTTAGAAGATTTTAGTCAATCTCAGATGCTACTTATGTGGTCATATAGCACTGTGTCTCGGCTTTGTGTAAAGATTTGTTACATCAGAATCATCTGGTGGACTTGTCCCCATACTCCCAATTCCAGGAATCAACCCGAGAACTACTGTTGCAGTCTCCAAAGATAGACCCCTCAAATCTTCATTTTCAGCAAGCAGCCCATATAATTCTTGTGCTTATAAAATGTAAGTTCTACTGCACCAGAGTACATACACATGTTTCCTTTTCAGCTAAGGCTGACCAGGGTAGGAAGAGCTCATCGACTGTGAGAGGGAGGTTGGAGGCAGCAGATGCTGACAGTAAACTGGATGGACTCTGTCCATCTTCTGTCCAACAAGTTTTCTTTCTGGATCTTCAAATAGTAGTATAATATACAGACTGTTCTGCACTTTGATCAATTGTTTTATTGTTTTATATGTAAAGACATAGAGAACTTCTTCCTCTTCTTCTAGACTACATTGTATTCCATTGTGTGGATACACCATAACATTCTTAGTTAATTTTTACTTTATTTTATTTTTTTGTTCTAATTAGTCATAAATGACAATAGAGCGTGCTTTGATACATCATACATAAATGGAGTATAATTTCTCATTCTTCTGGTTGTACATGATGTAGAATCACACCATAACTTTTTTTAAAAAAGTTTCCTAACAATGGTTTTCAAACTTTTGGTATTACAACCAAATACTGCAACAAATCAGCTTGTACATGTTATTTGGCACCTGTCTGACCATATCTGGAAGACAAATTCCTTAAAGCAGAATGCTAGGTTAGAGATATATGCATCTATAATTTTGATCCATCGTGCCCACAAAGGTAGTACCAATTAAAAACACTAGCAATGGGTGTATTACATATTTTTTTAGTGATTGCACATTATGCTTTTGTGAAAATTACCAGAATTTGTTTAATCTATCTCCTGTTTTTGAGCATTGTAATTCTTTTCCCCCACATTTGTTTAACTCTCAAAGCCAAACTATTTTATTGTCCTATGACTGAATAACTTAACATAGGAGATTTGACAATCTTGGGAGGATCCTTGTGTTTCACTATTATTGTTCTCATTATCATAACAACGGCACTACAAACTCTTTTTCTAAGTGTTTCTCCATCTATGATCTCACTTTTGTGGCTAGATCTCACCTCCAGCCCTTGGGAATTTTCTTCTGTGAACCCAGCAGGAGGACATCCCCTCAGTCAAATTCCAAAGCCTTGAAGCAGATCAGCAGACCAAGGCCCCCTAATGACTGATTACACACAGCCCTGACCCCACACACAACTCCAAGTTTGTTGTTTTCTGCAGCCTTTCATCCCTGCATCTTGAAGTTGAGTCCATCTCTTCCCCAGGGGGAAAGCAAACACTGGAGTGGGCAGAGCATGATGCACATCCCCCAGGCTATGCAGAGAGGGGGATGCTCTGATCTCTGCTTAGTCTTGTTTGTAAATGCCTTTCCCTAGTACTAGAGAGAAGTGGGAGCAGGGACAGGCCTGGCACCTGGAAGCTGACGGTTTAGCTGTATAAGCAGAATAGAAGAAGTGGTTTCTGCTGAGTGTCTCTAGTTTGAAGTATTTTAGTTACTGCTCTAGCCTCAAACTTGGATGGTTTGATATTGTTTGTCAGAGTTTGCAAATATTTAGAGGTTCTCAGAGATGGTGGTCCTAGGGTGGAGGCAGTTCTCAGAAAAGAGTTATGACTCCATCCATGTTGAATTCTGCTCATTGACTTGACATTTCAAGCTAGAGTCCCATTAGAAATCAGAGCAAGATTGAGGTATCATTGCAAATTGCTGGGCAGAGATCCAAGTGTATTTAAATCCTGCTGAAGAAGTGCAAAGGAAGGCACATACTGAAGGAAGTTTTGCAGAGGAAAACAAACTACCACATGATTGATAATGTCATTTGGCCCCAATCCCAGTATAGACAACTCAGATAAAGTTGTCCAAAGTGAGATGTACTGAACCCATCTTCATCCATCAATGACCTTAAACCACAGTTCTAGTTTACCACAAAATGACTATGAGGGAAGAGAAGGCTATGAATATGGCTTCCTTCCTGTGAGCCTGGACTTTGAACCCTACCACGTTAGCAGCTTGGAACAAAGATAAGATAGAACAGGCTTCTGGGGATATGATATTCAAGAACAGCGTGTTCCAAGCAGGAGGAATGGTAAGGATGATGAGGCAGGAGCATGCTTGGCATGTCCACAGACTATTCCCTCATCCTTAGATTTTACCATTTAGTCCATAATTATGGCTGATGTTTTAGATCTCAAATGGTAGTTATATATTTACATTTTAAAAACATAATGACTTCCCTTTCTTGGTTGCACTGAGGGACATGTTATTGAGAAACTTTGTTTTGTTGATATACACTTATATCCTACTGGTACATTAAGTTTTGAAAATCAGTGATATCTCTCTTTTATAAATCACCATTCAGAATGGAAGCATGCTTGATGGGGGTGCCTTATATAGACAGATTACAAAGAAAAGTTACATTAAAAATATTGGCATTAAACACTTTTTTGGAAGTCTTTGCTTGGACCCATGGTTTGTGCAAACCATAATGTAAATGGTCATCTAGTTTCTGATAATTTCACAAACTACAAGAATGCTTAAAATTTCCTTATTGTGACTATGGAGGAAAAATATTCTATACCAGGAGTTATGAGTCAATAACACCTTGAAAAACTTATTCTGGGTGTCGAATGACTAAGTTATTTTGAAATAGTTTTGATGTCCAGTTTAGTCCAGGATTTTTCCTGGTTTCCATGTGGTTCAGGCATCCATAGCTGTTTATTCCAGAAAACCACAGCTAGACACATTTTTTAATCAGTCTGTTTCAGCATTTCTTAAAAGTAGTCTATTCCACAAACATCAGAGGGCAGCATTTGACAGGGATTCCAAAAAGAACAGCAGCTCCATGTCTGAGTTGCCTGAATGTTCTGTTGGGGTATGCTCTTTTCTCTCCTTTCCTGTTTTCAAGCCAGGAAATGCTTTTACCCATGGCTTTCCACAATCCACTGTCCCCTTCTTCCTCCAGGGACACAGGGAGCTGGCTGAGGCACACAGTGCATTAGTGCTCAGTATTCCTTCCCTTTCCCATAGGATGCTTCTCTGCACCACTAGCTGAAAAGCCAAAAACTCTATCTCTTGGTCCTTATAGCTAAGTTCAGATGTGATTTAAGCTTGGACAATCAAATGGGCCCATGGGACATTCCAAAGGCAGATGTGTGCACGGAGGATCTCTGCTGTTTCTTCTGCTCCTCTGACAAGCCTGGTATGCAGGAGTTGGGCTTTCCATAGTGGCATCACAGCATCTAGTCCATTGGGGTCAAAGCACAGGGTGCTGGATATGCAGTTTTTGCTGATGCAGCTGTAGCAGGGTCAGGGTGACTTTGAAGGCAATAGCTGCAGAAGTGGAGCATCCTGATCTCCAAATTGTTGTTCAGGCTGTGAGTTTCTGGAACTTTAATTTCAGTGACATTTCTCGATTCTCCAACTTCTTGGTTATGGCAGGACAGTGGTCCTTTAGAGGCCAATTCTGTGATACAGTTCTGGGAGCAACTCCTGGAGGCTCAGCCTCAAATTTGCTTCTTCAGCCTTTCCAGTATTTTGTATGTACTGGATCCTCTGCATTTCCTAAGCCCCTTCCAGTTAAAATAAAGTGGTTTCTATTTTCTAAAACTGAGCCTCGAAAGATACACTGGCTGAAGGTAAGCAAAAGCTGCAGCCCAGATACAGCACGATGATCCACGAGTCTGACCTTGCTAGCTATCAGGTGAGTTGAAGGGAAGTGCCACCATGAAACCTCAGGAGTAACAAGTGTGCTCTGTCCTACTTTTAAAGTAAGTAACTGTCATCCTGCCACTGCTGCTATATAAGAGATGCATGATGGGTGATTTCCCAGACTGCATGCTGGAGGTCAAGCTCACGGCCCCAATACATTCAACAAACATTTCTTAGTAAGTGACAGTAAGACAGCTTAGGAAGGCTCATTGGGAACTAACCACATGACACTAGTGGCTTCCCTGGTCCCACAGAGACACTCGCGCTGATGGATGCTGATATCTGTGACTGATGAACCTACAAATCTGAGGATGCCTGTCAACTTCCTCAACCATTCTACACACTTTCCTTGTGTATAAGGCACATCTGGTATGTATTCCCTGACACTGTTCCAACACCAGTGTAAGAAATATCAAAACCCATTTGACCTCACAGGACAGATCTTAAGCAAGATGTATGCTACTTATTCATGCCTTTTAACTGCTGCTCTTGGGGTATTTGAAGTTCAAGGATCCTTCACAGGTATTGCCAGTGCACCAGCCACTTGTAGAATGACACCCCCTTACACCAGCATGAAGAGTTTCTCTTTTCTGATAAATACATAGATTTTTGCATAAGGTATTTGGCAAGCCTGCAAATTCAGACTCCGACCTACAAAATTAACCTTAGGATTTTATTTTCAGGAAGTCACAACAGAAACTCTTTGATTTTTTTTGACCAGCGTGCTGTAAGAATCCCTAACTTGTAGCTGTGGCCCTGAGACAGATAATAGAATTGGAAAAGGAATCAGATTTCTAAGTATTCAAATCCTCCTTAAAACCTACCATAGAAATGTTAATGCATAAGGAAGCAGTTCTGTCTTCCTTGTCTATAAAACCTGTTGTTTTTTTGCTGCCCTGAGAACTCTCTTTCAGGAGAAAACTAATAATCCCCTCATGCCTGGTATCCCTGTGAGCAGGCCAGGGAACAGGACCAGATCACATCGCCCCACCCCACCTCCGGGGTCATATGCAAAAACACAACAAAACAACGTTTTAAGAAAAAATTTATGTTCCGGAAATACTATGGGAATTTGTTAACTTATAATGGAAAAAAGAAAAAAAGAAAAGAGAAGAAATATTTTTGGGAAGAGGTTTTGAGGCTACTTGGCCAGGAACATAAATGATAACTTTAGATGGGGTCAAAATTGTTTCTATAGGTACACATTCCCTGAAACTTGCTCTCTGGAACCAATTTTCAAATCCATTAGGATTCTTTGGTAAATCAACTCTGGATAACTGGTATGGGGTAATGGTTAATGGCTTAGGCTTTCCTGGATACAGATTCTAACTCTTTTTAACTTAATTGTGTCATCTGGGGCAATCTGCATTTGCTCATCTATAAAAGGGAATAATAAAAATACTACACTCCTCACATGTTTTGTGAGGAATAAGTGGGAATAAACAGATGTCAGGCACATAGTAACTAACTATTCAATAGCTTTGAGCCATGATTTTATTTCTAGTTGGCCTTCCCTGAATTTCTCAAAAGAATTGCTAACAATCATTAAATAAATAAATCCCTGCTGCCCCTCACCCTGGAGACAACCACATAGAGCTGTTGATGTAATAAGTTGTTTTCCAGTGAATATTTGTGATTCTCAGTGTTTGCCTTTGTGATGTTGAATTTAGAGCTTATACTTCAACTCACTGGTGTTAGTTGATCCCTAGAGAAAGCCAACACTTTGACAAAGCTAGGAGGGCAAGAGATTGATTGAGGAGAATTGCTGTTGAAGATAAAAAGCAAATGAAACAGGATTGGGCAGAGAGCCTCAGACCACAAAGCAGATCTGAGCCATCTCAACAGGGAGCTCCAGAGCAAAGATAACTTGTTAAAGAAATCTACAGAAATGGCTGGTCCTCCTGTCTTCCCTGTACTTATTAGTTGGCTGGGGGCTCCCTTAGAAGGGTGTGATTTAAGCTTGAAGGTTAAAGCAGATTCTGAAAGCATTAATATCTGAGGGTGTCCAAAAGGCTAAGGACTGCAGTTGGCATTCATTGTCTTCAGGTCCACCAGTCCAAACTTCTGTTCTGAATTCCCTGCTTCCTCTTCCCATCTCTCTGGCCTAGAGCTTACCTATTGGGTTTGCCCAAATTCATTCTTGAGGAGTCCCAGGCCCTGGTAACCACGCTCTTCTAAGGTCAGGACAGCTGCACTTGTTCATGTTCAGTCACGAGTAGATAAGAGTAGACAAGGGAGTAACAGGAAGTGCCTCAGGGATCCCCTGCGTATACGTATTCTTTCCTGTCCCAATTGCAGAACAGCAGCCAAGCTTCTTGCTACTGGCCAATATCAGTTACCCCTGACAAGGCCATGACTCCTTGCTCCTGGTCCTGGATATAAGGAGTCCACAGAAAGGACAAAGTCCCTCAGAGGGTCATTGCAAATGATGTAAAGTGGGACAACTCCTACTTCTATACCTTAGTTTCTGGACACCCTGATCCTGCTGGAGATAGTGCCATATAAAGGCTGGTCTTATTCAGTATGTGTACTGCATCCTGTTGGATGGCACCCATCTTTGCAGAGCATTGCTTATAAATTAGGGGAATACCGTGAAATGCCCATACCTTCAGTGCATTCCCTGATCAGATGCTGTACGTCTGACTTTGGATATTATGATTTTTCAATTTTCTGATGGCATGAAAGCAATGTGCATTTAGTCTAAATTAATTTTGATCTTTTCCTGGGCTGGTGATATTCTCTTGAGATGCTGGGCAGTAGTAGTGAGGTGCTGCTTGCACTCAGTCACTCAATTAAGAAGGCAAACAACCTATACTCTTCAGTGCACTGTGTTGCTAAGCTACAATATTTGTTATGTTAAGTGTGGTAAGTGTTTTTCCAACTTGTGATATTTTTCACTCAAGATGACTTTATCAGGTCTTAACCTCATTATAAGTCAGGGAAAATCTGTCTTGTGTAGGGTTCTGTGACTATGAATCGAGTGCTCTATAGCTATACCCTCTAAATCTGATCAAAATCCCATTCGGTGATCTTCCAGTGATTCAGTGACAGTCAACTAATTTTATTCATGTAAATCTGGTAAAAATACAACATGAATGTGATCAGTACAAAAACAATCACACACACATATGTAAAGGTGACACTGTAGCTCAATAGGGGTTTACAGATGATCCTATTAATAAATGATGTTTCTCAATTTGACATCTGTATGGAAATATATACCTTGGTCCTTCCTTGCACTATATTAAAGTGTAAATCCAGACAGATTGTTGGTTTAAATGTGGAATGGCAAAAATGTAAAGCTTTAGGAGAAAACATAGGGCATCTTTTTTTTTTTCATACATTGGAGTATGCAAAAATTTCTCAAAAAGGTAACAGTACTTCCCAAATAAGGAAAATATTTATAAATCAGACTTGATCGAAATTAAGAATTTATGTTTACCAACAAACAAGAAAAACATGGAATGTGGAATAGCAAGTTAGAGTCTGGGAGAAAATATTTGAAATGGCACATGCTCAACAAAACACTCAGACTCATTTGTATAAAGTCTTTTCTTACAAATCAGAAAAGGGCAACCCAATTTTTGCAAGAACCTTCAACACATACTTTAAAAAAGAGAGATACAAGTTTCATTTGATTCAGTTTATTTTCAAATTTGACTTGTTTCTTTTGGACATAATCTATTGTTAAAATATGTAAAATGTTTACATGGCTCTAAACTCAAAATTGATAGTCACAGAAGTCTTATTTCCATTTCTATTCTCTCTACTTTTTTTTTTTTTTAACCAGGGATTAAACCCAGGGGCACTTAACCATAGAGCCACATCTCCAGCTCTTTTTATTTATTTTGAGAGGGAATCTCACTACATTTCTTAGGGCCTCACTAAATTGCTGAGGCTGGCTTTGAACTCTTGATCCTCTTGCCTCAACCTCTCAAGCTGCTGGGATTACTGGTGTGCATGACGACGCCCATCTCTCTACTTTCTTTCTTGTTCCCTCTTACCTCCTACCTCTCTCATTTTTATTAGGTTTACTTATTTTTTGTTTATGCTTAGTGTTTTTAAAAATATATAAACAAATATATTTGTATGTTTTTATTCTCCTCTTGAATACAACACATAGCAGCATACTATATACACAAGGTTTGATATGCTGCTTCTATCATTTAATATGTGAGATTACTTCATATTAATAAATAGGAATTTTCCCTGTTCTTTAAAAAATTTCTTCACACTGCATTGTGTGGATGTATAATATTTTATTCACCAGACCCCATACTGATGAACATTTGAATTGTTTCTAGTATCTTGTAATTGTGAGGAAGGCCATAATACCCTCCAACATAGGAAGTGTAAAATGAATGGAGGTGTATTGTCAAGGATGATCCTAGGAATGGGGTTGCTGGGTCAAATAGTACATTCAGTTGTTTAGATCTTACTAAATTCCCTTCCACAGGGACTGCAACTTTTGGACTCAAACGCATAGTGTATGAAAGTGTGTGTTTCTCTATGGCTCCACTAGTAGTTTATTATCAAACTGGATTTTTAAAAATAATTTGTATTTGTTCTTTTTAGATATACATGACAATAAAATGTATTTTGACATAGCATACAAACATGGAGTATAACTTATTCTAATTAGTATCCCATTCTTGTGGTTGAACATGATGTGGAGTTACACTGGTTTTGTATTCATATATGAACATAGGAAATTTATGTCTGATTCATTCTATTGTCTTTTCCTATCCCTCCTCCCTTCCCTTCATTCCCCTTTGTCTAATCCAAAATACCTCTATTCTCCACCCCACCCCACCCCTGGCTCCCTGTCTATTGTGAGTCAGTATCAACATAACAGAGAGAACATTCGGCCTTTGGTTTTTTAGGATTGGCTTATTTCACTTAGCATGATAGTCTCTAGTTTCATCCATTTACTGGAAAAAGCCATAATTTCCTTCTTCTTCAAGGCTGAGTAATATTCCATTGTGTACATATACAACATTTTCTTTACCCATTCATCTGGTGAAGGGCATCTAGGTTGATTACATTGTTTGGCTATTGTGAATTGGGCTGCTCTAAATATTAATGTGGCTGCATAACTGTAGTATGCTGATTTTAAATCCTTTGGGTATAAACAGAGGAGTGAGATAGCTGAGTCAAACCATGGTTCCATTCTAAGTTTTCTGAGGAGTCTCCACATTGCTTTCCATAATGGTTGCACCAATTTGCAGTCCCACCAGCAATGTATGAGTGTATGCTTTTCCCCACATCCTTGCCAACTTTTGTTGTTACTCATATTTTGATAATTGCCATTCTGACAATGTAGAGAGACAGAATCTCAGTGTAGTTTTAATTTGCATTTCTCTAATTACTAGAGATGTTGAACATTTTTTCATATATTTGTTGGCCACTCATATTTCTTTTTTTGTGAAGTGCCTGTTCAGTTCCTTTGCTCATATATTAATTGGGTTATTTGGTTTTTTGATGTTAATGTTCTCAGTTCTTTATATATCCTGGAGATTAATGTTCTATATGAAGTGCAGATGGCAAAGATTTTCTACCATTTTGTAGGCTCTCTCTCCATGTTTTGGATTGATTCCTTTGCTGTGAAGAAGATTTTTAGCTTGATACCATCCCATTCATTGATTCTTCATTTTACTTCTTGTGCTTTAGGTAGTCTTATTGAGAATTTGGTTCCTAAGGTGACATGATGGAGAGTTGGGCCTACTTTTTCTATAAGTAGGTCCAGGGTCTCTGGTCAAATGCCTAGGTCCTTGATCCACTTTGAGTTGAGTTTTGTGCGGGGTAGATGAGGGTTTAATTTCATTCTGCTACATATGGATTTCCAGTTTTCCCAGAACCACTTGATCAAGAGACGATCTTTTCTGCAATGTATGTTTATGGTGCCATTATTTGGCTTTGTTTCTATGTCTTCTTTTCTGTTCCATTGGTCTTCAAGTCTGTTTTGGTGCCAATATCATACTGTTTTTATTACTATATCTCTGAAGTGTGATTTAAGGTCTGGTATTTGGTGCCTATTGCTTTGCTTTCCTTGGTAGGGACTGTTTTGGCTATTCTGGCCTCGTATTTTTCCAAATGAATTTCAGGACTGCCTTTTCTATGTCTATGAAGAATATCACTGGAATTCAGATGGGAGTTTCATTGAATTGCATAGCACTTTTGATAACATTAATATTATCAAATATGATCAAATATTATCAAAATATTAATAAATATTAATATTAATTCTGCCTATCAAAAAATATGGGAGATTTTTCCATCTTCTAAGATCTTCAATTTCTTTCTTTAGTGTTTTGTAGTTTCATTGTAGAGGTCTTTCACCTCTTTTGTTAAATTGAATCCCAGATATTTTATTTTTTTGAGGCTGTTATGAATGGGATAGTTTTCCTAATTTCTCTTTAATTTCATTCATCATTGGAGTATAGGAATGTAATTGATTTATGGGTGTTAATTTTATATCCTGACACTTTACTGAATTTGTTTATAGTTCTAGAAGTTTTCTAGTGGAGTTATTTGGGTCTTCTAAATATAGAATCATGTTGTTGGCAAATAGGGATAGTTTGAGTTCTTCTTTTCCTATTTGTATATGTATAATTTCTTTAATCTAATTTCTCTGTCTAGAGTTTCAAGGACTATGTTGTATAGAAGTTGTAAAAGAAGGCACCTCTGTCATGTTCCAGTTTTTAGAGGGAAGGCTTTCAATCTTTCTCCATTTAGAATGATGTTGGCTTTCAGGTTTCTTCCACATCCGGTGTGGGTGAGGAAAAGGGTTTCTGTTGGAGGAATGAGCCAGCTGTTGATTAATCGCCAAGAAACTTATTTAATAGAATGACCACAGGAGACAATTCTCTTTTTTAAATTAAAGGGGGCATGATGGATTGAACGATGCTAAAATCTGGCTTCTAACAATGATGGTGGAGCCCACCTTCCCTTTATTTGTAGTTATACAGGTAAAGGGGGATCAGGAGGAGCTTCTTCTGTGAGGAACAGGATGGGGTGGAGTTAAGGAAGCCATTTGCTCTAGCAGGACATCCCAGCAGGACTAGCATATTCCAGGTGGTGAGCCACTCTGCCTGGAAGCCAGATACTTCAGGTGATCCGGAACAATCTCTTAATGATTGGCAATTCCTGGAAGTCAGATTTCCATGTCTGATAGCTCACTGAGCCTGGTTTTAATTGCTGGTCATAAATGGCTCCCCATAGTTGGCCCTGGGTTTAACATATACAGCTTTTACATTCTTGAGGTATGTTCCTACTATCCCTAGTTTTTATAGTGTTTTGAACATGAAGGACTGCTGAATTTTGTCAAATGCTTTTTCTGCATCTATTGAGATAATCGTGATTCTTGTCTTTAAATCTATTGATGTGATGAATTACATTTATTGAATATGGAGGTATGTTGAACCAAACTTGCATCCGTGGGATGAAGCCCATTTGATCATGGTGCAATATCTTTTTAATATGTTTTTGTACGCTGTCAGAATTTTGTTAAGAATTTTTGCATCCATATTCAACAGGGATATTAGTTTGAAGTTTTCTTTCCTTAATGTGTCTTTGTCTGGTTTTGGTATCAGGGTGATGTTAGCTTCATAGAATGAGTTTGAAAGGGTTTCCTGCTTTTATATTTCATGGAATAATTTGAGGAGGATTGATATTAGTTCCTCTTTGAAGGTCTGGTAGAATGTGGCTGAGAATCCATCTGCTCCTGGTCTTTTCTTTGTTGGTAGGCTTTTGATGGTATCTTCAATTTCATTGCTTGAGATTGATCTGTTTAAATTTTCTGTCCTCCTGATTCTATTTGGGTAGGTCATATGTCTGTAGAAATTTGTCAATGTCTTCAAGATTTTCTATTTTATTAGACTATAAATTTTCAAAATACATAGTTTCTGATTATAGTCTGTATTTCAGTGTTGTCTCTCATGATATTTCCTTCTTCATCATGAACTTTTGTAATTTGAGTTTTTTCTCTTTCTCTGTATTAGAGTAGCTAAGGGGTTATTAGTTTTATTTATTTTTTCAAATAACCAACTTCTGTTGATATTTGAATTTGTTTTTGTTTTAATTTCACTGATTTCAGCTCTGATTTTAATTATTTCCTGTCTTCTACTGCTTTTGGTGTTGATTTGTTCTTCTATTTCTAGGGCTTTGAGATATGTTAGGTTATTTATTTGCTGAATTTCTTTTCTTTTAATGAATGAGCTCAATGTCATGAGACTTCCTCTTAGCACTGCCTTCATAGTGTCCCACAGATTTTGATAAGTTATGTTGCTATTCTCATTTACCTGTAAGTATTTTAAAAATTTCATCCCTGATTTCTTCTACTATCCATTAGTCATATAATAACATATTATTTAGTCTCCAGATGTTAGACTAGTTTCTATTTTCTTTTATCATTTATTTCTAATTTCATTCTATTATGATCTGATAGAAAGTAAGGCATTATTTCTGTTTTTTTGTATTTGCTAAGAGTTGCTTTGTGGCCTAAGATAAGGTCTTTAGAGAAGGATCCATGTGCTGCTGAGAAGAAAGTGTATTCAGTCATTGATGGGCGAAATATTCTATGTATGTCTGTTAAGTCTAAATTATTGATTGTATTTTTTAGTTCTATAGCCTCTTTATTTAGTGTTTGTTTCGAGGATTGATCCAGTGATGACAGAATCATGCTAAAGTCACCCAGTATTATTGTATTGTGATCTATTTGATTCTTGAAATTGAGATGGGTTTGATGTACATAGATGCTCCACTGTTTGGGGCATAAATATTTATGATTGTTATGTCTTGTTGATGTATAATTCCCTCTTTGTCCCTTCTGATTAACTTGGTCTTGAAGTGTCCTTTTTCTGACATGAGGATGGAAACCCCTGATTGTGAGTGACATGTTTTTCCCCGTTCTCTTACCTTCAGTCTGTGGGTGTCTTTGCCTGTGAGGTGTGTCTCTCAGAGACAGCATATTGTTGGGTCTTGTTTTTTAACCCAATCTGCCACTTTATGTCTTTTGATTGATGAGTTTAGGGCATTTACATTCAATGTTATATTTGGAAAATAATTTTTATTCCCTGTCAGTTTTACTTATTTTTGGTTTTTAATTTGAGTTAGTTTCTCTTTTGATTTGGTATTCTTTTTGTGTAGTTCCTCCCTTTACTGGTTTTCACTTTAATTTTTCATTTCTTCTTCGTGAAGTATGTTACTGAGCATGTTTTGTAGTGCAAGCTTTCTAGTTGTGAATTCTTTAACTTTTGTTTATCATAGAAGGTTTCTATTTCATGGTGAACTCTGAAGCTTAATTTTTCTGGTTATAGTATTCTTGACTGGCATTCATTTTCTTAGAGCTTGGTATATATTATTCCAAGACTTCCCAACTTTGAGGGTCTGGGTTGAGAAATCATCTGAGATCTGGATTGGTTTCCCTCTAAATGTGACCTATCATTTTTTCTGGCAGCCTTTAAAATTCTATGTTTATTCTGTGTGTTATGCATTTTCATAATAATGTGCCTTGGTGTGGGTCTGTTGTAATTTTTAATTTTGTATATAAAATACAGCCTTCTGTATTTGATTTTTCATTTCATTCTTAAGGTTTGGGAAATTTCATGATATTATTTCATTCAATAGATTCTTCATTTCTTTGCCAAACTTGGATTTTTTGCCAGTATGAGTAAGGATTATTAATTTTAGCATGATTTTCCTTTGCAGTTTTCATATAATAAAAGAGATTAGCCATCTTTTCATATATTCAAGGATCATTTGATTTCTTTTTCTATAAATGGTCTCTTCTTTTGCCTTTTTTTCTATTAGTTTTATTTTTCCTTTCACCTCTGAAGAAACCATTACAGGTTAGGGAGAGGAGCCCTTTATATTTTAAGTTGTGGGTTTTTTTCTGTGAGTTAGGCATTTGTAATTTGATGTTTCTTGGGTAATTTTTGCCTTGAAAAAGTATTTTACATTTTTTTAATGTAATGAAATTTCTCAATCTTTTATTTTTTCTAGATTATGCATCATGATTTGAAAGGTTTTTCTTAGATTATAAAAGAATTTGCCTGTATCTTCTTCCAGTACTTGTCTGGTTTCTTTCTTAGCATGTAGTTGTCTAAATTGGAATATATACTGGTGCATAGCTTGATGTATGGATTGAATTTTATCTTTTTATTTTTATTTTTTACAGTAGTCAGGATTGAACTCATGGTCTGCACATATTAGGCAAGTGTTCTACCATTGAACTACATTCCCAACCCTATTTTGTTGTTGTTGTTGTTGTTGTTGTTAATTTTTTGAAATTTCGAGACAGGCCTTCAACAGATGAATGGATAAAGAAGCTATGGTATATATACACAATGGAATACTATTCAGCCTTAAAGAAGAATAATATTATGGCATTTGTAGATAAATGGATGGAATTGGAGACTATCATGCTAAGTGAAAAAAGCCAACCCCAAAAAACCAAAGGTCGAATGTTTTCCCTGATAAGTGGATGATGATATATTATCAGGTTGGGAGGGTGGGTGTGAGAGAAGAATGGAGGAACTTTAGATTATGAAGAGGGAAATGAGAAGGGGAGGGGCAGGGGTATGAACAATGGTGGAATGAGACAGACATCATTACCCTATGTACATGTATGATTACACAAATGGTATGAATCTACATCATGCACAACCATAGAAATGAAAAGTTGGACCCCATTTGTGTACAATGAATCAAAATGAAGTCTGCAAAAATTTAAAATAAATAAATAAATAAAAAGAAAATGGATGACCACCCTTCCCCAAATTTTTGACACAGGGCCTTGCTATGTTGCCTCAATCTCTTTGATTCCCCTGCCTCAGTCTCCTGAGTACCACACCTGGTAGTCTTATCTTTTCTTCCAATAGTTATCCATTTGGTCCAACACAGTATATTTAAAAGTCCATTTTTCCCATGCCCTACCCCCAAAAATAGTTATTTGAGAATTAATTTTATTATATATTTAATATATGCATATGTTTGGATCTAGTATAGGACTTAAAAATATACTTAAAGTTCTATTGATTTGTTGGTCCAATCATGCATTAATACTATGCTATCAAGTCTTCAAAATATTTTTATATCTGATATGAGCATGTGACCCTTCCCACCTTTGTTTTTTCTTTCTTACCTCTTGGTTCTTTTTGTCTGTACTTTTTCCCATGTAACTTTAGAATAATCTTGTCTTCTCCAAATTACAATCTATACATATAATATCTAGATTATATAATAGATATAATATTTATATATAATATATAATCTCTTATTAGTATTATGTATAATTTGTATGTATTAGCTATTTTATATATATATAAATATTACATCTATATTAACTTTAGGAAAATTGAAGTATATCTTTTTTGGTACTGGGGATTGGACCCAGGGATGTTCTAACCACTGAGCCAAGTTCTCAGTCCTTTTCATTGTTTACATTTTTTTGAGACAGGGTCTCACTAAGTTGCCCAGGCTGAACTTGAGCTTGCAATCTTCATGGCTCAGCCCCCCAAGCAGCTGTGATTATAGGTAAATGAGTAAAAGTTCTACAGCTGTAGGAAGAAAGCATCCAACTACAAAGAGCCAATATCTTTATAATGATGTAGTTCATTATCCAAGAACATAGTGTGAGTTTAAATTGTTCAGGTTTAACTTGTGACTTAGAAAAGTGTTTTAAATCTTCTTTTATATAGATTTTTGTACATTTTTATTATATTTTTTTCTCTAGGCATTTTATGGTTTATGGTAGTTATTATAAATGAGATCTTTTTCATGATATGTTCTAACTAACTCACATTTGTGAATAGAATAGAATAGAAAAGCTATTCATTATTTGGTTCTATATTAAATTTAAATTGCTTTGTTTTACTGACATTTTTGTTGGTAATATATCATTTTCATGAATGTATAGTATTGTTTTATATAGAAATACCATAAGTTAATTAACCAGTCCAGTGTGTGTGTGTGTGTGTGTGTGTGTGTATGTATTACATTTTCCATTCTTAGTACAAGGACATGAATATACTTGTAGCTAAATGATCTTTAGCTCTTTGACTACTTCCTCCATAACAAATCCCTGAAGGAAATTTACTGCTTCAATGGTCATACAGTATTGAAAAGCTTTTAAAATATATGTATTGACAAATTGCCCCAAGGAGGGCTTGTATCCATTTATACTCTCACCAGTGATGTCCAAGAAGGTAAAGAATTAAATTTTAATGGGATAAGTACAATGTCAGATTTATTACAATCCAAGAGCAATCATTTTCAAGTTATTTAGCTATAGTATTCTCTGTTTAAAGATTCCATATTATGTTGAATTATATGAAATTGTTATTTTTGCAGGAAAAAATGGTTGAATATCAGCATTTTCATGTGGTTCAACCTAATAACCCAACAGTAAAGCAGAGAAGAAGCACAGCTGCTCACTTGATGGTGGAGTAGGAATGTAGAGAGGACCTTAAAGAAGTGCTTAAGACCAACATCTAACAAAGCCATGTGTAGGAAGGCAGGTGTGGGAGCTGTGAACTCAGTCAGGATGTGTGGAGTGGTTGGTGGTGGAGGGTCTTGGTAACCTGTGAGATAGTAGGTGACAGAAAGGAAGAGAGCATCAACAGCTAGCAGGGGAAGAGATGCTTAAAGCATTTGTATTTACCAATGCAAAATCTGATTTTGCCTATGTGAGAGATTGCAATGTCTGAGAAGCAGTACCACATCCATACAGCAACTCTTTGCTACAGGAAAAAAGATGTGGGTTCAATCTCAGACGGATTATTTATTGAGTGTGATTTAGGGGCAAGTCTGTAAGTCTGTCTGTGACTTAGTGTTCTTATCCATGAATACAAATTCCTACCTTATCAGTTGGTTAAGATAAAATGTTATACATTTTAGATACTTAACATATTGCATGGGACATGATACATTCTTAAGACATGTCAGTTATAATAATAATTATTATCTTTCATTTATTCCATTTTCTCTCATCAACATTAAGAAAAATATCCAAATATGTGTCAATTTGCAGTCTTTATTTTAAGGGTTTTACCTCTTGATATGTTTGTGAGCTTAGCAATGAAATAGCAGTAATAATTCCTCTCATTGTAGAGAAAGAGAAACTCAGTCTATTATTCAGCTTCATAGGACCATTAAGCACCAGAACTCATTATTAGTCTCATAGACTCCCACTTTGAAAAAGACTCAGAAGTCATCTGTTAGATCTAGTCTGATCTGATCTGATTCACATCTACAGTATCCTTGATGACAGATCAACAAGCTCAAGGATGGCAACATCCATGATACCCAAGCCATCAGCCTCCTTTCAAGGTCTCATGATAGATATCACTAAGTTTTTGTGCTACTTCCTTTCTCACTAAGCCCAGATGAAACATTTTCAATGAATTCTGTATGCAGCCAATACTAAACAATCTGATTTGTCACACTGAGTTGAAATCTGTGTTTTGTTCTGATGCACCTCTACAGAGAGGAGCCAAAGACTGGGAATGCATTGCTACTTGCAAGAGCTAATTTCATTTCTGAAAGAACATGCTGCTTCTTTTCACTTTTAAATCCCTCACAATATGTACATATTTTAAAAATAGAGATTTATAGAATGAATTAATAAATAAATAATAAATATGATGTGCCGAAGTGTTTCATAACTTGCTTCAGATCTTCCAGAGCATGTTGGTTTATCAAGCATTTACTGAGAACCTATTGTGCTAAATATCTTTAATGTACATAATCAGGAAAGTCTGAATGACATAAGTATTTTTTTAAATTGTGGTAAAATATACTCGTTTTAGTTAGCTTTTTCTCTGTTGTGATTAAAGGACCCTACCAGAGCAACTATAGAGGAGGAAAAGTTTATTTGGGGGATCACAATATCAGAGGTCTTAGTCCACAGAAGGCCAGCTTCATTCCTCAGGGCTTGTGGTGAAGTAGAACATCACAACACGAGAGTGTAGCAGAGGGAAACAGCTCACCTGGTGATCAGGAAGCAGAGAAAGTCTCCACTCTCTAGACATAGAATATATACCCCAAAGCCACGCCCCAATTCCCACCTCCTCCACCACACCCTACCACTTCAGTTACCACTCAGTTAATCCCTATCAGGGGATTAATTCACTGATTGGGTGTACAACCTAATCATTTCTCCTCCAAACTATCTTGCATTGTCTCACACGTGAGCTTTTGAGAGACACCACATCTAAACCATAACAATACTTAACATAAACTTTATCATTTAACAATTTTAAATGTTCAGTTTGGTGGCATTAAATTTCAATCCACAGTTAATGTTATTGCCATTATGCAATCATCACCACTATTCATATCTAGAACTTTTGCATCATCACAAACTGGTACTCTGAACCCATCAATCAAACATTTGCCATTTCCCTCTCCCTATAGCCCTGTCAACCACCATTCTACTTTCACCATTCACTCCTCTAGGAACCTCAGAGGTGGAAGCATGCAATATTTGCCATTTTATGCCTGCTTTATTTCACTGAGCATAATGTCTTAAATGTTCATCCATGTGTAGCATGTATGAGATGACTTCTTAAAAACTTTTAAGTTGAAGAATACCATACAAAGAGAAGAATATAACTTGTTCACAACCTGAACACATTAGAGTAAGCAGCCCCTAGACAAGAATGGAAAGGTGCCAGCACCACAGAGAGTCCCTTCATGCTCTCTTCCAGTCTTGATCCCCAATGGTCACCTCTATCCTGATGTCTAGCAGCATAGATTAATTTTGCCTAGTTTTTAACTTTATATAAATGAAACATGACAGTATTTTTTTCTGTCTGCTTTCTTTCATTGAATATTATGTCTGGGATATTCATCTATTTTGTTGTATATAGTTATAGTTTTTTCATTTTCTTTGCTATAAAATGTTTTATCATATGAATATACTATGATTTGTTTATCCATTATCTTATGGATGGGTATTTTTTGTCATTATGAATAGTGCTCTCATGAGCATTGTCTACATACCTTTTGGTGAAGATATGAATGGATTTCTATTATATAGTATATTTATGTACATTCACATATAAGACATGATATGAATATGAGAAAATATGAATATGTTATATTCAGTTATATGTCCCTTAATAACAGGGAAGTGTTCTGAGAAATGCATCACTAGGTAATTTTTTGCCATTGTGTGATCATCAGAGTGTATTTCCTAGATAGTATATATAGATCAGTCACTTGATACAATCAGGAACTTGGTAAATTTGAGCTGTATGAAGCTGTTACTGGTGTAACATGGCACACTGCTTGATAGTAAACTTTCTTTTTCATATAAATAGAGAATATAATGATAAAAGTACTGTAAATATGTAAACCAATAACATATTCATTTATTATCATTATGTAGTATTCTGCACTGTACATAATTGTATGTGCTGTATTTTTATACAGTTGGTAGTATAGTAGGCTTGTTTATACCAGCATCACCATAGATACCATAGCGTTATGGTTTGGTTACGAGTTGTTCCCCAAAAGTTCCTATATTAAGCTGGCTACAGTGGTACACACCTGTAATCCCAGCAGTTCAGGAGGCTAAGGCAGGAGTATTTCGAGTTCAAATGTACACAGCCTCAGCAATGACAAGGTGCTAAGCAACTCAGTGAGACCTGTCTCTAAATAAAATACAAAACTGGGGATGTGGCTCAGTGGTTGAGTGTCCCTGCGTTCAATCCCTGGTGCCCTGCCCCAAATTTCCTGTATTAATGCAGGGATGTTAAAAGGTAAAATGAATGGATTGTAAGAGCTATAACTTAATCAGTCTAAACTAGTTTGAATGAACTGACTGGGTGGTAACTTCAGGTAGGTGGGAAGTAGTTGGAGGAGGTAGGTCACTGGGGGTGTGCCCTAGAAGAGTTTGTCTTTCTTGTGACCTTTGCCCCATTCTGCTTCTTGGTTTCCATGAATGGACAGCTTCCTTCCACCATGTCTTTCTGCCATGATGTTCTGCCTCACCTTGAGCCCAGAGCAGTGGACTTGGTCTTACATGGATTGAACCTCTGATTCCATGAGCCCAAAAAGCTTTTCCTCCACTAAGTTGTTCTTGTTGAGTATTTTGATCACAGCAATGCAAAAGTGACTAATGCAGAAATTGGTATTGGAAAGTGGGTCATTGATGTGCCTAATCTGGTATATGGTTTGGAAGCCTTTGGAGCTGGGGGCAGTGGTGCATGCCTGTAATCCCAGCAGCTGGGGAGGCTGAGGCAGGAGGATCTGAGTTCAAAGCTAGCCTCAACAACTTCAAGGCCCTAAGAAACTCAGCAAGATCCTATCTCTGTATAAAATATTAAAAAGGGCTGGAGATGTGGCTCAGTGGTTAACTGCCTCTGGGTTCAGTTCCTGGTTTTAAAAAAAAAATCATTTGGAGCTGGTTTGTGGAAGGAATTTAGAAAAGTTTGGATATGCAAGATAGAGAAGAATTAGAATTTTACGAGCAGAGCTCAATGGACAATTTTGGAGGGAGCTCAGAAGTCCAGATTGTTGACAGGAATGAAGACTGTGCTTAGAAGGTTTCAGAGGGAAATTAGGACTCTACTGGGAATCGGACTAGGGGTCATTCATTCTGGTAAAAAACCTGTCCACATTTTTTTCCATGCTAAGACTTTGTGTGAGGCTGAATTTAAAGGTGACAGACTAAACTGGCAGAAGAAATTTCAAGACTGCACAGCATTCAGTCATTGCCTTGAATATTGCTGGCAGCTTTTAGCCAGGTTTACTGTGAGAACTGGAAACAGAAAGCAGAGCTAAAGGATTTTAAAAGCTTGTAGTCTGACCAGAAAATTGTATGTAAAACTGTGCCAAGGAAGATGGGCTTGTTGAAAAATTTACAATCCCTAAAGGGATGCTAAATACTTTACACAGAGACAATAGGGAAGATGGCTAGAGAGCATCTCAGGAATTAACAAGACCATAACAAGGCTTCTCTAGCTTGCATCTCCAAACTTTTCCAAATTCCTTCTACAAACCAGCTCCAAAGACTTCTTGCCAGTTCCTAAGATGCCCTCCAGCCATTTCAGGTCTATTGTAAACTCAGGAGTGTAAAAGTAAAAAGTTCCTTTAAAAGACACATTGGGGTTGCCCTGCTCTCACAGGGGTGCCTACAAGTTGTTTCATTATGCTCAGTCAACCAAGCACTCAGAGGCCCCTACAGATGTGATCCCAGGGGCTGGTGGCAGAACTTGGCATTGTTCACATGGTGTTAGTTCTACAGAAATACAGGATGCTGGAGTTAGGGGGTTATGGAGGCTTCCTTCAAAAGTCAGAGGAAGGTCTGAGAGACCAGAGTAGCAGGTTAAGATTTCCTGCAGGCTGCCTCTGAGTCAGTGATACATGAAGCTGTGAAGGTGAAGATAAAGCTGGAATGGGGAGACCCAAGGCATTGACCCTAGAGATGCCAGGAACATGTACTGTCTGCTGGGGAAAGCTGCTGGCCGTGGAGGAAGCCAGAATAAAAGAGAGTCTATGTGCACTGCAACCAGCAAGGACAAAGGGTAGGGCTTACCAAATCCTTTGGAGAGCACATCTTTTTGCCATGTGTCTTAGGCTTATACATGGAGTTACAGGACCTATTTGTCTGACTGGGTTTTGGTCTTCTTTTGGTTCCATCCTGTGGGGGTTTCCACATCCCACATAGATGAGGGGAAGAGTTTCTGTTGGAGGATGATGGTGCCAGAGATCAAGTAAATACTAATAAACTTATCTAATCAATAAACACAAGAGTTAATACTCTTTTCAAATGGAAGGGGGTGTAATGGATCAGGCCATACCAGATCTGGCCTCCAACAAGATGGAGAAGTCTCACCTTCACCTTTATTTATAGTCTCACAGGTAAAGGGGCCAAGACTGGGAGGGGCTGCTTCTGTGAGGAGCAGGATGGGGTGGATTTAGGGAAGCCATTTGATTATAGAATTAGCATATCCTCAGAGTGAGCCACTCTGTACAGGGCCACCTACTCCCAGCTATCTGAAACAGTCTACCATGACTGCCAATTCCTGGGAATCAGACCTCTGTATCCCATGGTTCAGTCAAGCCTGATTCTGCTAAACATGGATGGTTCCCCACACCTTTCCTTCTTTCTATGCCCATATTCCTCCCTTTTGGAATGGGAATGCCTACTCTGTGCCATTATACATTGGATATATGTAACGTGCTTTTGATTTTTTATAGGGGCTCAGTCAAGAAATTGCCTTGAGTTTCAGGTAAGACTTTTGACCTGGACTTTTGGGCAATGATGGAACTGTTAAGACCATGGGATTCTTGGAGATAAACTAAATGCATTTTTCATTGTGAAACAGACATGAGTATTGGGGACTGGGGCAGAATGTAATGGTTTGGATATCAAGTGTTCCTCAAAAGCTTCTGTGTTAATGCAAAAATGTTTGGAAGTAAAATGATTGAACGAGAGCTGAAACCAAATCAGTCCATCCTTGTTTGAATGGCCCAGCTGGGTGGTAACTGTAAGCAGGTGGGGCATAGCTATAGAGGATGAATCATTGGAGGTGTGCTCTGGAAGGATTCATCTTTCCTGCAGCCCCTTCCCCTTTTCTCTCTGCTTCCTGGCTGCCATGAGGGGAGCAGCTTCTGCTCCCTTCCACCATGACGTTCAGCCTCACCTTGGGCCCAGAGCAATGGAGTTGACCCACTCTAGACTGAACTTCTAAAACCATGAACTGAAGTAGAACTTTTTCTTAAGTTGTTGTTGTCAGGCATTTTGGTCACAGTGACAAAAAGCTAACACAACATGTGATATACATATGTATTCAGAAGTAGAAAAGCTGGGTCACAGAGTATGCCTACATTAAGCTTCAGCAGATTTTTAAAGTGGTTTACCCACTTAGAAAGGGTCACATTTAAGATGTGGCCTGAAGGACAAAAAGAAAGGAAGCTGCCTTTGAATTTCTATACTAACCTCTCTCCACCACTGTGACGAAAATGTGACCTTACTTAAAGTAGTTAGAATCAGATGGGAGAAGTCATGACTTCCTTTCTGCTGTGGTCTCCCAGCAACACTGTAGTAAGAGGAGCCCCTGTCATTTTGGTCAGACAGGGAGACAAGAGATGATGAGTGATGACTCAGCCCTTGGGCTCCACTTCCCAGAGCTCCACTCACCACATCAGTGAGCCTGGCCTTGGGGAGGGGGGTGGGAGACGTAAACATAACTACAGTGTGGATATCAGTTTTAGCAGAGATGTTGGGAGCCAAGGCCCAGAAGAGAAGGAAAGAATCAGGATACATATGTGAGTGGGGGATAAAAAAAAAACCAAGGGGGAGACTTGAAAGTTATGTCTAAAGAATTGTTTAAGTAACAGTGGCAAATGAAAACAGAAGACTTCTACTGCTAAAATAATCAGTGGTACCTGCTTCACATTCCCAGGCCTCTCTATGTTTTGGGGAGGTCTTGGGACTCAGAGCTTTGCCAATTGTGTGGCCTGGGATGAAAGCCAATTGATGGAAGTTGAATTCAGAGGTTTCATCTAAACAGAAATTAAAGGAAGAAATTAAAAAAAAAAAAAAGCTATGTGGGTTGAGGGCCTGCCCCTTTTGTCCTAAAACAGAAATATAAACATACCTGAGGAGAAGTCCCAAAGGCCTGGTAGGAATGGATCATTTTGGGAAAAAGTTTCCAATGGGAAAGAGAAAAGTCTAGTTGTTTTGGCCTTTAGTGTTTTAGAATTTCCTCAGGGTATGGAAAGTTTTCAGTGTGCTTCTTTAAGGCATTGCTCATAAAGTCCTGTCTTTTAAATAAAAAGAACACAGCAAAATGACTGGTGTGTCAAACAGAGGTTTCCTTTTGCACACATGTGTCCAAAAGTAACTGGTCTTTGCTGCTGGGTCTTTAAAGGGACCAAGCAAATGTACAGCAAACTGCCAATACCCACAATGCCCTGGGCTTGAAGGGACTGTTGAATCTCATACCAAAAATCTCTTCTGCATTTTGTCTTTCTATCTACAGAGAGTGAGATTTTAATAGTATCTCAAGGTCATCATTCTGAACTTCAGCTGAGGGTTCATGTTTGCTGATTAGAGTTGTAAACCCAGAAGTATTGAAGATTAGAATGCATACTGTAACAATGGTTTGTGTGTATTCTAACAGAATTTCTTGTGTGAGATAACTATTTCATTTATTCTTTCCTCCCATGAGTCCTCTGGGAAGACAAAAGTCAAATTAGCTGAGAGAATTCAGATTCCACTCACCTTCTATATAAGTTTTTCTTTTTATGTATGTGGATAAAGAAAGGGAGTAAGGGATAAAGAATCCATTTAAAAATGGAACTTGTGCAGTCTTGTCTTTTTGCTATGTCACATTCAAATAAACACAACTCTGACAACCAAGACTACCTAGCAAGTAATACAATTATTTACCAGGGACTCCTAAAGGATGTCAGAAGAATATCGAGCAAAAGTTCTAAAAACTATTTTTTCATCTTTGTTTTCATTTCCCACCCACTGTGTTCTTTCCAGACTCAGTCACCAAATCTCTTTCTCATCCCTGCAATGCACTCAAGAGTTCTCGTCCCTTCCCCTTCCCCCTGTCCACATAAAGAAAGAAAAAAAAAGAAAGAAAATTAATTTTGGCATTTTCTAAGGTTGGAAAAAAATGCCAGCCTATTCCTTATCTTATATATCTTGGCTTTTTCTCCCCATTGTCCTGATGAACTGAATGGAAGGCCTAGGAGCAAGCTCGCATTGCAGAGGGGGAAGTTGTGAGCTCTTATATATCAATGCTTTCAGCACCAGTTGTGCAGTAATTTTCAATATAATCCATACAACAGACTATTTACCTGTCAGTAAATGGCAAAATTTACTTTCAAGGAGAGGCAAGGCCAACAGTTAGTAAAATCCACATTTCTGAAGACTGGGGGAAGGGACAAGGGAAGGAGATGTGAATTGTGGTACAAGAGGAGCATCAGCTTTGAGCAGAGATGACGTTCTGTATAGCCCCACCTCCTCTGCTCCTCTGATGACATCACACGTTTATGCTTTTCCTCCGGAATCTTGTTTTTTGAAACCTGAGACCATAAACCAGTAAATTATCCCTTTAGATATTGATCTACCTTTTGGTAGTTATTTGATAAGAAAAAGAAAACTATCAGAGAGGAAACTGAACTTCAAGATCAAGTTTAGCCATTTCCATGCTAGTTCATGTCAGATGCCTGAGAGTATGTTCATTAGAGTACCATTCCTCTGTTAAAATCAAACACTATCTGGTCTTTGTCTTTTCAGGGGCTAGTATGTGTCAGTGCTGACACTTAATGCTGAAATGTGAATCTGGGGCTGGCAAAATCTTTACCTGTGGCATCCAAAATCTAGAGCAGGCAGAAACAGAGTTTAAGAGCATTCGGGGTAAAAACTTATAGATAGTATGATTCAGTAAAAGTTTAGCGCAACAAGAAATTAGAAAGAAAAATATATGCTAAATATGGACATGCTAGAGATTCCCAATGAGAAGTTTTTCATAGTGTGATAGAACAAAAGGAGAAAAATTTACTTTCAAATAGTATATTTAGAAATTTTCTACGACTTTTTATTTATCTAGAAAGAGCTATTTCAAAAGAACCTAGTTGTCTTGGTGTTAAACTTCCTAGCCCTTAAAGAAGGAAGTAATTGCCTATTCATTAATTCCCTAATTTGAAATACGTTTATACAGAACTTACTATATACTCAGCAAAGTTTTAGGCATTAGGATTAGGGCTGGGAATAAGACCAACATGTTCTTTCCCTCTTGGAGTTTACACTGTGACAGGGAAAATGGAAGTTGAATGGATTATTACTGAATAAGAGCATTAAGAGTTGTGAGAGAGAAGTGCATGGTGCTTGCTACCTCCTCCAGGCTGTTCTTGTTGGGGATTTTGGTGACAGCAAGGAAAAGTTGACTAACACAGTGCTACTGGAGTTCAAGAGTCAGAGAAGGCCTTATGGAGGAATATACCCCCAAAAGAGGACAGGACTGTAAACTGAGTGAATGCCACTTGAAAACACTCAGGTGCCACTACTTCACCTCCAGGCATGGTCTTCTCCTTTGCCCAAACATAATACATTAACATCAGATAAAGCAAAGAGCTCATAAAATGCATGATGGCACACCGACCAATCAAAACATACCAAGCATTCTTTCCCAGAGAATTGGAAAAGACATTCACTTTGAAATAATTATCTGGCAGTAGATTCAACCTGAAAAAAAAAAATGAAGCCATAATTATTTTTCAACAGAACTGGAGACTTATTCATCCGACGTTCTGAAATTGTATATCTATTTCATAGCACTGGAAGCTCAAAGCTATGTTTTATGTTCTGAGGGTAAAGACATAATGTCTGTTTTATTTCACAACATGAATTGAAAGCATTTGTGGGACAGGATGTTGTTTTGGTTCAATAGGTTGTTCAAGGTTCCTTAGGAGTTTTATCCAGTAACTACTTTCAGCTTTAAGAAATTAATGTTTCCATTTGGATTTCAGATCCAAGTACTGTGTAAGCAGATTTTTCTGTTTTTGATGCCTTATCCTACTGCTAGTGCGGTTTAAGGTAATCAATCATATAACCGAGAGTTAAGGGACTCTGGCTAACTGTTTCTACACAAATAAAACTTGCATTTGAGTGCGGAGGGTGATTGTTCAAGGATTGCAAGAGTAGGTTGGAGTCAAACCTCAAAAATGTTCCAGATTTGCAGTTCATATAACTGGTTGGGAAAGCTGTCCCTCATGTTGAATCAGGTAGGACACTGCCAGGGCTCATGCTTGCAAAACGATAATACTTCATGGGAACACTAAAGTGATTGATCCCATTGGCTACTCAGCAAGGCTCTACCAGTCCCTCAGGAATCTGGCCAAACTCCAGAAGGAAAACCCACTCTCTTCTGTTTTTCCAGGGGACTCAAATGCAGAGTTTGTATTTAGGAACACAGTGAAATGAGTCCAAGTGGTCAGAGTGTCTTCTCTGAGGACTCCTTTTACCTTTGTGGGTCTATCATTTCTATCTCCAAGGGCTCAGACCTTTCCTAATGCCTTCCAGAGGCTCAGAGTTCACCACTTAGGGAGCCCTAACTTGATCTGCCCTACCTGGCCCAGGATCACTACCTGTTCTGATCTTTTCTCCAAAATTTTATGCTTCTCCACTGTATGTGTTTCCTCATGTTGCAGTTAAAATTACTATAAACTTGGGGCTCAAAACAGCACAAATTTACTAGCTTACTGTTTTGAAGGTGAGAGATCTGGAGTGGTCTTATGGGGATAAAATTGAGGTGTTGGCAAGACTGCATTCCTTTCTGGAAACTCTAGGGGAGCAGTCATTTTCTTGCCTTTCCGAGCTTTCAAAGGTTGCCCACATTCTCTGGCTTGTGTCTCCCTTCCATTTGCAAAGCAGCAATGGCCAGTCAAGTTTTCTCACACCACAGGCCCCTGGCTTTGCCTTTCCCATCACACTTCACTCTGACTCTTACTCTTCTGATTCTGCACACCTCCCTTGTACTGACATTGGGCCCAGATGGATGATCCAAGATACTTTCCCTGTTTAAATGCCAGTTGATTGGCAGCCTTAAATCCCTCTCACCATGTAAGGTAACATATGCATAGGTTTGGGGATTACAGTGTGGACATTTTGGGGAGGTTATTTTTCTGTTCTCCACACCCATCTTCAATCCTGTTATCAAAATTTACCTTTATGTTCTCCAGTGAATCCCTGCTAAGTTAAAAAATGACCATAATCAAACCCAACAAGTATTAAAGGGCAATATATAGAAGTTGTCCCTACTTATTCTCCTGTGTTTGTTTACATATCATAAGTCAACCATAGTCCCTTCCTATGCTGAACCCAGATGAGCCTTCAAAATTCTTTTTAATACGCCGGCAACAACTTCCTTACGACCCTTTCCAACGCCCCCTTGTCCCCCTGCACTTCCCTGCCTAATTTCTGTTTGCACAGATTAGATTTCCTTGAGTTTCATGTAAATGGACTTATACAGTGTATATGCTTTCACTCAACTTCTTTCATTCATAATTAAAGATTTATCCATGTTGTCACAATACTAGTTCATTTCTTTTTATTGCTGGATATAGCACAATTATTTATTTGTTTACCTGTTGATGGCATTTGAGTTATCTCTGCTTTTTGGCTATTAAAAATAAAGCTGCTAAAAGAATGTCTGCACCAACCACTGGGTTGTGGTGGTGCACACCTGTAATCCCAGTTATTCAAAAGGGTGAGGCAGCAGGATCACATATTAGAGGCCAACCTGGGCAATTTAGTGAGGCTCTCTCAAAATAAAATTTAAAAAGGGCTGGGGATGTAGTTCAGAGGTGGAGCACTTACCTAGCATGTGTGAAGCTCTGGGTTCAATCCCATTTCTCTCTCTCCCTCTGTTTCTCTCTCTCTCTCTCTCTCTCTCTCTCTCTCGTGCGCGCGCGCGCACGAATACACTTGCAAGTCTTTGTAACGTAAGTTTCCTTTTCTCTTGAGTAGATACCTTAGAATTAGTCTGCTGGGTAATATGCTTTGTATATGTTTAAATTTTTAAGAAACTGATAAAATCTTTTCCAATGTGGTTTTACTATTTTACATTCACCCCCAGCAGTGAATGAAAGTTCTGGTTTTTCTACATTCTCAGCAGTGCTCTATTAATTCAGTAATTTTAGCCATTCTAATAGATATATAATAGTGCCTGGTTATGGTTTTATATTTATTTACCTAATGACTAATGCTGTTGAGCTTTTTTTCATGTGCCATCTGCATATCTTGTTTGATGAAGAGTCTGATTAAATCTTTTACCTAATTTTTATTGAGTTGTTTGTTCTGTTATTATTGAGTTTTGAGATTTATTTACATATTATAGACAAATTCTTTATGAGATGGGTGTTTTGCAAAGATTTTTGTACAATCTGTGTCTTGTCTTTTATTTCCATTTTTTTCATTTTATTTCTACTTTTTCTTTTAAAAAACAGTTTTGGTTTTCTCTTTTTTTTTCTGTACTAGGGATTGAACCCAGAGGTACTTTACTACTGAGCTACATCCCCAGTCCTTCCCTTCTCATACTTTATTTTAGGCAGGGTCTCTCTAAGTTGATTAGGGCCTTGCTGAATTGCTAAGCCTGGACTCGAACTTGGAATTCTCCTGCCTCAGCCTCCCAAATCTTTGGGATAAAAACCAGCATTTTTCAGAAAGTTAAAGTTTTTAATTTTGATGGTGTCCAATTTGTCAATTTGTTATTTTTATGAATTGTCTCTTTGGGTGATATTTAAGAAATATTTGCCTAACCAAGGTCACTATAAGTATTTCATACTTTTGGGATTGTTATAAATGTTAATGATTACAATTTCAATTTCAGATGCTTTGCTGCTGGTATCAGCATCATGCTGTGTAATTTTCCATCACTCCTGTTTATCCCATTTTGAGTGATGTCAAGATTAATCATTGAGTTGAGACAGTGCCAACATGATCTTTCCATTAAAAAGTTCTCCATCCATCTTTCACTTAATATTTTTGGACCACGAATACCACCTATTTGTTTACTATTTTTTGGACCACTAATATTGTCTTAGATGAATTATTTCATTAAAGGTTACAAACTAGCTGGTCATGGTGGCACACGCCTATAATCCCAGCGGCTTGGGAGGCTGAGGCGGGAGGATTGCAAGTTCAAAGCCAGTCTCAGCAATGGTGAGGCACTAAGCAACTCAGTGAGACCCTGTCTCTAAATAAAATACAAAATAGGGCTGGGAATGTGGCTCAGTGGCCGAGTGAGTGCCTGAGATCAATCCCTGATTTAAAAAAAAAAAAAATTACAAACTGTGGTTTCTTAAATTCATCATTATTCTTGCATTTATTAACTGTGATTCATTTATAAAAAAGAAATTTCCTTTATCACTTATTTGTTAGCCTGAAATACAGTAAATGAAGCAGTATAGACACTGGTTTCTTTAATTTATTATTTTAAATAAAGATTTCATGCTCTAGTAACTTCTAAAAGTGATCAGTTATTTTTATTTTTCAGATTATTATTATGAAAATTTGTGTGTATTTGATGTATTTCACTTTATTAGTGACATTATTTTTTAGATGCCTGAATTGTCCCATCTTTGGCCAATATGAACTCTTTCTAATTGGCTCCTGTGTTCTTTCAATATGACACTAGTAGCCATTAATAACTTCCTTGCTTTCAGTCAGAACAAGATGTCTCAGGTTCACCCTGTACATTTCCTATTCCAAATTTGGAATTGTCATTTCTACTAGGTGCTCTGTTTCCCTTTTTGAAGAAAGGGGATGCAGAGACTACAGTCTCATTGTTCCTGAACTGTTCTTGTTTCTTTTTTCTTTCTCTTTTTTCCCTCCCTCCCTCCTTCTCTTCTCTTTCTTTCTTTTTCTTTTTTCTTTCTTTCCTTTCTTCATTTCCTTCTTTCCTTTCTTCTCTTCCTTCTCCTCCTTCCTGTCCTCCTTCTCCCCCTACTTCCTCCTCCTCCTCCTCCTCCTTCTTTTTTTTCAATGCCAGGGATTGAAGTCAGGGGTGCTTTAGTGGTGAACTACTACATACCCATCCTTTAAAAAAATTTTGGGAACAGGGTCTTGTTAAGTTGCTGAGGGTCTCACTAAATTCCTGATACTGGTCTCAAACTTGTGATCCTCCTGCCTCAACCTCTTGAGTTGCTGGGATTACAGGCATGTGCCACTGAATCCAGCTGTCCTTGCTTCTTTTAATGATGTGTATTCATAAATGGAAGTTCTTAATTTTATTTTTTTCAAATTTATTAACATTTTCCTTTACACTTATTTTTTTTATTTCTTGAGAATATTTCTCTACATTGAAATTATGAAAATATTCTTCTGTGTGATTTTCTAAAAAGATTGTTTTGCTTTTCCTATTTAAGTAGTGCCAGAAGTTAACTGAAATTGATTTTCTTGCTGTATTGTTTTTCCAGTATTATTTTTCCCCTAAATAATCCTCAACTTTTCTGTTGTTACTTATTCAAAGCTCCACTCATTTCTAACTGCTCTGCAGTGCTACCTTCACTACTAATCAAATGTCCACGTGTGTCATTGAGATTCTAAAGAACACACATTGTTTGCCTATCCTTGCACCAATCTCATTCTTTGTGGTTCTCTAGCCTTTATTAAATCTTAATGTTCAGTAAAGCCAATACTCTAACTATAATTGACTATTCTTGGCTTTTGTATTTTATATATATATATATACATATATATGTGTGAGTGTGTGTGTGCTTTAGAATTGACTTGCCAATACCCTTCCAAAACATATAGAGATTTTAATTGAATTGCACTGAAACTCTAGATTAACTTGTAGAGTTGCTGTCTTTACAATGTTGAGTCTTCCAGTTATGTACTCAGTACATCTCTGTATCTGTTTAGGTCTCCTTTAATTTTCCTTATTATAACTTTATAGTCTTTGTCATAGAAATTTTATAAATCTTAAATTACATTGATCCTAGTTACTTAATATTTCTGAAGTCATGATAAATGGCATGTTATTTTCCGGTTCATTTTCTAAATGCAGCTCATATATAGAAATAAAAAATTTTATATTGATTTTTTTATCTAGTAATCCTGTTAAATCCTGTTTACTGCATTAATTTATCTATATTGTTTTGTATCTTCTATGAACACAATCATATTACTTGCAAATGATTTATATTTTCTGTTCAATCCTTACATATCATATTTCGTTGTCTTGTTTTACCATTTTTGTCTAAGAAGGTAATGTTGACTAGATATAGGATAGGAACATCCTAATTTTCTTCCTTGTGTCAAAGGCAAAACTTTCAACGCTTCCTCATTATAAATTGTTGGCTTGTGGAGCTTAAGTTTTATTTATTTTGTTTTCATTAGTGGATCATAGTTAGACATACTTGTGGGATTCATTTGGACATATTCATACATGCATGTTTTATAATTTAGTCCATTGCAAGCCCCAATACTTCCATTTTGCCACCCCTCCTCCCTCTCCTTCTTCCTCTTCCTCTACACTACTGCTAATCTTTCTATTTACTTATTGTTTTTTAATTTGATGTACTATAGATATACATAAAGTGGAATTAATTGTGATATATTCATACATGCATATAGCATAATTTGGTCAATATCATTCCCAGTTCCTCCCCTTTCCCATCCCTTCTTTCTCCTCTTCAATCTTGTTCCTCCACCCCACTGTTCTCCCTTCTATTTTCATGGGATCCCCTCTCCAAAAAATTCTTTAAGTTTTATTTTTATTTATTATTGTACAGATAAGGAAGACCCCTTCTATTCCCACTCTGCTAAACTTTTTAATCACAAAAGGAAATCAAATATTATCAAAATTGTTTTTGCATCTATTGAATTGATCGTATGAATATGATCATTAACCTCTTAATACGGCAAGTTACATTGACTGATTTTATTTATTTATTTTTGAGATGAGATCTTGCTAAGTTGCCCAGTCTGGCCTCAAACTCATGATTCTCCTGCTTCATCCTCCTGAGTAGCTGGGATCACAGGTGTGCATCACCACGGTTGGCCTGATTATTTTTAAAGAGTTAAAGCAACCTTAAATTGCTGATGTAAGCTCCCATAGTTAAATTACATCACACTTTTGCTATGGTGTGAGCTTCAGTTTGCTCCTTTCATGGCATTTTAAGGGTGAGTGAAAGTAGGTCATGTTTTCAACCTACCCTCTTTACCTCCAAGTTACTACTCCATAGTTTTTGCCAGCTGATTACTATGTTGGCACTTTCACCCTTCTCTACAATCCTTTTTTCCCATGAATCCTGGCATTGCTGATTGCATTGCCTACTTGTTGAAAACATAATGACTTTTACCAACATTATGGTCATACTGCATTTCATGTAGAGTTGTCCCTTAATATTCCATGGGGATTGGCTCCAGGACTCTCTTGTATACAAAATCTGTGGATGCTCAAGTCCTTTATATAATGTGGTACAGTATTTCCATTTAACATATTGTCATCCTTCTAAACCATCTCTAGACCATTTATAATATCTAATTCAATGAGAACACTATGGAAGTAGATTTCATACTCTTTTTTGTTTAAGGAATAAAGACAAGAAAAAAGTTTGTGCATGTTTAATACAGACACACCCCTCCCACCCCCACCACCTCTGCCAAATATTCTGATTCATGGTTGTTTGAATCCATGGATCAGAACCCATGGATATGGAAGTCCCCCTGTATGTTGCCTATGTGAATTTTCTTTTATTGAACAGTGAGGTCATAATCTTGCTCGTATCTCTGTGCTGTCAGATGCCTAACACAGCATATGACTAGTAAATTTGTGATGAAAGGAAGGCTGGAAAGGAACCTCTACCTTCCCCTGATACATTTTAAAGTCCTTTATCATTACATGGCTGTTGGCAGCTGCTAAGAATGAGGGCTGCCAAATAGCGTGCAGGAATGTGCCAAAAGGACCCATGTGGTATATAAATTGTGCTAGAGCGAACCATTCTTTTTAACCTTCCAAAGCATTTTCACAGTTATCTTCTTATATAAAGTAAAATCAAAATGAATTCTAAAAACCCAAACTGTAAAACTGAATACAAATAGAAACACAACTGTGAAACAGGTAAATTGGGAGTTTCAGCCCTGCTTTATATATAAGTAAATGAGGCCCAGAGAAACTCCAGGCTCTTCTCAATGGCCAATGGTTCTCCAGCTCTCGTTCTCAGGGCTTCACTGAATGGGGATAGGAGATAAGACAGAGGGGGAATGGCTGGAGAGCTAGGCCCCCATCCATGTCACAGTTCTGCTTTTGTATCCTTTCCATATTAGTGTTCCCAATACTTTTTCCTTTGGAAAGCAGCTTTGATCACAACATAAATCCACTAGCCTTTAAGCTCGTACTGATTTCTGGTTCCATGAAATGTTTCAGGTTTACTTTGTACTTTCCTTGTCCTAAACTTGGTTTCATCTGTTTCTTCAGGAGTTGTTTCTTGTTGGTGGATAATACGTTAGATTCCAATATCTGGGCTCTAGGTGTGCTCGTTGCTACTGGTACCTCATTACTTCCAATTCTTTTCAGGAGGCAGTGCCAGAAAATTTCTTTTATAAAAAAATAATCTTAAGTACTTATAATTCAAATCCATTGCCACATGGTTATTTCTTATCTACTCTTATTCCATTTTTATGTCTTCCTTCTCCCATAGTAAAAACCCTGCTTCCCAAACACAACCACGAACAATATTTACTCATTTGCTGCATGCTACAATGCAGAAAAAATAGTGTTATAGCCAAGACACCAGTTCTTTTGATTCTAAGCAAAGCTACTAAATAGAGTTTGCATTTCTTTGCTGTTTTTTTTTTAAATTTTGGATTATATTGTTCTAAGGATGTAGCCAAAAAGTTATGTTTCAAAGTCACTTAAATTATTTACCTTGTGTGGTTAACTATTCCATCAATTTTATTTGTAAGTACAGTCATTTGTTTCTGTGTGTATGTAATTTTAGACTTTGGGTTTTTTAAAATTCATTTTGATTTTACTTTAAATAATATTTAAAATATTCACATGCTTTATGTGTCACTTAGAGAAGTCCTGATGCTTGTTTCTTTACTGTCTACTCTGTTCCCAACTACTCTATATAGAAAATTATTTTCATTTGTAGTTAGTTATCTTTTCTCTGATTCTTTTTCCTCAAAACTGTAATATAGTCTTGTTTTATTTCTTTTAAAAGGTAGCATATTCTAGGCACTCTCTTGTGTACTGCTTTAACATTTAAAATGTTTAAATTTATGAATTCATGATTTTATGTCTAGTATTTTTATTCCTAGTTTAAGAATTTCCTTACTTCTTCAAAGGTAACAAATATTTCTTACTATATTATCCTCCAAATTTAAAAAAGTTGTCCTTTACATTTAAGTCATTAATCTATCTAGACTTGATGTTGTGTATGGTGTGAGGGAAAGGTCTGTTTTAATTTTTAGAAAAGATAGTTATATACTTTGTTGAATAGTCTATTCTTCATCTACTGATCTTTAGTGTTATACTATATTGAGTGATAGGCCAAGTTTCCATGTTTTCATTGTTCTACTTCTGGATTTTCTATTCTAATTGTCATCCTATCTATTCTTGAGAAATAATATTTTAAAATTTCAGATTTATTTTTCTAGTTCTAGAATTTCCATTTTTAAAAACATTTACTGTTTCTCTGCCAGAGGGCTTTTTTTCTACTCTTTCATTCACTATGAGTATAATTTCCTTTTATGTTCTTGGAGATGGTTATAATAAAGCTTTTTTTTTATTATTAATTCCAATATCTGGCCAGTCAGTCTCCATTAATTAATTTCCTCTGGAGTGGGCATCACATTTTCCTATTTTTCACATTATTTTAATTCTTTTTCTTTGTCTTTTTTTTGTTGGGGGGTGCTGGGATTGAACCCAAGGCCTTGTGCATGCTAAGTATATATTTTACCAGTGAGTTACACACCTTGCTCTCACATTACCCTGATTATTTATCCTCTTTCTTTCATGTTAGTAATTTTGGATTATATCCTGGACATTGTAAATGACATTTTGAAAAAAGTTTCTGAAATTTGTTATATCCTCTGAATATCCTGATATTGCAGATAATTAATTTTGCTGGACTCAAATATCTACCTCTGTCTACCTTGCAGGTGAAATCTGTTTAACGGCCTTAACCTTAGCAGTGCCGCTTAACACTGCTCTCCACACGTATAATTCAGGAACCCCCCAAGACTTGAGAAGAGTTTACATGCAAAATTTGGGATTCTCCTTTCTGTCTCTCTCCTATTTTGAATTCTCCCCTATGCTTTTCAGCTGCTATGATGATCCCAAACTCTATCCTTTGGTTTTCAAACTCACCAAGACTGGACTTCTATTTGAGTTTTAGAAAACTAATGCCTGCCCTCAAATAAAAATTCAATAAAAATGGAAAGTTTGTCCAGTTCCATATTTGTATCTCATTTTAGACCCCTCTCCAGTTTCTGCCTGATTTTAATTGCATTCTAGTTTTTCTAGGAAGTTATTTTCACATTTTGCCCAGAATTTTAGTTGTTATGTACGAAGGGTTAGTCTGATAGGGGCCCCTCAATCATTACTGGAAGCAGAGGACTCAGAGTAGTTTTCATTTTACCTTTTAATTGGTATTATGTCTTGCATGGTGAATCTCCTCACTGTGTTCTAATTCTTTACCAGCGTCATAGCCATTCTCGTATAAAAGTCTTACTCTTCCAGGGCTAAATCGATGGACTTAGGAATTAATCATACCAAAAGGAGGAGATTTTCAGAGTAAAGGAGGAGGCTGTTTCTGCTTTGTACATCTATCCCCAATGTCAGGGATCATGGCAATCTGAAGCACAGACATGAAGTGCATGCATGAATGTCTAATATGTTTATGGTAGGTCATTTAAGCCAGGACAGAACATCTGTCTTTTGGGTGAAGGGAGAAACAATTGTGAAGTTTGAATATGAAGACAGAGGTGAGCTGGTAGGCTGTTGCAGGAATCAGGTGAGATGAGAAGCTGAACAAAAGCAAGGTCAATAAGAATATAAAAAGAAAGCAGATTGCAAAGAGAATTAAAATGTGATCTGAGTGGGGTGGCACATGCCTGGAATCCCAGCAGTTCAGGAGGCTGAGGCAGGAGGATCACAAAGTCAAAGCCAGCCTCAGTAACTTAGGCCCTAAGCAACTCAGCAGACCCTGTCTCTAAATAAAATATTTAAAAAGAGCTGGGAATGTGGCTCAGTGGTTAAGCATCCCTGAGTTAAATCCCTGGTCCAAAAACAAACAAACAAAAAAAGCATTGATAAAGCTTGTACTCAATAACATTGTATTTGCTATGGTTTGGATAAGGGTCCGCCTGAAAGCTCATTATTAAAGACTTGGTTACCAGCCTGTGGCAATATTTGGAGGTGGTGAAACCTTTAGGAGGTGGACCTAGTGGGAGGAGGTTAGTTCTTTGGTGGGAGAACAGTCCCAGAAGGAGCTGTTGTGATCCTGGCCCCTCTTTTCTTGCTCTTTTATTCATTGGCTGCCATGAGGTGAACAGGACTTCTCTGCCATGTGCTCCCTGTCATGATATCTGCCTCACTACAGGCACAAAAGCAACAGGGCCCAATGACATGAACTGAAGCCTCCAAAACTGTGAGCCAAAATAAACATTTCCTTTATAAAAGTTGATTTCTCAAGTATTTTGTTAGAGTGTCATAAAACTGACTAGTAGAGTACTAAAGGAGATATTTATAAGAAACTTTTTCTCCCATTAATCAAATCACAATATGTCAACATCTTACTTGGCTTACACAAGTAATAACACTATATAACATCTAGAAAATGAAGGGGAAAAAAATAAATTCCACTATCCTTATATAACTACAACTGTTTTATATTATTTTCCAGACCTTATTCAGAAATAAATGGACATTTGTTTTAGTCAGCTTTTGTGTTGCTGTTACCAAAATATTGGACAAGACTAACTTAGAGGAGGAAAAATTTATTTTGGCTCACAGTATCAGAAGTTCAGTCCACAGATGACTGACTCCATTGCTGTGGGACACAGTGGGGCAGCACATCTTGGGAGAAGCGCATAGTGCAAGGAAGTTGCTCAGCTCATGATGGGATCAGGAAGCAAAGAGATGGAAGAGTTGAAGGGGCCACAGAGAAGATTCACGCTTCCAGGACAAGTGCCCAGCGACCCACCTCCTCCAGCTGCACCCCACCTGTCTTTAGTTACCACCCACTCAGTCCATTCAAACCATGATGTGCTGAATAGGTTACAGCTCTCACAATCTAATTATTTTACCTCCAAACATTCCTGCATCAACACAGGAATTTTTGAGGAACATTTCATATCAAAGTTATAATAATATTTTCCGTATCTGTAATCATACCCAAGTATGAATGTCTTGGATATATCATAGTTTTGTATTATTTTTATCTCACATGAATAAGCAATTTTCATTTTCCTGATCTTGTAAATATATCCTTTTAAATATTCGCATAAAACTCCATTATGTCATGTAATCCAACCTTGCAAGTCATTATTCAATTTATTGAACATTCATATTGTTACAACTATAAACAATGTTCCACAAACATGTTTATGTATATAATTAATCTTTCCCTTTTGAGGGGATAGATTCTTAGCCAATATATCTGTATAAAGGATAGAAACATTAGTTTTTCATGTACATTAATATTTGGTCACTAGAGCTCTGACATTACAAAGCCCTTCAAGTAGTGTATTTTAGAATCTTTGTATTTTAGATCATTACTGAGATCTGAGGACTTAGCTATAGCTACAGAATCTTTTACAGTCCCTAGTGCGTAGCTGTTTTGAATGAATCAATCGATGAATATATGAATGATTAATTTGTTTGCAATGAGAGTTTCAACCCATTTCTTAACATCTGGATGCAGTTTATTTTAAATGTACACTGTGCTGTTGGCAAGATCTGGAGAAGCATTTAGTCAAAGAGTTTACTCCTGTGATCTGGGTTTTACAGAAGTCTGGAATGTTGCCCTGAGAACATAATCTGCAACAGTATCTTTGTGAGATTTTTGGTTTTGCTTCCTGGATCACTATAGACCCAAATGTTTCTAGGGCTGCCTTCTGAAAAAAAGGGAAAGCAATCTCTTCTGGCTGAAGGAAACTTTCCCATTGCTTTTTATCTTAATGTATTTGGAGCTGAGTGTGAGCCAGGATGTTTGGGTGTCTTGACTTTATTCTCTTACGGACTTCAGCAAACAACTAGGTTTATTCTCAATTTAAACTGGATCACTGTTTTTGTTTGGTTTTGTTGTATGATGATTTTTTTCTTTGTACAGGGAAAAAGGAAAAACAATTTTGGTTTAGATCAAAGTATTTGAAAAGTTTGATTTGGGATCCAGCCAATCAGAATTACAAAGTTTGAGATGGAGCTCTTGTCAGTATCATTTTTGTTTGACTAGCAGTAAGAAATACTAATCATTGTGCCTTGTGCCAATCCTTGTTTGACACTTTCCTTACATTATCTCACTTAAATTCAATCATTGTGGTAACCCTGTGAAGGAGGTATTATTATCACTCATTAAAAATGATGTATTCATTTAAGAAATGATGTTTTGAGATCTTCAATCCATGTCATTCACACAAATTCTACTCTTTCATTTACAGTTGCAACATGGGTAGGGAGTCTATTAGTCCTATCTGGCAGAGGTGGAGACAGAGACTTAGAGATCATATTCCTGCTATCCAGTTCACCCTGAAAGAGTTATCAGAGCCAGGGTGTGAATTAAGACTTTCTGTTCCTCATTCCAAACCTTTTTCACTCCTTACTGTCTTCTTAAAGACAGTTTCCCCTAACCTCTCACTTTATAGTTCAGGAAATAGGAGCCCAGAATATTGCCATGATCTACCTAGGTTACATGCATACCTAGTTAGTAAAGTAAGGCCAGGTTTTCTGTCTCTCAAGCTAGTCTGTTTTCTACTATGTCTACATGGCAAGCAAAAGCTAGTTTTTTAAAAAAGTGTTCAGTGTGAGTTACAGAAAAGACTTTACTACAGGCTACAGAGACCTTTAATTCATTTGCACTTTGTCAAATTGTGTTCCATTGTTTGAGAAACCGAGCGGATCTGTTAATCATCAGGTATATACTGAATGGCACAAGTGTGGCCAGCACTGGGCTAGCTCTTAAATGGGGTTCCCACCATCAGTATTTGGAGAATCTCAGGATTAGCTAGTCTTCCTCTCCTAGTGTAGACCTCAGAAGTGCCAAAGTAAATAGAATTTCTTCCTTAACAGCTGTATTTATTTTGGGTTGTTTCTCCACCTACAACACCCATTTGCTGTCCTCAGAGCTTCTGAACCTGTTTATTTTCAACCTCCCAGAGGCATCCAGCTGCTATATTCCTATTTCACAGCTGAAAGAAGTCAACAAGTTCTTCTGAAGGGAAGCAAGTCATTTAAAGATCATCAAGGATATAACACAAAGGAGAGTTTACCAATTGTGACTGTTTCCTGTGTAAGATGCCACCTTGCTCTCTAATATTTTATTCAAACAGATTCAAAAATGTCATTGCAGATGGGACTTGAGCAATGAAAATCATATAATAATATAAAAAGAATTAGGAGCAATATAAGTTTGGGATATAAGTGAATGCCATTGAATATTATCTTCTCCACTAGTGAGCTCATAGAAATTTTGGTTGAGTTTAAAGTGTGTGTGTGTGTGTGTGTGTGTGTGTGTGTGTATGAGTGAGGTAAGATTACAAAATTGAGTTTGCATTTAAAAAAATCTAGATTCTGGTTCTTTTGAAACACCAGATCTGTCAATATGTCTGTATCCTCATGTAGAACAATGGGCTGGAAGGGTTAGGGTGTTGGATAAATTGTACCCAGTCTGCCACAGTCCTTACTACTCCCTGATTTATTCCCAATGCTGAGGCAATGTTCAATCGCTTTGTATCTTCAAGTTTGCAGTGTTGTTTTTCTCATTCTCAGCCACTGCAGTTATGTGTGGGGCCCCATAGCCACAAGAGTCACTGGGTGCTATAAGTTCAGAGGAGGCCAGTGAGGATGTCACACTTGTTGAAAGCCTGTTGATGTGGTGTGGTAGGTACTGTGAGAGGCATGAAATCTCATTTATTACTCATAGCAAACCCTGTGTGGTAGGTATTATCATTCCTGGGGGAAAGGCAAGGCTCAGGAAGGTTATGTGATTAGTCACTTAGAAAATAACTAGGATACAAACCCAGACTGCCTGAATCCCTCCCATTACTTCCAGAGAGTGAGAAAATGATAAATCTGGGCCTTAAACTCTAGCCCAGTGACAATTCTAAAATGTCATTCTATGTCACAAGCACAGACCCTGCTGTGTAAAGGAATAGGTAGTAAACACTTCATGATAAAAGAAGAGGAACCAGAAGAAAAGAACCATTTCCATTAGGAAATAACTTTCATGTCCACAGAAATTCTGAAAATAGAATACTGTCCTTAAGTTCTAAGTAGCCCATCACCGCAGGGCTGTTCTGTGCTTCTGGAGTAGATGAAAATTTTGTCCATTGTAGGGTACTGGGCTACTAGGAAACGCCATTAGGTGTTTCGATGAGGAGGGTCAAATTCCATCAAGAAAGACTACAAATTATAAGTGGTCTAGGCAGATAAGGTAGCAATGAAACCTGTATTTTAGATCTGGAAGGGTAAATCCAGGCCAACCCTCCCCTGGGCAGTGGCCATCAGAGGCTGGACCTCAAAGAAACTGAAGCCTGATGTCAAAACCCAGCACTTTAGGGATGGGGATCTAGTTTGATGATAGAGTAGGGTTTTGGCATGTGTCCGGCCCTGGGCTTGTTCTCCAGCCCTGCAAAAACCATAATAAGAAAAACTCATCACTTTGTGTCTTAGTTCATTTATACTTCTACACAAAATGCCTGAGACCAGGTAATTTATAAGGAACATTCATTTTCTTACAATACTGGGGGTTGTGAAGTCCAAGATCAAAGAATCTGCAGATTTGTTTGCTTTCTGCTTTCAATATGGCACCTTCATTCTGCATGCACCTGAGGAGAAGTACTGTGTCCTCAAGGGATACAAGGGGGCAAGGCATGCTGGTCAAACTGTGCAAAACCTTTTTATGGTGACCTTAAACCTGTGCATGAAAGGAGAAGCCTGCATGACCTGATCACCTCTTAAAGGGTTCACCTCTTAAAATTTCTGTAGACTTTTTAATGAAACAAAAGAACATTTTCACATACTCTGTAATGATATCAGCAATTAACACATTTTCAATGATAGATACATACACATTAGTAGCATCTACTCTCTTTCTGCCTGGAGACACGCAGGGGTTTTAGTAAAGTTTCTGAAGCAATGCTGATCCTTTATTACCTCTTTAAGAGCATAGGTCCCACCTCTTAATACTATCATATTAGCAACACCTGAATTCTGGAGATGACACATTCAAACTATAGCAATTTGCATAAAGCTAGTATATCTGTATTTATGCATGTGTTTTATGTGTGTGTATATGTAAATGTGATGACCTTTGAATCTTTTGTATTTATGTATGTATACTTTGCAGTGCAAGGTATTGGACCCAGGACCTAGTGCATGCTAGGCAAGCACTCTATGAACAAGCCACATTCCAAGTCCTTTTTAAAAACCTTGTCTTGATGTAGCATCTCCCCAAGTGCTGAGTCTGGCCTGGAATTTGTGATCCTCCTGCCTTAGCCTCCCAAGTAGCTAGGATTTAGGCATGTGCCACTGCATCTGATCTGTTCTACATTTTAAAAGAGTTTTGTTAAGTTGCAAAGTTTGAATAAAAGTTCAGAGTTCCTTGGGTTCTTTCCTCTCTAGTTCTGCCTTCAGAAAACAGATGGTGAAGAAGGGAGGGGAAGGCATTCCAGGAAGAAGGTTGTGGTATTAGAAAATTTCAGGTTCTGTTTAGAGAGAGAAAAAGACACAAAGTAGCAGAGGTCAAGGCCTTTGAAATTTTGATTCAAGGAACCTGGTGACAAGTCTCCCATTTTATTTCCCTAGCATCACAGATTTCAGAGGTCACACTGGCCTCTGCTGAAATTTCCAAGGTCTGTATCTCTAATGACCATTTTGATCTTTTCACTCCTTTCCTCTAGCCATGCCCACTTTCTCCCCACTTACGATATCCACCCTAATCCAAGCTTCTGGATCAATACTCTTCCTGGCCAAAGTAAGTTGCAAAATAATGGGTAAACCACAGCCAGCTTTGATTTGAATAACGGTTAACAGTAACAACAAAATTTCTTTTAAAAATTGGCAATTGCTATAACAGTAATAGTAGTAGTTACTTTCACTGAGCTAGTTCTACGTACTAAGCAGTGTTAGATAACTTACATGCTTTACTCCATTTAAAGATTGTATCAGTGTGTAAGGTGTATATTATGGGGAAACAAGTCTCTGTAGGTCTCTTTAATTTCTACACATTTTGCAAAGGAAGCCTTGGTTCCCCAGTGATCCAGACTAACTTAAAAAATGCTTGTGGGACTGATGTGGTCCTACAATATGTACACTCAGAAAAATGAGAAATTATACTCCATTTTTGTATGGTCTATCGAAATGTATAAATGCATTCTACTGTCATGTACAACAAATTAGAATAAATAAAAAAATGCTTGTGTGGCAAAATCCTTGGAAAGAGTGTGCCTCCTGTCAGAGCAAAGGACAGGAATGTTTTTTTGACCATTGTAGAAGATTTGGGTTCCCTAAACTCAGGGTGTCTCTTTTAGAATGCAGCTCTATTTGCCTCTCCCTGTGAGAGTTCAGTCTTGGGGCACTGGCACAAAAGTGCTGATACTCTGATTCTGCTTTTACCAGAAATCAAGAGCCATCCTTTGTCTCAGACCAGGAATTTTGTGTCTTCTACAGCATCCATGAAACTGTGGAAGGCTAACTTATTAGCTTGCAAGTAGACCCTTCACAGACCTTTGAAATTTTCTATTATTCCCATTTTATATAACAGAAACAAATTTTAGGAAACGTTTTTAACTGCTAGTGTTTATTACATTTGATCTTTTACCTCAGTCTGTAGTTTAGAAGTGCTGCCTTGTTATAGATATTAAATCCCCTTTTCAAAGCATATTTCTGGGACCAAAGTCCCAATTTTATTCTGTTTCAGAAATAGTCATCTATCCACCATCCATTCCAAAGTTATTTAAGCACATAATATCCATCTTGTTCTCATGAGTTCTCCTAGGGAATGAAATCTTTTTGAACCCAAATTCCTATTCTCATGGGATTGTGGTAGAGATTAAGTAAAACTAATGGGTGTAAAAACATTGAATACAAGTGATCTCCAACTACAGGTTGTGTCTGAAATACTGGAATACTAGTTTGAAACACAGAACTCCAGACCTCATCTCTAGAGACTTTGAATCAATAGGTCTAGATTAGAACTAAAAATCATAATTTTACTTACAAGAGTCCCAGGCAATTCTGGTGCATTAGGCTTCTTTGATGTGCACTGGTGTATGAGATAAAATGAAACTTGTTAACCAGGTACACCAGTGTCTCTGGCATATTCTCTGGTCCTTGCTTATCTCTTATGCTGCTCTTCTTTAGTGCTTTACATTTTAGGAACTCCTAGAAGCTTCTAATACCTTCTGCTTTCTTTCTTCTAGACTTTGGCCATCTTTCTTCTCTACATAGACTAGTAACTTCGACTCATCCTTTAGTTCAGGTATCTCCTTCACCAAGCCTGCCTCCATTCCAGCAGATGAGGGATATGCCTTCTCTTTCCTTCTAAAGCGTGCTGTATTTATCTCCATCATTTATTTCTACCTTCCACCAAAATTATCTGCTATTTACATGTCTATGTTCACCTGCAGATGAGAAGCTGCTTAAGGGGAACCAGTTTTTCCACTCTATCCTGATATGGGAAGCCTTTCATGGGATAGTACAGTATCTAGATTACAATGGACATCAGGTTTTAAAATTAGTTTTTATTGAATGAAGGAAAAAAATGAATAAATGAATGAACAAAGTCATTTATTTACAGGTATCCTTTAATATAAAAACCTATGAATAATTCACTCTTGATTTTCCTGAAAATATTTATTGCTTCTGATTTAAGACCAGGAACATGAGAAAAGGTGAAAGGAGCAGAAAGCTACATTTTAGCATGGATAGAGAAATTACAGATAATTTACCCTGGCCTCCTTATTTTGCAGGGAAAGAAATGAAAATTTAGAAAGGATGAGTGATTTACCCAACATCGCATAGCTTGTTAATGGCAAAATAAGATGGGAAGCTACATTTCTTTGCTCTCAGTCCTAAGCTCTCAGACTATCATTACTCCCTTTCTCTAATTTAGTTCCCACTCAAAGCCAAGCTGAAGTTTTCACATCCAGGCTTTCATTGACTTCATTTCATATTTAGTATGCTGCTACTTCATATTATCTGAATAATTCATACATCACATTTTCTTTCATTAATTTATCGATAACTTATTCCCAATATTGGAGGTATTCTTAAATATCTTTGCTGTCTAGTAAAATACCTTTACTGATTAAGTTTTTGTTTTCTTATACAGCAAATCAATTTGCCTTCTCATCTTGGTTGACTGATCTCTGATCAGACAGATTTTTTTTTTTTTAGAGAATGTCTCCTTCACTAGTATTTAGGGAAATAAAATGTTGTATATTAATAAATAAAGTCTCCTTGGCTTCCCAGATTCATCCAAAGCACATTCATCCCCATCTGTGTTTCCTCTTTCACTCTTATAATCAGATGTGGAAAATATTTAATATCCCATCGAGTCCTCCAGTTTAAATCAGTACACATGATAAATTGCACAGGGGTGTTTAATTTGCGTTACAACAGAACCTTTTATCTTTGCCTGGCGGCTTGACTGTAGTTTAATAAAGAAAGGCCCTTTGAATACATCTTGTGCAATATGAGGTCCGAACCAGGTCTATGAATAATTTATCAGGCAAGGATCTTGCTTCTGTTTATTAAATTATATTATGGAGACCATTAAGACGTGACCTGAGCAGTAGTCACAACATCCTAAGAAGTTCCAACTCGAACTACGCAGAAAAATGTTGCCGTAATTCTCCAAACATATGGCTAAAGTTCAGGGGAATTTGTTAACTTTTTGTGTTGCCTCCAAAGGTTTCCAATTATCAACAAAAGATGGCATACCAACCCAATTACTCCTGATGTATTCCAGTAAGGGTTTCCAAGTAACTGTAGCTGTGTGGGCGTATGTGGTCTGAAATAACAGGAATCAGTGAAAATTTCAAGCATAAATATACAACAGCGATCATTTACATATCACAGCCAGACAAATGTATCCCACTGAGCTGAATGTGCTTTCAACAGGAAGCAGGGATTTTTGGGCCACCTCCCAGCCCAGATTCTCCTATTGGAGATCCATTTTGTTTCCAGTTTTGCAGCAGACGTCTCCAACAGCTCATTTGCTTCATGTGTCAACAAACTTGAAAAACACAGTGCCTCTTACATAAGTTAATCAGAAATGAGAAAAGCCATTGTTAATGACCGGTTACCCCTAAACTTGGACAAAGAAATTGTAGGCTGTGGTACAAAAGCAAGCTGAGCTTGCTGAGCCTGAGTATGACCCCTCAATCCCTAGATAACTCCTATACCCATTGGGTTGAGATCTTTTTAAAGCTTTTTTATTTTTGGAGTGATTCTGTGAGCCAAAAAATAACAAAAGAAAAAGGGAAAAGAAGAGTTGTAAAACTTCAAGGAAACACATGATGCCTGCTTTGGAGGAAGACCATCCCTGGGGATGAGGTCAAAAAGAGGTTCCTGAAGACAAATCCCTATCTTCCCAGGTACTGTGGCCACAGACATTATAGTCTTTATCTCAGATATCCGCAGAAACTGCCAAGTCCCTCTGTGAAAATGGAAATAACTTAAGCGTCATCTTCCTTAAGTACAACTCAGATCATGTCACCAAATCTTTACTGGTTCTTCACCATTTATTAATTCAGATGCAAACTCCTCATCCTGGCCTTCGTTGCTAAAATAATTTTCTAGTTTTGTCTTCGGCTTTAGTATAGATCTTAAATGCCCCCAGAAGGTTCTTGTGTTAAAGGCTTGGTCTTCAGCTTGGTCCTATAGGAAGGTGGTAGAAAGCTTCAAGAAGTGGGATCTAGGGGGTGATCCTAGATCACTAGGACCCTAATCTCTTCCTCTCTATATTTTGTTCCCAGCCATGAAGTAAATAGGTTTCCTCTGCCATGTCCATGTGCTGCCACAGAGATGTATGGAATCAGTGAAAATTGGGCCACCACAAGCCCAAAATAAGACGACCAACTGGTCATAGGCTTAAACATCCAAAACAGTGAGCAAAAAATAAACCCTTTACAGTATAAGTTATCTCAGTTACTTGTTACAGTAATGGAAAGCCGACTGACACATTATTGATTAATTTGATTTCCAGGTACTCCCTGAAATATTGGCTTATGATGGTTAAATTTATGTGTCAATTTGGCTGGACCATGATGTCCAGAAGTGTTGAACATTAATTTGGATGTTTCTGTGAGGGTGGTTTTCAACAAGATTAATGTTTAATCTGTTTTGAGTATGGTAAATTGCTCACCATGTAATGTGGATATGTCTAATCCAGTCAATTGAAAACCCAAATAAAACACAAGATTTGACATTCATCTTGCTTCCTTCAGCAAGAGGGACCTTCTGCTGTAAGATGGACTTCACATTTGAATTACAACATTGGCTCTCCCTGGATTTCCAGCTTGATGACTTTCCCTACAGATTTGAACTTGCCAGTCTCCATAATCATGTGAGCCAATTCCTTAAAATAAATCTCTTTATATATATATATACACACACACACACCCCTTAATGGTTCTTCTCTATGGCTGATACATAGAACCAGGCTTTTCTGTTTTGCTGTCTTTGGTCATATGGTATTACAAATAGGATTGGTAACAGTACCCTTATTAACTCTAGAATTTATTGAATGCTTCCTAAGTACCAATGACTTTTCATTCATTGTTTTAATTTAATTTTCATAACAGTCTATGATGTGAGGACATAGAATTATGAATCATTTGCTTAAGACTGAAGAACTAGTCAGTGGTGGAGTAAGAGGTTTGAACTTAAAGTGTGCCTGACACCAGAGTCCTTTTTCTGAGTGGCTGTGTGTATATGTGGTTCTGGGGATTGAACTAGGGCTCCATGCCTACCAGAGCTTCATGCTCCTTTACCACTGAGTTACACTCCCAGTCTATCTGGAGTCTGTTCACTACTGAGTGTGGACTCCCACAAGAATGTATATCTCTGAGAGAGCTCATTTCCTTTATTTTTAAAATCCCTTAGTAACCATTCTGATACTCTCCCATGACATGGTGAGCTTATGGAATGGGAATCATGTTTTTTTGTGGGTTTTTTTGCATCACTTTCAACTATAGTCTTGTGCACATTAGATCTTGCATTTGTCCCAGGAAACTCCTTGATTACCTTGGGATCAGAACAGGATTTCTAAAAAGGAAAGCAGATTAGACCAAAAGGGAGAGTGAGTGAGGTTGGTCTCTGGCACACAGCCTCTGTGTTCCTCTTCTCGTGCACGCATCAGAAGGCACACATCAGAACTCTGGGAGGCAGAAGGAAGCAAGGTTTCTAGCAGGGCCAGGTAATGGTATGCTGGAGCCAGCATTGTGCCAGCTCTTGAGACTTGATTACAAGTACTTTTTTTTCTTTTTATACTATATACTATTTGTACATCTTTATGGGGTATGATAATTTAAAACATGTATACATTGTGTAATATTCAAATCAGGGTAATAAGAACTTTCAGTTTTTCAGACATTAATCATTTTTATATGTTGGAAATGTCATCTTCCTTTAGTCATTTTGAAATACATTGATTCCATAGATTTTTTTACCCTTTAGTTACTCTACTGGGCTAAAGAAGATCCTTATATAATTATTCTTCTCTGTGTTTTTGTGCCTTTATTGAACTTCTTTCTGTCCTACCACTCAATTCCCAGTCTCAAGTGACCACTACTCTATTCTGTTTACAAGTACTTTTTCTAAACTCCATGATGTATCAGTGAAAACTTGATATTGGACATGTGGTAGTATTTGCAACGTGAAAAATCAGTGAACACTGCCAATCAGGGCTTTTTTCTCCCCCCTGGAGATTTCTCATCAATAAACTACCCAAAGATGAGAAGAACCCATGATCTCAATTGCCTTTTGCCTTTTCCTTGCTTGCTCTGATCTTTTCAACTTTTCGAGCCACAAAATTTTAAGTTTCATATATAAGTAGATAGATGCTCTGCCAGATGACAGGAGGAAGACTATGGTTAATGCCATCTGTTTCTCTATCTAGGAACTGGTCTTCAGTGGGGAAATAACACAAATAACATGAATCATTGCTACTTGAAGATCTTATTTTTTCCCCCTCTCATTCATTTTTAGTATTTAGCATTTATATGTACATAAAAATGTATTCAAGTATTAACACATATGTATATATAGAAATGTAGAAAAATTTAAGTGCCTTGAGGACAGGGACTTTGACTTTCCACTACTTTTGCCCAAGTGCTAGAGTAGCATGAGGTCCATGATTTCTGAACAGTGAATGAATAAAATTACATTAAAAATCTGAAAATCCAGGTGCAGTGGCAAATGCCTATAATCCCAGTGACTTGGGAGACTGAGGTAGGAGTAGTGCAAGTTCAAGGCCAACCTCAGCAACCATTTCTCAAAAAATAAAAAGGGCTGGGAATGTAGCTCAGTGACTCGTGCTCCCTTGGGTTCAATCCCAGCACTAAAAACAGACAAAAAGACTACACTAAAATGCTAACAATGCTTATTTATGAGTTTCTCTTTTTTTGGTAAGGGCTCATCTGTATTTTCCAAATATTCAATAGTGAGCATGTATATTACATTCAAAGTCAGACAAAAATAAAATAAAAAAATTACTAGAATTATACAAACTACCAAACATTTAGTAACAGAAGGAGTCTTAGTGAAGTCTAATTTCTGGACAGTTTCTTAGGGATGCTTCTTGAAATAAGTGGGGCTTGAGTTAGGTTTAAAATTGACTTTGTTCAGGCTCTTCTTAAACTATCTGTGCTAGGAGAAGAATCAGGTAAAGTAAATCACTGTAAGGACTGTGTGATTGGCAACTGATGACATTGCTCCCAGGACACAGTCTCAAAGATTCAAACTAGTGGACTATGTGGTACAAATCTTCCATATTCTTACCAATTTCTCTTATGCTTCATTTATCAGTTTCTGAGAAAAATAAATTTAAAACCCTCACTATGATTAGCAAGGCTCTAAGCAACTTAGTGAGACCCTGTCTTAAAATATAAAAGGGCTGGTGATTAAGCTCAGTAGTTAAGTGCCCCTGGGTTCAATCCCCATTACCCAAACCAAACCAACGAACAAACCCAAATCCTCATTATGATGATGTTCTTGTTAGTCTCTCCTTCATATAGTGTTTCATTTTATGGAATTTTTTTCAGGTCTTTCTTCCAGGTTACTGTTTTTCCCTTTAGCTGTGTCTAAACCAGTATTTATACCTTCCTTTGAGGTTCAAATTTTAATTATTAAATTTTTTATCTTTAAACGTTTTATTTGTAACTTTTCCCACATTGCCTTATTAATGTTGATATTCTAACTACCTTTTTATAGTTTTTTTAAACTTATTTTACATATGATATCTGGTAGTTTTTAGCATCTGCTATCCAGCTGATTCTGAAATTTATAATGCCTTATTTTCTTTTTTTATAATTTTTTTTGGATGTTGATGGACCTTTATTTTATTCATTTATTTATATGCAGTGCTGAGAATTGAACCCAGTGCCTCACATATGCTAGGCGAGTGCTCTACCATTGAGTTACAACCCCAGCCCCTCATAACGGCTTATTTTCAAGGCCTGAGTTTAACTTTATTTCCCTAGAAAAAAATTAGCTTTCACTTCCGTCAGGTGTTTCATGGCACCATCAACCTGAACTGACTTGAGCCTAGTTTTTCAGCTAGGTTTTTGTTAGTCTGCATAGGCAGGAGACATTCTAACACAGACCTTTGTGAAGTTGACTTTGTGATGAGTTAAGAGTTATTGGGAAATTTTTTTTTAAACTTCTGTTCCATGGATAGCTAGGGCTGAGAACGCCAACTGACTCCCACCTACTCTTTGGTGGAAATCTCCCCCCGTCTTCGTCCTCTGACTCCATTGTCTTTTGGGAGTTCCTAAATTAATTCAGTGGTCTATGATACAACCTTTCACACTGCACTCATGTCAGGATTTGTCTTTGTCCCTTTGAACTTGGGCCATTACACTCAGGCTGTCAGCTACTCTAACCTTGTAGACAACCCCAAGGGGTTTGCTTCACTGGATTTATGCATTCTCATTATTTCCTTCTTTCCTACTAGTTCAGTCACATACTTAAAAACACAGACTCGATATTTTATTAAATTGTTTTAGTGGGGCTGGGGTTGTAGCTCGGTGGTAGAGCACTTGCCTAGCATGTGTGAAGCACTGGGTTTGATCCTCAGCACCACATAAAAATAAATAAATAAAATAAAGGTATTGTGTCCAACCATCTATAACTTTACACTCCCCCTTTTTTTAGATATTCTGTATTGAGAGGGCTTCTTGACTCTAAATGACTTCCATGCCAAAAATGGGTGTCCGTGTCCAGGCACAGGATGTTATTATAAACAGAAAGGTAATGGGAGGAACAACCATGGACCGTGCCATCTCCAGGAAGATACAAACAACTTGCTTTCTCAGTGAAGAAGAACTGCTGCCCTTGTTGCTCCTTCTCTCTTCCATAAAATGTATCTATCTTCATCTCCTCCTCATCATCTCATCTACTCCTACTACTAAAAACTATTTATTAGATGCTTATTTATTTGAGCAATATATGTTAATGCTATATGTTAATGCTATATGTTAATCATTTGTCTTAGTGCTTCACATGTTTTATTATATTTAGTCATTTGAACAGTCCTGCAATATGTGTAAAAATTTCAACCTTATCTTACAGAAGAAGAGCCAGAAGTTTAGAGAGGCTAAGTGACATGCCCATAGACACAGAGCTAGGTTGCTTGCAGGTTCAACTGAACTACACTGGCTACCCTGACTGATTGAGGGACAGATTGATTTGGCATTTCCAAGTAAGTATCTTAAACTCAAATAAGTCTAAGAAAATTAAAGAACCTTTTTTTTTGCAGATAAAATCTCAGAACCTTTATAATTATAAATCTTTATAATTTTAAATCTTTATAATTTTAAATTTTAAAGAGAATAGAGAGAGTATATAGCTTTTTCAAACACCTTTGGTCACAGAACTCTTTTTCTGGGGACTTCTCCTGCATACTTTGAGAAATTTTACTTGAAAATAATGAAATTTATTCCTTTCCTTCTGTAAATTTAAGCATAAAATATTTTGAAACCTCAGAGAAATGTGAAAAACTGTCTTTAATGTTTATAGAAGTACTTTAAAAATAAAAAGCACCAAGTGCAGGCACTTAGCTTAATCGTTGTTCTAATTATGCAGATTTGTCTTTAAATGACTTTTCTAATAATCACAACCAAATAGCTCATTATCATCAAAGACATTCAAGAGCCTGGGTCACAATCTACAGGGAGTTAGCAATCCAAGAGGGTTCCCCAGCTTCTTAGTTTATGTGCAGTATTGTTGGCACAAGTGGAGACTCAGCAAGACATCAAAGGGGCAATTCTTACTGGAGACAGTCAGCCAGTGATGCTAAAATCCCAACCAGTCTAACCAAATGAATTAATAAAATGTTAATGGTGACTGTCATTATTTGATAGGATTATGATTTTGAAGTTTTAAAAATAGAAGAATCCAAAGCTCAAAGAGGAAAGTGACTTTTCCAAAGTCATTCCTCCATCAGAGGTCAAATTGGAGTTCTTGACTCCCTGATGGGGGCCTTCTTTAGGATACTGTTCACTATGCCATAGACACACAGAATAAGCCACTCACTGCCCAGGCTATGCCTTCTCAGGAAGGGAGTCCCCAAAGAGGAGAAACACGGATTTTCTGGGTGGCTGAGTCTGCTCCCTCTCCTGACCAGCAGGGAGGCAATATTACTGTTCTGCTGATTCTCTTGCCTGTGGTTCAGGGTTTGCTTGTCTTTTTTTTTTTTTTTTTTCCTGACTAGGGCAGTGACATGAGAAGAGAGGGGGCTTGCATTAGAGAAAGGGGAATTAGTCTCTCTCACCACTGTCCTATAATCCATGGAGCATGTGGCTGATTTTTTTTCCAAATTGTTTATGCTATGGAGCATCCCCAGAAGATGTGGAGAAAGAATATCACATGGTTTTAGCACCCCTTGAGGGAAGAGTGACTGGAACCACCTAATGAGAAAGTTTGAGAATCTTTGGCTGCTGAGGTTGGGAGATTGGGAGGTCTGTGGTGATTCTGGAACTCATTTTACAAAATAGACAATGAAGTAATTGATTGATTCACTGTTTTCCATTAAGATTGAATTTTTGTGGTTTTCTTATGAAAATAAGAACTCAGAGGGATAATGGCATAGTATCGGAGAAAGGATGTTGGAACCTCACCCACCTGTATTTGCCTTCCCATGCAACTTGAGCAGTGGAAGTTGAAAGTGGGATATGAAATAAGGACTGGGAAAAGATATCCTCTCTCACAGAGACATAGAATTAGAAGGAACATGTAGAAGGTCTTGGTGCCAACCTCCTCAGTTTTCACATGGTGAAACTAAATTTTACAGATGGGGAAGTGAGCATCCAGGATGTACCAGATACTGTGCCAGGTATTGATGACAACAAAATAAACAAGTCTCTGCCTCCTGCAATCTAGAGACCCAGAGAGGTTGAAATGATAAAGCAAACCCAAAACTAGAATCCAGATTCCTCAGGTCTCGGTTGGTGGTCTTTCTAAAATTTTCCATCTTCTGTACTTTAGGCAACCAAGATTTTCTATATGACTTTGGGAAACTCATTAAACACCTGTGAGCTTCAGTTTTGCTAACATAAAAATATAAATTTATGAATTTACTCATTTATTTATTTATTAAATATTTGCTGAAAGCCGTCTTTATTCTAGGCATAAAGCTTATAGAATAGGAACTTTTAGTAGAGAGTAAATTTCCACCTTTCAGTGATTGTCTCCAAAAGGTAATCAATAAGCAACTGAAAATTCCAGAATTGGCTGAAGTTTCTTTTTGCCATTCAAAGTTGGCCCACTCCTCCAAATACCTTTTGAATCCCAATTTGGATATTTTTTCTTTCCTCCCTTTCCTTTCTTCCCTCCTCTCCTCCTCCCTCCCTTCTTCCCTGCCTGCATGCCTACCTGCCTTTTCTCTCTTCTTTTCTATCTACCCATTTTCCCCATTTGAAGTGTGAACACTAATCCCAGAAAATTTATTTACAATGAGAGTTGAAAGTTATAAACCTGCATACTTGCATTGGTGTGAATAAGATACTCTTGCTTTATAACTGCTCCACATGATAGTTTTTCTTTATTTTTTGTAGATGAGAACTTTTCCTGTCTTGAGATTTTATTTGACATGGGGGACATCAGTACTGGACCATACCCACCACTGCATCAGGAAAACATGTTACTGGCATTAATCCCAAAGCAGGCCAGGGGGAGAGGGAGAAAAAGGAAAAGTGCAAAATGACATGACTGATTCTCGACAAGTCCAGATAAAAAGGAGGAAAAAAGTACTAATCTTTATCACAGCAAATAGTGTTATCTCCCAAAGTACATAAGAATTTCCAATATTAACCAACCTGTACCCTTCAGAAGACATTTTCTCATAGCTGAAGAATCACATTCATGTTGGCAGCTGATTTATAAGGGCAGGAATGTGGTTCTTGGACCATTGCCTCGTTAGTATGGAGAAAGTGTAGAAATAAGCAGTGCTCATCTGTTTGTTTTCTCAGTTCACTTGTGGGTAATTTTTTTCTTTCAACTTTCAGGAGATTAATGGAAAATAGTTCCGTGAACTTAGTAAGAATTTATGAGCATACTGCTAAACACTGCATAGCAGTACTTTGGGGGTCTTATTTCAATAAGTAAAAGGGTTTATTTATTTATTTTTTGAAACATGATTTTTATTTATTTTACTGAAAAGTAACATTGTATGTTTTTATCATGTACAACATGATACTTTGAAAAATACATACACTTTGTAGAATGGTTAAATTTACATAATTAACAAATGTCCTACTTTACATAGTTATTTTCATGGTGAGAGCACATAACCCTCTCTTTATGTTTTTCGAGATATTATGTATTGTCATTAACTATAGCCATCATGCTATATGACAGATCCCTTGTAATGTGTTATCAGCTCAAAGACCGTCTTGTTGAGAGGTCCCTCCTATTAAAGGGAGACCTCCCCAGGCCCTCAGTCACATCTACTGGCTGCTAGTGTGGGGAAGGGGTGCCGGGGGAAGTACTGGTTGCCCTCAGACAGGACAGGTAATAAATTTATGGACTGATTAATGAAAAAGCATGTCCAGATGGGAGAAGTACAAAGCTGGCCCTCTGTCCTGGCTCTGGAAGAACTCTCTAGACGACTATTTGTGTGATGCTTCTTGCATTTTCCTATGGGTGGGGGAAAAGATGGCAATTCTTTTAGTTTCATTCTCTTTCCTTGAACAAGAAGATCACAACCAGACAGTAGGATGGGAAAAAAACTTCTCCAGAAAATCCTACTTGAGACTCCATACCACTGAGGTGTTTTTGTTTTTTTTTTAATATGTATATACCAGGGATTGAACCCAGGAGTGCTTAACCACTGAGTAATATTCCCACCTCTTTTTATTTTTTATTTTGAAACAGGGCCTCACTAAATTACTGAGGTTGGCTTCAAACTCACCATCCTCCTGCCTTAGGTGTGCACCCCAATGTGCCTGGCTACATCCTACTGAGTTTTAATTTATTTATTTATTTATTTATTTTTCACCTGGGATTGCACTCAGGGACACTTGGCCACTTGGCCGCATCCCCAGCCCTATTTTGTATTTTACTTAGAGACAGGGTCTCACTGAGTTGCTTAGTGCCTTGTCCATGCTGAGGCTGGCTTTGAACCCGCAATCCTCCTGCCCCAGTCTCCCAACCGCTGGGATTACAGGCGTGCACCACCATGCCTGGATGAGTTTTAACTCTTACTTAATGTCTATACTTCTTTTTGTCAGCTACAAAACTGTACTATCACTCTCTAGAGTTGCTCATTGTATTCCTTTATACTTTGTATTCCTATATTCTACAGGATCTGGGTAGTACTTTCTCTTTAATTCCTGATATCACTGATTCATGCCTCGATATGCAGAGTTTTCTGAAGAGCAATACAGGTAATTGCTGGTATCTCTGAGCCGTGATTACTATTACATTTAATGTTACTACTAGTGGCAATACTATTGATAATCATCCTACAATTACTGCTCTGGATCACTTCAGCGTAGCGTTTGGGCACTTGACAACTATAATAACATTTTGAATCTCTCAAACTATGATGTTTTGAAGTCTGTCTTTAAATAACAGAAAACTCAACTCAGATAAAACAAAACAAGACACCTTAGTCTCACTGCTGGTAAAACAGTGAGCTGAGATTACCTAAAACCTTTCCACTACATATGAATAGAAATTCTAGATAAATAATTTTGCAAATGCTCTTAAACTGTACCTTCAATTTTTACAATTGCTCTTGTAGTACTTGCATGATTATTTTCATCATAGATACATTTTGGCATTTGTAGCTTTCAAGGAACTAGTCCATTTCATCTTAAGTTGTCACATTTAAAAACATTTTTTTTTTAGTTGTAGATGCACACAATACCTTTGCTTAATTTTTTCTTTTTATTTTATGTGGTGCTGAAGATTGAACCCAGTGCCTCACATGTGCCAGGCAAGCACTGTACCACTGAGCCACAACCACAGCCCCAAGTTGTCACATTTTTATATGTGGAGTTGCTCATTCTATTCCTTTATAATCTGTATTCCTATATTCTGCAGGGTCTGAGTCGTATTTTCTCTTTAATTTCTAGTATCAGTGATTTATGCCTTCTTTCTTTCTTTTGTCAATTTTGCTATAGCTAATTTCTATTTTATTGATTTTCTTACAGAACAAGATGTTGGTTGTATTGACTTTATTGTTCTTTTGTTTCCGATTTTATTCATTTCTACTTTTATCTTTATTTGTTCTTTCTTCTTTTTTTTTTCGGCATTGGGGATTGAGCACAGGGGCACCTAACCACTGAGCCACATTCTCAGCCCTTTTTTTGTATTTTATTTAGAGACAGGGTCTCATTGAGTTTCTTAGGGCCTCACTAGGTTGCTGAGATTGGTTTTGAACTCCTGATCCTCCTTCCTCAGCTTCCTGAGCCACTGGGATTACAGGTGTGCTCCACCGCACCCCTCTTTTGTTCTTTATTCTTGCACTGAGTTTCGTTTTCTCTTCTTTTTATGACCCCTAAGGTCCTATTATTAACTTCCCTGTAGGCATTGCTCTAACTCACCCCATAAATTTTCACATGCTGCACTTTCATTTTTATAGAGTCCAAAGTATATTTTCATTTCTCTTGAAACTTCTTTGATGTGTAGATTATTTAGAAGTGTTTTGCCAAGTGTTTGGAGATTTCCTGTTGTCTTTCATTATCAATTTCTAGATTGATTCCACTATAGTCAGAGAACATACTTCACATGATTTCAATTCTTCTAAATGTGTTAAGGTTTATGCCCAAATGCAGTCTATGCTGGTGAATGTTCCATGTGCATTTGGAAAAAATGGGTATTCTTCTGTTAGTGGAGAAAGTTCTAAAAATTTCGATTAGATCCAGCCAGTTGATAGTATTTTTCATATATATTCTTGCTGATTTTCTTTTATTACTTTAAAAATTTTATTAATGCATTATGATTATACATAATAGTGGAATCATTGTTATATATTTGTTTATGCATATAATGTAATTTGATCAATTTCATTCTACCATATCTCCCCTTTCCTATCCCTCCTCCCTATTCCTGATCCCCTTCCTCAACTGTGCTGGTCTACCTTCTATTCTTATAAGGTCCCTTAATTTTTTCTTTTCTCTAGCATCTCCATATGAGAGAGAACATATGACCCTTGACTTTGTGAGTTTGCTCTCCAGTTCCATTCATTTTCCTACAAATGACATAATTTTGTTCTTCTTTATAGCTGAATAAAACTCCACTGGGTATACATACTATGTTTTAAAATTATGAATCAATTGACAAACTCCTTGCTGATTCTGTTAGTTCTATCAACTGTTGAGAGAATATAGAGTTGAAGTCTCTAACTGTAATTGAGAATTTGTCTACTTCTACCTTGTTTCATGAATTTATTTATTTCTGGTCTAATGTCTCTTGACAAACAAATTGAAAACCATTGCTCTGGAGCTTTCCACCTGCATCTACCTGGTACCTGTGAAGGAAGAGAGAGGAGGAAAGACTGGGTCAGAAAAGCCTCAGACTATAGATTGTTATGAAAAATTCTTGCCTGGGCAAGAAGGAGGTTCCCTGAACCAAAGTTGCCTTCTATAGAATTCCTGCATCTACCAGAATAGTCTCATTGTAATACCTCCATTGTTCATTCATTGACTGAAAGAAGCTCAGGGGAAGTGTAACTTGACATGAAATTTTCAGTGGATCCAAAAGGCATCAATTAATAATCAAATACACATCCCATGGCAGGAGGTCTTCAAGGGAAATCTGAGGGCTGCTCTTTATTGGCTGCCTCACAGTTTCTTTTGAAAAGTCAGCTGTCAAGTCTAGTTCTTCTGAAGATGTAGGTTTTGTTTCCCCCCGTCTATTTTTAAGAATTTCTTGTTCTTTGTTGTTTGATTGTTTCTACAATGTGTCTCAGTATGATGTGTTTTGTTTTGGTTTTGAATTTATCCTGCTTTGAGATTGTCGAGTTTCTTAAATTGGTGGGTTTATATCGTCCATCATTTTTGGAAATTACTGTTACTCTAATATTGCTTCTAATCTACTCTTTCTTCTTCCTCTCCTTTGAACTCTACTAAATATAGATTAAATTGAATATGTTCCACATTTGAACATATTCTTTATTTCCAGTTTGGTTTTTATCTATGGTTCAGTTTGGATAGTTTCTATTGATCTGCTTTTGAATTCACTAATCTTATCCTCTATTTCCAGATGCTTTAGAAGCCCATCCAATGAGTTGTCAGATCCGGGTGTTACATTTTTCAGTTCTAAGCTGTGTGTTAATTTTCAAGGCTTGTGAGCGCAGAATGACATGATCAGAACTTGGCATTAAGAAGGTTAATATGTGGCAATGTGATAGATGGATAGAACAAGACCAAGCTCAAGTTCACTTACATCATAGTTTGTTTTATTTCTTTGTAACTTGCTAAGTGAAAGTCAACTGCATTCATTCTTGAAAACATTCCCTAACTTTTCCTATCGGGATTCTTTTATAGCTGGAAAGTTGGTGGCTCAACGTTCTTTCATGGGCCAGTGTTGATGTTAGGAGTTTTTAATGGCTGCAGTGTAGGGCATCTGTTTGTTAGAACAAGCTCAGCATCTGAGTCAAGAATAGCCAGTTTTGCGATTGAAGAACAGAAGGGATAGAGGTACCTGTAAGTTTCCCCTTAGGACTGTAAGGAGACAATCTGGGGACAGTAGAAAACATGAAATGATGTCTCTGTTAAGAAGAAATCTGTTGCTGCCTTATTCTTGGGCAAAACAACAATAGTCTGATAAAACAATATTGCATGTTAGTTTCAGGAATGTAACTCAGCCATTTCAGTGTTTCCTTTCTGGGTCTCTGTGGACTTCTAACCCTCACTTTAACAGTAAGGCTATATTATCCTCATTTTCTCCTGCCATCACTCGGCTGTTTTTCTTTCTCCTGGGTTCAGTGAGTCATTTCCTCAAGTCCTCCCTGGTTTGGCTTCAAAAATTTAGGATAATTATCAAGAGCTGTCCTTTTCTCCCCTTTAAGCTTAGATTCCTCAGTGTTGAAGACCTTCCCATTTCTTCCTAGTGTCAGAGGTGGGTGGACGCCCGCTAACATCCTTCCTTGAATCTTTGTGTCTAAAGTGCTCCCAACAGACAGACCTCCAGAAATAGGCAACAAAAAGGGAAATGGGGGAGGAGAATTGGGAGGGGAATTGGGAGCAACTTGCTTTATCCAAGTTGCTGATGTGGATACATTATTAAAATATTTAAGCTATCAATTTTCCTCCAGAACAACCTGAAAACATTCAACACTTTCTGAAAAACTTAATGTAACTTTCTATCCTACCCTTTAAATGTTGTGTTCTCCCACCTGGTACAGTTGTTAAGTGTTTGAATCCTGAAGTAAGAGAGATCTGGGTTCAAATCTGCACATGACCACCACCTCCTAGCTGTATGACCACTGGCAGGTTTTTTTTCATCCTGTAGGCATTTTTATTTCTTATCTAAAAAGAAAAAAAGGAGGGCACAATGGTATCCACCTCATCAGTTAAATGAGGAAAACGACACAGGAAGTGCTTCATAATTTATAGCCATTATTATTATGATTCCTATGGGAATTTCAATTGATGCCTACCATTTGGTCTGATGCTTTTCTGAAATGTTCACATGGTATTTAATGAACAGCTGGGTCTCCAGCAGGCATTGAAAGATAACAGTAAAATACAGCCACCAGCCAAATCTGGTCTGTGTCCTGTTTTTATAAATAAAGTTTTATTGGAATTCAGCTACATCCATTTGTTTATATATTGTCCTATGACTGCTTTTGCTCTACTGGTCGGAGCTGAGTAGTTTGTGACAGAGCCCAAAAGACCTGAAAACAAAAATTTTGTACTAGATGGTCCTTTATAAAAAAAAAAAAAAAAAGTATGCCAATCATGGTCTCGATAATCATATATTAAAACCTATAAAGGAAATAAATAGTTTTGGACATGTGTATAATTCTGTGCCTCAGTTTCTCTAATTGAAAATGCATATATTATGCACGAAGACTCTTACATAAAGTCTCTCTAGAACTATTTCAATATCATTATAACTCATGGAGTCTGAAAATTTGCAGTTGATTTGGTGTTTCTCAAGGTTTCTTCTGTATACTTTTGGAAGAGAGAAAAAGCAGGAAACTGTCAGGAATGTGTATGTCAAATATCACTGTAAATCATGAGAGGTGATAATTTCTGGGGAGAGGATGACAGTTTTGTGAGGCTTTAAAACCTTGTCCTCTACAGGCAGGTGCAGGAGATCCTGGTAATTAGTGGGCTACTTCTTGGCAGATTTAGCAATATTCCTAATTCAGTGACTTCATCCCCATCTTTTATAATCATTCTTGTTGTCGCCCCACTGCCTGCTCTTCACACCCCACCTTCTCCAAGTTGGTTCTGCTTTATTGTCTTCCTCCAACCCACTTCCTTCTTCGGTTTCTTGGCCCTCAGTTCTCCACCCTCCCTGTCCTCCAAATGTGAAGGAGGCAGTCTGCCAAGTGTCCCAGTCACCCTCAGCCTTACCAATTGTAATGTTTCCAGCAAAAGCTCTGGCAGGACCTGAAGTCCAAGCAGCAGGAGAGACCAGCAAGTCATAGAAGAGGGAAAAACCAACAGTATTCTCTGTCCTTTCAAGTTCAGGTTTGGGATGCAGGGAAGCCTGGGACATGTCTGACAGTCACCCAGTGGGTACCTGGGGAGGAGCTTGAGACCTGGAACCACATTGTCTCCTCCAGGTCTGCCTCAGTCTAAGAGCAGAATGCTTGGGCTAGTGATTTATCTTCCCTGAGTTTTAGTTCCTCTTGGTAAAATGAGGGAAATAATTCCCATCATAATTTCCTCCTAGGGTTTCTATGATGATGATGTGTATTGGGAAAGTTCTCTTCTTTTTAAAAATCTTTTTCCTTTCTAAAATATATGATGTTTGATTTATATCCCCCCCTTTTGTGGGGTACTGGGGAATGAACTCAGGGGCACTCGACCACTGAGCCACCACATCCCCAGTCCTATTTTGTATTTTATTTAGAGACAGGGTCTCACTGAGTTGGTTAGTGCCTTGCTGTTGCTGAGGCTGGCTTTGAACTCTCAATCCTCCTGCCTCAGCCTCCTGAGCTGCTGGGATTACAGGCATGCACCACCATGCCCAGCTATTTTTCCCATTTTAAAATTGCCCTGTGATTATGTGGTATAAGACCATTTGTAATTTTAAGGCTCCCCAGGAGCATCTGCCATATTTCTCCCCAATTTCCATTAGTTAGTTAACTTACCATTCCATCGGGTATAGGTTTGCTGATGGGAAATCCAGCTGCCCATGCCCCAAAGGCCTAGATCGTTCCTTTCCTGCCTGCTGTAGCCAGAGGTGGGCAGCGGCTTCAGCTCAGCTCATGGAAGGTCTCTGCTGGGACTTTGACTTATGAGTGCATGAAATTGGGTGAGCACAGAGGTTGGTTTTCCTTTACTCTGGGAGTAATATCCCCACTAGACTGCTGCCACTACAAGACCAGTCCTCTAACTCCTGCTTTGTAGCCCCTGAGATGAAATAGTTTCTGCCTCTCTCTATTCCTCATACTCCAACTTTTCTGCATTGCATTTTAGTAAAGTCCACTTCATTTGAGTTGGTCAAAATGTATTTGTTGCCTGTAATCAAAAACCCCCCTGACAACACATATGTAAAGCCCTTTCTGGAGTATGTATCATGTATGTGAGGGGAGAGCAGGTACTTAAGGCTCTGTACACCTTTAAAATCAATCCTCACAAATATCCTAAGAGGTAGAAATTATTATTTCCAAACTACAGATGAGAAAACTGAGGCTTTAGAGGCTGAATCATCTGTTTACATTTGTATAAGGACCAAAGGACAGAACTGGGTGTTGGAACTAAGGTTTAAACCAAGATGTCTTTTATTCCAAACATTTCAATTGTTATGCTGTGCACTCTGTTTGAGATGTTGACTGTCCCCCAGAGGTCCACCTGTTGAAGGTCTGGTCTCCAGGGTGGCCCTATTGGGAGATAGTGGGGACTTTAGGAGACAGAACCTCATAAGAGGTCCTTGGTCATTGGGGGTGTGCCCTCAAAGTGGATGATGGGACCCTGGCCTCTCTGTCTCTCTCTGTTCTAGTTATCGATGTGACCATTTGCTCTGCACATCATGTGCTCCTGTCACCATATGCTGCCATCTGCTGCCCTCACCAGAGGCCAAGCCAGTGGGGTCCTTGCCCAATTGCAGAAAGACTTCAAGCCCCCAAACTATGACCTAAATAAACATTTTCTCTTTATTTTTAAAATTGTTTACTATTAGTGCTTAGTTTGTTAAGAAAGGTAAGGAAATGTCCATAATGTGTCAAATCTCCTCTCTTTATGTGAATGCTAGAAAAATAGGATTTATAAAAAAGAATATAAAGAGTAAAATTTGATTTTAAGATAAATTTAATAAAAGAAATACTAGTACTAATGCTTTTAATTGTTCAGAATTTCTTGAAGTGTGCTCCTTAGAAAACTTCTTCCCACAGATATAAATGGGTAGGAAGATCATGAGAAAAGGTTTATATGGTCAAATCAATTTGGGAACCTTTTATCTTTATAAGTTTCTGCCTCAGATATTTTGTTTTAGTAATGTGAAGCTAACTAATGTGAACATGGTATAATAGTGGGCACTTTGCTTTGTGTCTTCTGATTTGGGGTTAGCCATGTATAATACATATTCCCATGTCAATATTATTCTTGAACAAAATGGCATATAATGGTTGCCCAATAGTCCATTGTTTGGATTCACTAGGATTACCTAACCAAGTTCATTTTGACAGACATTATAAAATAATGTACTGTAATTATTATTCCTGAACATTCTTTTTTGGGTTTATTTCCAACGTTCACCTTAAAATAAATTCTGAGAAGTGAAATTTCTAGGTTTGAAGCTCATGCTATGTCTGAGTATTGCTTATCAGAGAAATCATGTCAAATTTGTTTCCCATCAACACTGGGTTGAGTACCAAAATAAGTGGTCTCCAAATGGAGAAAAGTGCTAGAAAGATATAATAATTAAAGCCATTCTTAGCTGAAGAGAAGGGAAAATGTCTTCTCAAATTGTGTCTGTTACAGTAAATAATGCAGAAAGGTAAGTAAGGGCCCCAAATTAAGGAACAATGTGTTATGAGATTAGCAAAGTGTAGGCAATGGGTTCCTATGTACCTCCTAAAGAAAGGGGTCTTTAGCAACTAAGCCACAGAGAGAAGCTGGAGAAAATGATTGTGGTGATGATGGTGGAGAGAATAAAGAGGAGGAAGACAGGAAGGAAGGGGGAGAATCCTACAGGGTGTCTCAGGGTGATGGTTGCTGCTTAGATTTATGTATTTTCGAGACTTTGCTCTGCATTCCTGCAGAAGGAAAGAAAGTGAAGGTACTTCTCAGACTTTTTTTTTTTTGTGTGTGTGTGTGTGTGTGTGTGTGTGTGTCATGCTTTGTCTATTTTTTTTTCTTTTGCAATAATTTTTATTTTTTATTTTTTAATTTTTTTAAAATTTATTTATTTTGATTCATTGTACACAAATGGAGTAAAACTATTGTTTCTCTGGTTGTACACAAAGTAGAGTCACACCATCTGTGCATTCATACATGTACACAGGGCAATGATGTCTGTCTCATTCTGTTATTATTATTACCCCAACCCCGACTCCATCCCTCCCTTCCCTCTATGCAATCTATCCTTCCTCCATTCTTGCCACCCTTCCCCCCCCCCATAATTCATCATCATTCACTTATCAGAGAGATCATTTGGCCTTTGCATTTTGGGGATTGGCTAATCTCACTTAGCATGACAGTCTCCAACATCATCCATTTACCTGCAAATGCCATAATTTTATTCTTCTTTCTGTGGTAAGAAGGCAGAGGGTTACCCACGCTCCCATACTTGAGGCAATAAACAGCAATGAAAGCACTGGAATTTGAGGGGAATAAAATCCTTCCTCTCCATACAACACTCTCTTAATTTCTCAATCAACAAACGTTGGATTCTCTTGTTTTTTTTTTTTTTGTTTTTGTTTGTTTGCTTGTTTGTTTTGGGGTACCAAGTATTGAGCCCAGAGTTGCTTAGCCACATCTCTAGCCCCTTTTTATTTTTTTGTTTTGAGGCAGGGTCTCACTAATTTCTGAGGCTGACTTTGAACTTGCCATCCTCTTGGCTCAGTCTCCCAAGCTGCTGGGATTACAGGCATGTGCCATTGCACGTGGCCATTGGTTTCTCTTTTAAGAAAGACTACATTCAAATGAAAATCTAACATCCCAAAACATTATACACCACACCTATTGCCCCCCATGAAATCCATAGCTAAAATTGGCTTGTAAATTTTATTCCAATCATTAAGCAAGACTGAGCAGATGACATATAGGGTCGAACTATTTTCAAAAGACAGAGAAGCTAGGAAAGTTAATTTAAAAAATCCTTGGATGGGGGTAAGGGAGACTTCTAGGAAGTTTTAGATTGTTTTGGGAATGAGGTGGGAACTTGAGGCTTCAGGGTGCCTATAGTGAGGGTATGAAGAGCCATTCATAGAACATGTATCAGGGAGAAATGCCAGATGATACAGATATGTTGTAGCAAATGCCACTATAGTATTTAAAGTAAGGAGAGTCTCCCACCCCAAAAGCATGTTCTCTCTTCCTCCATCAATATTTCTACTCTTTCGCTCACAAACTGAACTGTATTTCATTAATTCTAAGACTCATATTGTTTTGCCTTTTGACATCTCTGAAATTGGGTTGCATTTTATGGTCAATATTGTGTCATGATTATTTGGCAGCATTTTTTTTTTACATATTAGTGGTACATAAAGAAATGGTACATATTTAAATTTAGGGTGTCTTCAATTTGATGTGTGTGTGTGTGAGCGTGAGAGAGGGGATACATCTTGCCACAAGGAAATGTCTCAAAGTATGCAATCACTATTTATTCCATTTACCTCAATAGTTGCTATTCTCTCTCCTCATTATTATTTCTCCTCCTTCTTCTCCTCCTCCTCCTCCTTCTCCTCCTCCTCCTCCTCCTCCTCCTCCTCCTCCTTCTTCTTCTTCTTCTTCTTCTTCTTCTCCTTTTTATTTGGAAAAGGAACTTAGAAATCACTGAATTCAAAGACTTCATTCCACTGATGAGGAAATGGATCCTAAGGGTTAGGTGATTTGTGCCCAACATGGATGTTTGGAGAGCAATGTGCTCAAGTGTGTATTCAGAGTGTATCTATATGTTCAAGGTTTCCCAGAAATGACTTACAAATTACAGGGGACTGTGACCCTCAAGTAACAGGGTCTGTTGGGAGCCAAAAGGACCAAGAGTGACAAGGGCAGTGTCCTGTGAGATAGCGGCCCTTGGAAACTCCAAGTCACAGAAAGGGAGGTGAGAGGCACTGACCATAAGCTGGGCAATCAATAAGTATTAGTGTGGTTTAGTTTAGCTCATTAGAGTAGGAAGTGTGGACTTGGGTTCAAATGGACCTGAATGAAGCAAAAGGGTCACACTTTTCTCTCCTGAAGTCCCTGAAATTGTTCTGCCTCATTTTTCTTGATCCCCTAACTAAAAGTCATCCTGTAATCTCCTTTCACTATAGTTTTCATTCTCCATTAAATGATGTCCTGACCATCCTAATATCAAGTGGGAGGCAGTTGAATAGTTGCCTCAAGATCTCTCTCCAGGGACTCTCTTCTTTGGGTCTCCATGTTGCCATTTTAGCTGTGTCCCCTTGGGCATCTCAAACCACAATTTGCTCATCACACATAAGCACAATGAGAAAATAGAATGAGATAATGCACACAAAGTCTTTACTTTCTCTCTCTCTCTCTCTTTTGTACAGGGATTAAACCCAGAGGTGCTCAACCACTGAGCTACATCCCCAGCCCTTTTTATATTTTATTTAGAGAGAGGGTCTCACTCAGTTGCTTAGGGCCTCCCTAAATTGCTGACACTAACTTTAAACTTGTGATCCTCCACCCTTAGCCTCCCCAGTAGCTGGAATTATAGGCAGGTGCCACTGTGTCTGGCCAAATTCTTTTCTTGGTGTCAGATCTATAGCAAATATTCAACAAATTTAGCTATTTTTATTATTTTTTTTAGCAGTACCTCTTCATCTTATCAAGCAGAGAATTATAATTCTCTCACCCTTATAGCTAAATTTATTCTTAGAAAGCTTTTAATATTAGTTCACTACTGGTATTTGTGTGAATTTATGTTTACTCTGTTGTCTAGAGAGGGTTTGTATCCCTCTATTTTTGCAGAGTGTAAAGACTCTTCTCATTTGGATGGAAGGTCAGTGAAGTCTTTCAGTTGGGTAAATTGGTGGGGGTGGGGGAGGATGGTTGTCCCATCCACCTTTTTCTCTTCTTCCATCTTTATTTAAAACCGATCCTCTTGGCTACAGAGGCGTTTTTCCAGGTTTTAAATGCCCACTCTTGTGATAATCCATCACATACACACGGATTCAACCTCTCATCTTTCATAAGGTTACTCCCACTTGGTCCTGTGTTCCATTTTAGGCCTTGGAAGGCAAAGAGACTTCTTTATCTCCCCCACCCCCATCCTTTGTTTTGTAACGATGTCCAGCCAGGCTGCTGCTGAGATGTTTCTACTTCAGACAACTTTCTCACATGTCTCAAGTCCTGAGCTCTTTCCACGTCCAAGTTTGCACTAGAAAGTGCACACTTTCTTCTACTTGTGAACCCCCAAAATGACTTTGATCATAAATAGCATGCATGGGAGACTGTGGCAAGACAATATTATCCAGGAAAAGGAAGCTGTAAAGATTTCTGTGTTTTTATTGCTTTTATCTTGTTTATAAAAGTAATACATTCTGTCTAGAAAAGTTGGAACAATATAAAATATATGAATGAGAAAGACAGAGTCTCATATAACCTCACCTGCAAGAAGCAACCACTGATAATAGTTTGGGACATTTTGGTTCAGGATTTTTGTTTGTTTTTTCTAATGGTGTTAAGTTTCGAGGTATGATAATTAGACATCATGGAGAAGAACTCGTTTCCTGAAATTCAAAAGGTCATGGAAAATACTATACTTTTAGGAATCAACACAAAACCTTCTACAAAAATCTGTTCTTTCTCAAAACAAATATTCAGAATACAAAAGGAGTTTTTAATTCACTATTTTGTTTAATAACTACCATTACTACAATTATGTATCATAATGTTTTCTTAACAAACAAAGTGGGCTCCAGATTCGTGATAGGTAAAACAGCTCTTTGTGGCCTAATCTTGAAACTCAAGCACCATTAAAAACATTATTTCTGTAAAGAAAATATGTACCGGACTGGGGATATAGTGCAGTTGGTAGAGTGTTTGCCTCGCAAGCACAAGGCCCTGGGTTCAATTCCCAGCACTGCAAAAAAAAAAAAAGTACCAATAAACTTTGGCATCATAACTTGGGAAGAGTCAATTCTTACTTCCTGGTGAACACAGCTTTATGTCAAAAGTGCATAGAAAAGGACCAAATTTGGAATAGATTTCACTGCCTTTAGGTGGTAAAGAAAACTTTGATTATGATCCAGCTCTGGCTTAGGTGGCACAACTCTGGGTGAGTCATTTAGCTCTTGCTATGTAATACTGTAGTAGATTATCATCTGGATGCAGGAATTACGTTGTGGCTACAAACAGGCAACAACTAATGACTTGGGAATGGAAATGGGGACTGTTTTGTTTTGCAAAAAGTCCACTCAAGTTATTTTAGAAAAAGAGTTGATTTTCGGGTTAAAACTGGCAGAGAGCAGCAAAATTAAGTATGGTTGAGTCAAAATGGCAACAAAAGTACAGCACTGGGAACTGCGACTGTCTACATTTCAGAGGCCACGTTAGCTGCTTTTCTTTCTTCTCTCTGCACACTGGCTGTCCCTACTTGGACTTACACATGATGGCTTTAGTCATGAGGCTGACACTGATCCAAACCTTAATGTCTTTGAGACTTGGTTTTCCCAACTCACTGAGCCAGTCTCTCAGTGTCCCAATTTCGAATTCCCAGAATGGAAACATCTGGCCCAGATTGTGTCAAACGTGCATCCATCACGAAATCCGTTGAGATTGGAGGTGCAGTAGGGACTGAGGGTGGAAGTAGATTCTCTCAGAAAAAGCTGTGGCAGCGATGGCTCTCGTCTTTGATCTAACTTAAGTGAACAAAATGGGGCTTCATATCTTTCACTTCTAGTTCTTCCTTGGAGGACTTTTATTTCAATTTAACTCAATTCAACCAATATTCAAGTCTCTTCAATTTGAAGACATACTTTGTCACAATGTGACATCTCTAATATTTAGTCACACCTCAGAATGTGTTTATTTAGTGACATGACAGTATTCCTTCTCTACTTCCCCTCTCCCAGCCGAAAGCTATTATTAAATTGGTGAGATTTTTGAAACAGAGGGAATATGGCATCTATTATCTATGGGACATCAATTGCTTTCCAAGGAGGACATAATTAATGTCCTTCTAGATATGGGACTGGGTTGGCAGCTGGGGAAATATTCCAGTATCTTTTTCTACTGCCCATTAAGTCATACACCAAAAGAAAAAGGAGTCTACATTTCTCTTTGCTTTAAAAATGAAGTCCATTAAAGATTCTGAGATGGCCTCAGGTCTTAGAGACCTGAAGAAAATATTCATTTTATAGAATAATAATTATCGCTGCTGACTGAGCAGGAAGTCAACACCAGAGCGCGTGTGGGCACAAAATGTAGTTTTGTATGCAACCAAACTCCAGGCAGCTGCCTTGTCGAATTCACTCAGAATTTTTTTTTTTTTTTTTTAAAGAATGCTTCCTTTGGAACCAAAGTTCTTTCTACTTGGTTTCAGCCCAAAGGTGAGCATTTTTTTGGAGAAGGTTAAATCTTTTCAGATGTTTTTGAGGTGCACAAGGAAGAAAAGCAAAGCCATTCTCTGTTATGCATACTTCCAGCTTTGTATTATCCAAATAGATTTGAACTTTACTAGTTTTATTCAATTTGAGAGTCCCATGATCTTCTAAAAAAATAAGTTTATGGAAAAAAATTCTTGTCAAATCATTTCTGAAAATAGCAACTTTTGTGCTTGGTCAGAAAAGTAAACTTTTCAAAGTATGTGAGGGATACACATAAGATAAGGCCTATATACAGAAACTCATCAACTGGAAAACTGGCAGATAGAGTGTGTTAAAGTTCCATTAAAGAAACCTTGAGCCAAGTAGAAAAGATAGTTAACCTTTAAAGCACCCAAGGATTGGAAAAACAGAGTATTCAACCCAATAATTGAGGCCTCAGTTGTTCAGCTTTGACTCACTAGCTGTGCATCCTTGGTTAGATTTTTTTGCCCTTTCTGTGCCTCAGATACCATTTGTAAGGGAGTTCTAAAAGAATCTATCTACTTCAAGGGATTGATGTGAGAATTAGATCAGGTAATAAACATAAAGCACTTAGAAGAGTAAGTGACACATTATAAACAGTCAATAAATGTTTTATATTAATTATATCTTAAGCCACTTTAGGATAAATACAACTATCATTTACTTAAGGAATAAAAATTTCCATTTTAGTGATCATTCAGGGGTTTTTAAAAGCTCAATTCAAACTCAGTAGATCCCTTGTGCCCATTTCAGTGATTTCAAGTAATACATAAAGGTTTTCTTTGTAGTTGGTCAAAATTTTTCCTGTCAAATTGCAGATAGATGTGGATCATTTGGAAATGGTATGAACTATTCAATATGCATAGTAAAAATTCCATGCTACTCACTAGACTGCACATTTGGAGATAATCTCCTGATACTTGATATGTCCCTGGAAAAACAAAAGATGAGTCATACAGAAACAGGAGACTCTGTTGGCTCCCAGCAGGCCCAACTGGGCCTATCCTCGCCTCACCACCCCCACTGTTAGCCTTGTCTAAGAACCATGAAATGTGGGTATCCCTGGTGCCACCAACATTTTTAAATGGCTTCATACATTTCTTTTGGATGATGCTAATACATTCCTGAGTTTTCATTTTAAAAATGCTAAACCATAGCTCTAGGTTATAATCAGTGACTTTGGTGAAGTACCTTGCTATGTGGCAAACACTTCTTGTTCAATATCTTAATAAATGAAAGACAGATGTATACTATGGATGATGTTGATTTTCATAGTAAATATGTTCTGAAAGATTGTGCTGTAATTTTTTTATAAATAAAATATGTACTATATTGCTTTTTTCATAGACATATAATTTCACATACTTTTAAAATTAGAGATACCTAAAACTTAAGGCTTAAGTGTTTCTTTCCCCTTTCTATTTTGCAGTCTGCCAGCACCTATTCTCTCTTCCAGGTCTCTGTCAAGTGGTTCATGATATGTAGGCATCCCTTTTGAAGTGAAGTAATCAACACTCCTCCCCCTGATTTACCTCTTGCATTTATTTAGACATGTATGTATGTATGTATGTATGTATGTATTTTTACAGTGTTGGAGATTGAACCCAGGGTCTCATACATGCTAAGCACATGCTTTGCCACTGAGCTATATCGTAAGCCTATTTTTAATTTTTACTCAACAGGTTGTCTTAGGACAAAGAGCACAATTGTAAGCATGTTTATTTTACCATCAAAAGGCAAACAAAATAAATTTCATAGGTAGATAGTGTCTCAAATTTTATGACCCGAGACTTAGTGATTAGCAACAGTATCAATCCTAAGAAAATAAAAGAGGAAAGTTTTGGTTAAAATCTCTTAAATGTAACAAGATTCTTTGTTACATTTATGACACGAAAACCAAGGTATCTATTTTCCCTTAGCACAAATAATATGTGCTGGCTGGCTAGAAATGGTTGTAATTATGTGGTATACAATAACGGGTTCCGTTGATGCCAAAAACAGAAAAATGAGTGAACCAGACCAGAAATCATGTATAGGGTAAACAGCTTCCCAGACAAATGAATTTAGCTGATTTTAAGAAAGTAGTTTTTGTTTTTGCTTTGTTTTACTTTCAGTTTTATAATTTTTGTGGATAGATCCAAACTCTGTGTTTTTTAAAAAATTGAAACAGTAGAGTCAGTATCACATTTAATTCTAAAAAATATAGTCACATGTCTACCAGAATAAATCTGCTCTGCATTGGGATGCTTGTTTTAGGACTTTAAATACTAAGCAACATGGGCTGGGGATATAGCTCAGTTGATAGAGTGTTTGACTCACAAGTACAAGGCCCTGGGTTCAAATCCTGGCACCACCAAAAAAAAAAAAAAAAAATACTAAGCAACTTAAAGCTAAGCACCATCTAATTTGTAAGCAGGGTAAAGGGCTTGTTGGAACATCCATCATGAATTATGAGATTAATATCTTGAGGTTTTGTTTTTTTTTAAACTTCTCATGAAGGAGAATAATTTAATTTTCCTTGGTGGGAAAGAAGATGCATAATAATTATAGTTTTCAAGAATGTCTGCCTAATCCTCTGGAATTCAATATACATGTATACATTTACATTTTTAAGTATAAGTAATTTATATTTTAAAATAGAAAATACATGTAAGCAAAAATATATTTTTAAAATCTGTAATCTTATCCACCTAGAAATAATGACTGTTAACTTCAATACATATGCATCCACATTTTTCCTGTTCAGATATTTTAAAATAGCCTATATTTATATCATAATAACATAAATAGTTTCCTGAAAGCTGCTTTCCGAACTGCATATAGTGTAAATGTTTTTGTATGTTACTCTGTGAAAGCTTTGGCAGTTCCTCTTTCTGCATAGGACCCAGCAAGTACCAAGGAGAACTGGAGGCATCTAGTTACTGTACTTTGACAAAGGTATTAGCATTGATGTGTCTTCAACACAGGTTCATGGAAAATGGGTATGGATAAGTAGGAACTGGAACTATACATTGTAGAAATCCCATAATGGATAATGCTAATTAAATGTATGAGAATAGAAAATGTCATTGTAGAAGAACCATTTTAGTGGAACTAAATTGCTTTAGCAGGTGAAGGCATGCTTGGTAACATATACTAGGTACAAATGGATGTGGATTTCTTGTAGATGGCATGTAGTTGTATAGTTGTTTTTTTTTCCCTCAGCCCCTCTGTATCTTTTTCTTGGTGAGTTTTGTCTATTTACATTTAAAGTAATTATTGATAGGAGAAATAATACTATTGCCATTTCATTCATTGTTTTATGTTGGTTTTATGATTCTTTCATTTATCCCTTTCTTCTGTTTCTTCTATTCCTTTGCATTCTGTTGATTTTTTTATTAACATGCTTTGATTCTTTTCCTTTTGTGTAATTTCCATATATTTTTTGCATGTTTACCTTGGGGTTTATGTAAAATACGGATATATTTATAAAATCTTTTAGAAGACCGAACAATGTAAGTTCAATCATACACAAAACTCTATCAGTTAATGTCTCCCCCTCACTCTGTACACTTTACAACTTTATTGTTGAAACTTACATTTATTCATATTGTGTATCTTTTACCACATTTTGTTATTGTTATTATTAATGCTTTTGTCTTTCCCCCCATTTTTTTAATTGGTACGTTATAATTAAACATAATAGTGGGATTCATCGTACATATTTGTTCATGCACACTACATGCATAATAACATAGTTTGACAAATATCATTCCCTGAAATTCCCCTTTCCCTCCCCTGCTCTCTTTCCTATTCTCTACTGATCCCCCTTCATTGATATTTTTGTCTAACTTTTACTCTAGAATTAATGACTTACCAACCACCATTATGGTAACACTGTATTCCTTTTTTAAAATATTTTTTTAGTTGTCAATGGACCTTTATTTTATTTATTTATATGCAATGCTGAGAATCAAACCCAGGGCCTCACACATGCTAGGCAAATACTCCACCACTGAGCCACAGCCCCAGCTGGTAACACGATATTCTGTGTTTATGTTTACCGATAACTTTCTTACTTTGATAAGCTATCATGTTGCTGTTTAGCATTTGTTCTTTTCAACCTGAAAAACTCCCTTCAGTTGTTTTTAGGGTTTTTTTTGCTTGTTTGTTTGCTTTTTCTTTTTTTTGTGCTGAGGGATTGAACTCAGGGGCACTTAACCACTGAGCTACAACTCCAGCCCATTTAGTTATGTATTTTGAGACAGGGTCCTACTAAGTTGCTTACAGCCTTGCTCTTTAGCATTTCGTATAAATAGGTCTACTGGTGATTAACTCCTTCAGTTTTCATTTATCTGGGGCAGGCTTTTTGTCATCTTTCTTTTTGAAAGATGGTTTTGCCAAGTTTAGTATTCTTAGTTGACACCCCTGCTTCATCACTTTGAATGTCCTAAATGCTTCTGGCCTGGAAGATTTCTATTTAAAAAAAAAAAAAATCCACTAAGAGTCTTATCACCAACTCAGTTTTCAGAAAGAACTAAGCTGTAGTCATCATACCTCTTGACTTCAAAATATATTTCTAAGCTACAATAATCAAAAAGTAGGGAACTGTTATAAAAACAGATAAATGAACCAAAGTTATGAATTGGAGAGTCTTCAGCATTGAAAAAAGTGGACATCCAGAAGGAAAAGGAATGGAATGAGATTGTACTCTTATGTTACATCATATAAAAATATCAATTAAAAATAACTAAAGACTTAAATGACTAGAAACTATAAATACTCCCAGAAGAGAACATGGCAGAAAGTTTCATGAAATTGGTCTTGGCAATAATTTTTTTTTGTATAACATAAAAAATATAGGTGATAAAAACAAAATAAACAATTGAGGCATCAAACTAAAAAGCTTCTGCACAGTAAAGGAAAACGATAAACAGAGTGGAGAAATTTGCAAACCATATTTCTGATAAGGAGTTAGTCTCCAAAACATATACTGACTGAACTCCTACAAGTCAAAGCAAAAAAAAAAACCAAAAAACAAACAAACAAACAAACAAAAACAAACAAACAAACAGAATACCTAATAACTTGGTTAAAAAATGGCCTAAGGACTTGAATGGACATTTCTCCAAGGAAGGTATATGAATAGCCAACAGTAGATGAAAAAAAACAATGCCCAATATCACTAACCATCTGGGAAATGGAAATCAAAACCACAATGAAAAGTCTGTTCGCATCACTTGATGCTAGCACAGCTATTATCAAAATAATGAAAGACAGCAAGGGTTGGTGAGGATGTAGAGAAGTTGGAACCCTTGTGCTATTGGTTGGAATGTAAAATGGTACAGCCACTATGGAAAACAGTTTGGAGGTTTCACAAAAATGTAAAACTACAACTACTATATGATCCAGCAAGTGGGCTTCTGGGTAGATATACCAAAGAACTGAAATCAACATCTTGAAGATATTAGCACACTAATCACAACAACAGTACAGCACTATTTACATTAGTCAAGATGTGGAAACCGGGCTGGGGATATAGCTCAGTTGGTAGAGTGCTTGCCTTGCATGCACAAGGCCCTGGGTTCAATCCCCAGCACCACAAAAAACAAACAAACAAACAAACAAACAAAAAAGATGCGGAAATAACCCAAATGTCCACTACCAGATGATCGGCTAAAGAAGGGTATAATACATGCAATGAAATTCAGCCATATAATAAATAGAAGGAAATCCTGCAATATGCAATAATATGGATGAACTTGGAAGACATGTCACGTGAAATGAGTAAGGCACAGAAATACAAATACTGCAGGATTCCACTTATATGAAGTACTTAAAAGAGTCAAATTCATAGACTCAGAATAGAATGGTGCTTGTCAGGAGCTGGGAGGGGGAGAAAATGTAGAGTTATTCAAGCAAGATGAATATGTTCTAGAATTTTCTGTAGCATTGGACCAAAAGCGGCAATCCTATATAACAAATTTAAAAACTATATAACAAATTCAAAAATTTGTTAAGAGGATGGATCTCATATCTTTAGTGTTTCACAGTATAATAAAATAAAATAAAGAAGAGAGCCTCCAAATCACCCCAATTATAAATGGGACCCACCTTTGCAGTCACAGTTTGCTGAGGTAAGACCAGGCATGTTTGTTTCCCTCTGTATGAATTATACATTCAAAAATCAAGCCATCAGAAACCAGTCATAAAAACAACACAAAACCAAAAACTGGTGTTTGAATGAAGAATTTATTAAATTCTTTGGATTCAAAAGGAAAAATGGAACTTTAATGCAGATAAATCCTTGTAGGGAGCAACTATGACTCCCATGGCTAGGGGAACAAAGGACAGATACAGACTACCAAAATTTGGAAGATTAGAGGGACCTCATGGGCTGGGAATAAATTTTCACAGAGGAGGGGGTGCCACTTACCTGCTGTTTGTGCCTCTGAGGGCATGTGACTAGACTCATCCCAAAGGTGATAGAAGAAGCTAGAAACTAGAACTACACTTTGTCACTGTGTTGAAAAGACTTTGCTGAAGCCACAACGACAGGAAAAGCACAAAGGTCCCTTCTCACTTCTCTACCCTTCCTATCTCCTGCTATTGCTCTTTTGACAGAACCTAATAGAAAGTGGTCTCACAGAGACATGGCATTTACAAAGCCCCAGTCCAGCATCATGGCATAGTTTGTAGCAGTTTGTAGCTGAGAGACAATAGCTTAATCCAGCATAGAAAGAGTGCTTAGATATAAATATGATTCCCATTTTGTAATCATGGGATGATAAGGGAGACCTGGACATTTTTGTTTCTCTGATTATAACATTATTTCACAATCATAAGCAAAGAAGGCTATGAAAATGACAACTAATTTAAGTATGCAGAAATCTGTGGTACCTATTGAATTCTTCATTAATGCATACTTACTAAATTATATCTATTGGTTTGTCAATAGACAAATAGCAGTTGTTTCCAGAGTGATAAAAACTTGATAGAAAACTTTTAAACAATTGTAAAATATATATGCAAGTTTAATATTTCTTTCTTGGGAAAAGGTCACATTATTTGACTTGAGAATTTGAACTCTTAATCCAATGTTACATTCCACACTTATTTAGCAAGCAAATAGTAAATGGCTTTAAAATATGAATGTACATTATATGCTGAGGTATATTTTTGTTTGTTTACTTCTGTTATTTCTTTGTTGAAGTGACTCTCTTTTTAAAGACTGAAAATAATCACAACCACATCTATGTCAAAACAGTCACTTGGGAACGAAGGAAGGAAGGAAGGAAGGAAGGAAAGAAGGGAAGGAGGAAAGAAAAGAAAGAAAAAAAAGAAAGAAAGAAAGAAAGAAAGAAAGAAAGAAAGAAAGAAAGAAAGAAAGAAGAAAGAAATTATTTCATGCTTGAGCAGAATTCTGATTATTTTTTCTTATTAATTTTTTATTCAGTTTTGTTGGCAAGTGGAACATTAATTCATTCACTGCTGTGACTTCAGTGTGTCAAAAGTGCAGGGAATATAAAGATAAAGGAGACAGATCCTTCTCTTAAAGGATATATGATGTAGTAAATGAAGATGGTGTGTACAACAGTATCTGAACTGTGCAGGGTGCCATGATAGAATCCGGTAGACATACCATTAGCTGTCAGTTCTGCTTTTGGAGTTGAACTAGTTAGGAAAGTCTCCACTAAGGAATGACTCTTGAATTTTAAAAATGAGAAAATATCTTTTAAGCGACAGTGCATGCCCATTAATAACCTCCAGTGATGCGATCCTTCTTTCCACCCTTGGTTCTTTTTTTTTTTTTTTTTTTTTTTTGAGATTCAGATATTGTATGTGGAAATGTCATAGATATTGTATTAGTGGAAGAGTAAGAACAGAACTACTGTAGCCTTAAAGCCAAAAGAAAAAAGAAATAAACCAGAAATATGAAGATCTTTGCCAAGAGGAGCAAGTTTTTCTATTGTTGGTTTGAGTAATTTACCGCACTCAATTTGTTGGCAGTGAATAAACCAGCCAAAGACAGGCTAATTCTTGTGTATCTGACCTTGGGATTTTATAAGACACTATTTCCTCTTCAGTTTAGCCAATCACATGCTCCTTTTGAATGTTATTTTAGCCATTTTGCCTTTGGCCTTATAAAATGCAAATTATACTATTCAAAAGAAATTTTAATGTAGGAATTAAATCCAGATTCCATTTGTTTTCACCAAGTACTCACTGTAATCAGAGAATATTGATTTGTATAAATGTTGGTAAAATTTAGCTTGGAGTTAAAATATGGCAGTAACTGAAAAATATTTGAGGGAGAAATTTAATCACAACTATGTGGGATTCAGGTGGTTTGGATATTTGAGCAATTCGTTTGAGCATGGATTGAAGGTTGGGTCTGGGAGTTTTCCTATTGATTTTCAAGAGGAAAAATATCATTATAAGGCTTAATTTCCCTCTTTGTGAAAAAATACATAATTGTACACTTTATTACTTCAATGAAGGATATAATGCAGGTACTAACTACATACTATTATAATTTGGCTCTAGTCAGCAAGAACTGGCTTTAGTAAAAGGGATTTTATCTAGATGTTGAGATTATGTTGTGTTGGAATAAGAATTTAGGACCATGATTTTCAAAAGACTTCTGGACCTTCTCCAAAACATGCAGATTCTCAAGCATTCCCTCTCCACCTTCTACCGTGATCTTCAGATAGTTGGAGAAGAGTTCCATAAATCTGCATTTTTAACAAGCATTCCAAGTGATTGTAATAGAGGTGGTTTGAACCACACTTTGAGAAAGGAATCATAAATTTCTTTATTTGGAAATTTTTAATATCTGAAATTTCTTCATTATAATGCAGAATATAGAGTTAAAGAAAGGCAAGTCTTGGGACAATTATTACCTCATTTCCGACTAAAAATAATAAGCAAATAAGGAAAATTTTTTAACCTAAGCTTGAAGCTCATCACTGTGTATGGTCTTGTTGTATATAGTCTTTGAGATGTTGAGGCATGTCCCTTCTATCCCCAGTTTTTTCAGGGTTTTTATCATGAACTGGTGCTGAGTTTTGTCAAACCCGTTCTCTGTATCTATTGAGCTATGTGAATTTTTTCCTAATTCCATTTATGTGGTGAGTTACATGAATTGATTTGCATATGTTAAACCATCTTTGCATCCCGGGGATAAAATCAACTTGGTCATGATGTACAATCTTCTTAGTATGTTGTTGAATATGATTTGCTAATATTTTATTAAGAATTTTTGCAACTAATTCCATCAGGGCTATTGCTCTGTAGTTTTCTTTCTTTGACATGTCTTTATCTGATTTTGGTATGAGTGTGATACTGGCTTCAAAGGATGAATTTCAAGTGTTCCATTCCTTTTTATTTCATGGAATAATGAGGTGCACTGGCATTAGTTATTCTTTAAAAGTCTGGTAGAGTTCAGCTGAGAATTTATCTGGTCCTGAAATTTTCTCCGTTGGAAGGCTTTTCATTACTGTTTCTATCTCGCTGCTGGTTTCTGGTCAGTTTAGGTTATCTATATCCTCTCAATTCAACTTTGGCAGGTCATAAGTATCCAGAAATGTATCCATGTCTTCTAGACTTTCCAATTTATTGAAGTATAAATTTTTAAAATAGTCTCTAATGATCTGCTGGATTTTTGTGATGTCTGTGGTGATTTCTCCTTTTCCATCTCTAATTTTATTGATTTGTGTCTTCTCTCTTTTTCTTTTGGCTAGTTTGATTAAAGGTTTATTGATCTTGTTTATCTTTTTAAAGAACGAACTCATTGTTTCATTGATCCTTTGTATTTTTTTTTAATAATTTCATTGATTTTGTCTCTGACCTTAATTATTTCCTTCCTTTCTACTGATTTTGGAATTGGTTTACTCTTCTTTTTTAAGGGCCTTGGAATGCATCATTAGGTTGCATAATGCAACCTAATGCATCATGATTAGATGATTTGACCTTTCTGATTTTTTTTTTTTTTTTTTTTTTTGTGTGTGTGTGTGTGTAGGCAATCATAGCTATAAACTTTCCTCCTAGAACTGGTCTCATAGTGTCCCAGAGATTCTGGTAGATTGTATTCCTATTCTCTTTTGATTCTAAGAATTTTAAATTTCTATCCTGATTTCTCTTTTTACTCATTCATCATTCAAAAGTGTATTGTTTTATAGTTTTTATATCAAAAGCGTATTGTGTTTTATCATTTCTGTACAGGTTTTGGTGTTGATTTGTAATTGCATTCCCTTATGAACAGAGAAGATGCAAAGAACTATATGAAAATTTTTTTGTATTTGCTAAGAGTTGCTTCATGGCCTAAAATATGGTCTATTTTCGAGAAGGATCCATGAGCAGCTGAGAAGAAAGTGTATTAAATTGTTGTTGGATGAAATTTTCTGTAGATGTCTGTTAAGTCTGTTTGATGTATAATATTTTTTAGATCCAAAGAGTATTTACTGAGTGTATTCTGGATGACCTATCTATTGGTGAGAGGTCTGATGAAATCACCTATCATATTGTGCTGGTGTCTATCTCAGTCTTTAATTCCAGTGGTGTCTATTTTATGTTAATTAGGTACACCAACATTTTGAGCATAAGTTGCATCTGTATTTTTTATTTCTGTGTGAAAATGACTTTGATTAACTATATCTTTATGAACTACAACTTTCACTATATTGGATTTGATAGTTTTTCTGTTCTTTGTGTTCATTCTTCTTTGAATGAATCTTTTCTAACTAGAAATTGCTTGTTGTTGAATTGAGTCAACTGTTTTCCAAGTGTATAATTTCTTCAAATGATAGAAATTTCGAGTTAGAAGTAACCCAAAAAGTCATGTAGTCCAAATCAAATATAGTTCCCAATTTTTATAGATGAGGAGTTAGGCCACCAAAAGGAAGAGACTTGCTAAAGTCACACAATTAGTGAAAGAATGGGGATTAAACTCCAGTTCTCCTAATATATAGTTCAGGGCTGTCTGCAGGTCCTGCATCCTGCATAGTTCTGCATGGATGCAGCTCCCTACTACATTCTGAAACTGGAGTGGACTCAGTCTGATTCCCATTCATTTTAGCTGTACAAAACCAGAGAGATTAAGAAGGGAACTATGGACAGATAATGACCAGGATTTTTATTTCCTTTTCTCTTAGTCTCACTTTCCCTGAAAAAGAGGTCAACAGCCTGTATTAATCGAATGACTATCTGTCTTCCAGTCTCTTAACCACAGCACTGAATCCAATGTGGCAAGAAAATTTCATGTTGAAAGCCAACTATAAATGATTTGTCTTGGCTGTTTGGACAGCTTATTGAAAAGCATTTCCTGAGCTGGAGTGGAAAAGAGCTATGATGAACTACTAATGTCAGCCATAAAAGGAGGTTGGGGGTTTGGTAGAATGTGTGCCATGTATTTTCCCATTGGGATTTCTGTGGATTTTGGTTCTGGTCCTTCCTTTGATGATCCACTCTCTTTCTGCTATGATCCATTCTTCCCATACAAGTTGCCCAGGAAGGCTCACTTTTAATAGTCCTTTGGCTCTAATTTCTGGAATCGATTTCTTCTTTTTTGATGTGAGATTTAGCACGTAAGTGGCATTGGTGGAATTTACCTTGTAACTGAGTGTGGTGTTAGAAGCAGAGCCAGTTCTCACATCCTTGTGGGTTGGATGCTTTTATGGCTTTGTAGTCTTTGTTTTTGGCTAGACCTAAAAGTCATATTGCCAGCAGACTGTCAGTTCATTAAAAAAAAAAAAAAAAATTCAGGAAGGTACAACTTTGCACATGCTTACTCTGTTGTCCGTTGTAAAAACATTTCATTTTCCTAAGTCCCAGGGGGTCATGAGAATAAATTTACATGTGAGTGTTAGTCTAGGAGTAAAAGGATGACAGGGTAAAATATTGGTACTGTAGATCAAAAGCACAATTAACATGTACCTTGAAATGTGGAAAACTGAAGAAGCTATGAGGCTGGGCTAAAATCCCTCTTTGGGTGGTTGTTTCAACATAGTAGTATTGCTGTTCTTTTTTCTCCCTTTCCTTTTGGCAAAATCTTGTGTTGGACAATGTTAATATTCGAGTAAGTGACTAGAAAAGTTCATCTCCTTCTGCCTGTTCCTTAACTTTTTCCATATTGACTCATTCTATTCTCTTTTCAGTGATCCATGTTTTCTCTATTAACGTTTTTTAGCATTGGGGTGTTGAAAACTCCAGTGAAAAATTTTACTTTTCAGAATTTTTTTTTTTTTATCATCAAAAAACTTGTTGCATTGAAATAGTGAAAGAATTCTAAGTCTTCCTCTAACATCTGGAAAACCTCTGCCTTTGACTTAGGTAAAACAAATAAACAAACAACCCCCCCTTCCTCTTTGGATGGAAAAGCAAGAAAAACTGAATATGACTTGATGCTTTGAGTTGTATAATTTGGGCAAGTTGCTTAGGCTCTGTGGGCTTTATTTATACCCAGGTATAAGAGTGTGTGTGTGTGTGTGTGTGTGTGTGTGTGTGCTTGCAGAATTTTACTGAGTCTTTGGGTCTCAGTTTCTGGATCTGTGAGGTAAAGGTATTGGCCCAGACACTTTGGTAGATTCAACATTGATGATTCAAACATCATGTCATATAATGTGGCACTTGAACCAATTTGTCTCCTTTTTCCAGGCCTATTTCCTCAGCTGCCAACTGAAGAAAGAATGCTCCTTTCAGTTGCCTTTAACCCTGTTAACATTTAAACTCTTTTTTATGTTCCTCCTCAATATAGTTACTCCATGGTTACATAATTATCCAAACTATATCACTAATCAATTTCCAAATGTATGTTGCTAGGAGCATAATTAAAAGCTGGTTAACCTTTACCTGTCAATCGCTGGGTGACAGAGACACAAAGTTGAAATTACATGCTTCCTGCCTGTGGGAACTAAGACATCGGGCATATTATGATGATGATAGATGCTTTACTGGAAATAAGCACAATATTTCCTGGAAATAAAAGATAAAAGAGAACCTAAGTAAGTATGGATGTTTGTGAAGTTTAGGGAACAAATAAATGGGAGGGAAGATGCAGGCTGTAGGTACACTGTTTGCAAAGAACCTGAGGTGAGAGAGCAGGACTTTACTGGGAATTGCAAACAGCTCAGCATTGTTGGAGTGTGAAATTCAAACAGAGAACAAGGTGGGATAGCCAAACAGGAGCCTGCTCAGAGCTTTGTAAGCCATTTAATTAAATAATATTTATCCATATGCAGAGATTATGCAAACATAACTGAAATGCCAAGATTTTAAATTAAAGTAGAAAAGTAGTTTTAATATAAACTCCTGAAACTATTACAAAAATATTTAAAAGTTCAGGATTGATATTTTGTATTTTACCTTAGAAGCAACTCATACCAAGAAAACAAGAGTGCCTGGGAAAGAATACCAGTCCATTTTTTTTTAAAATGTTCCCTGAAGAGTTTCTTCATCAGGTGGCCACTGATTAGGGTTAGATGTGTATTCCTGAACTAAAATTCATATCTGTTTTCTAAAAGTCTCTTGGATTTTCATATTTTGTGAACTTAGAGATTTGATGTGATCTTAGTCTTTTAAAAATTTCCCAGAGTTTTTTTTTTGTTTTGTTTTTGTTTTTATTTTTTGAGATCCTTACTCCATTTAAAAAAATCTACATAACTATTTACTTGACATCTGGTCTTTTCCTATACTTCAAGTGGAAAGAAAAGTTTTTTTTTCTTAAATGAAATGGAAAGATTAAAAAAAAAAATTGTCAACTGCTTTAATTTGTTCAATTTTTGAGGAAAGAGCACAGGATTCAGAAGTCATGAATTCAAGGTTCCACTATTTGCTTTTCATTTCAATGATGGAATAATATGCATGAGTTACTTTATTTTTTTAAAATTAAAGTATGCACCACTATGAGTTAAAGAATCAAATTGTTCTGGAAGACTTACATAAAAATCAGAAATACCATAATGCCTCCTTCACCCATTTTCCATTTTCTACAGGCAACCATGTCCAAAACTTTTAGCTTGATTCTATTTTTACTTCTATATCTCCAAATAATATGCCTATATTGCTACTTCTTGATTTTTAAAGTCTTAGCCATTATCTATTAAAAATGAGGTTTCATTTTTTTACCACCGTCACCTCCTACACACAAAGCCCACAGTACACGCATACACACTTCTCAGTACCCTACATTCCTAATCTAGTTGTATTTTAATTTAGGTTAGATTAATATTCATGGTTTACATTATTTTAACTGTGTAAATGATAGTTAGAGCTCAGCCACATTGTGTACTCTGATTACTTTGACTGTCCTGCATAAATATTTTGTTATACTTCAAGTTAATATTGTCTTTCTTTTTTGTACCACAGTTTTTTATGAACCAATCACTAGTTTATCCCCATAGTCTTTACCTTTTCAATCTTCTCTGAATATGTTCACACACTTCACAAATTCTATTTAATCTAGGAAAAAGTACAATCTTGAGACTTCTGATCTATTCCATTTGCATTCTTCTTGCACTATCATCCTGAGGAACTCCTTTGCCTCTATCATTTGGGAGATATTTCCCTTTCCGTAGTCTATATTTTTTCTTCATTTGATTTAATCTCTAATTTTAGTGGCACACAATCTTCAGTAGCTATCTCAGACAGATTATGAGAAAAATACTTTTTTGAGATTTCTAATATATAAGAATGAGTTTTAATTTCATGTTCTGTTGATAGTTTGGCTGGGTATAAATTTCTACATTGGAAGTGTTTTTCCCATGAGGCACTGCTCCATTGTCTTCTGGGCCTTGGTGCTTCATCAATATAGCAAGACTCCTATATTCTTTCTGTGCCCATATCCATAAAGCTGAACACTATTGAAGGAAACCACAGGACAAGAAGTCTGATTCATTAGAAATGTACGATTATCAGCATCAGTTGAACTCTCAAAAGTGCCAATCCATCCTTCTACAGATGAAAGTGTATTTTAGAACCTCTCAAAAAGTAAAATGAAACAGTTTCTTTTCCTCAAACCTCTGATAGCTGTACTTTCCCCACACTCATAGCAGATGCCTTAATTTTTACTCTTTTGGGGAAATAAAAGCCTTTAGATGGGAATTCCCTTGTGTTCTAGAAGTGAAACCTACAAACTGACTTGCATTTGTACCTATCTATTCACCTAATGAGCTGATTTTTTCTCAATTTGTGTGTTGGAATCTATTCTGTTCATGCTCTCAAAGTCTTATAGTATCTATTCTTTTTTTGAATAGGCAATTTTTTTAATTGAATCTTTTTTAGTCATCTTTAAACATGCTCAATCCTCAAAATCCATCAAGTTAACCATACAACCAAACAAACAATAAACACCAAACAGTACTCCCTCTATTCATATTATATTTAGCTCATGATCTTTCACTAGTTATATCTCCTCCACCACTCCATTCTGCTTTCTTGCTCAGGTCTTAGTGACCTTAACAAAAATGTTGGCCTCCCGTATTGTACAGAGTTAATCATACTTTAATTTCTGAAACACATTTTTTTCCTGGGCTTACACAACAAAATGTTATTTGTTTTGATTTTCATTCTTCTCTCTGCTGCTTCTGCTTTCTTTCACATTACACTGTCCTCCATTTACCACTAAATGTCAGAATTTTTAAAAGGCCCCTTCCGAGGTTCTTTTTTTCCTCCTCTTTCCTCAGATAGTCCTACCCATACATATGGCTAGAATTGTCACCTATACGTATATAAAGAATAAACTTTTCTCTAGCCAACGTCTTTTAACAGAACTTTAAAGCCATATATGCAATTACTTACTTGACATTTCTGTTTGGAGATCTTAATGGTGCCTCATACTCCACATGCCCAATTCAACTTCCATGTTCTCTCCTCCAAGGTAATTCTCTTCCAGTATTCCTTGCCATCCAGTATTCAGTCAATGTCATCTATGTCTCTCTAATAATGTTAGTCAGAGCCCTACGGAAATTCCTGACATTACCTTTCCCACCACCCCACATCCAATTTACCACCAATCTAATTGCTGATACCATGGAAGTCTTTCTCAAATCCTTTCATGTCTTTCCATCTTTACCACCTGCATAAGATACCAGTATGCCAGCATAATCTAAATTTTTTTTTTGCATGAGTTATTGAAGCCAGGAGGGTTTAATCACTCAGCAGCATCCCAGCCATTTTTGTTTTTTATTTTGAGACAGGGTCTTGCTAAGTTGCTGAGGCTGGCTTTGAATTCGCAATTCTTACGTCTCAGCCTCCTGAGTTGCTGAGAGATGCTGGGATTAGGAATGTGTGCCACTGTGCCCAGGTTAAACTTTCTTGATATGTGTTTTATGTGTCCAACTACTTCTATCCTGTCCCTGAATCTGTTCTCTACATGATAATGAGAATCATGTTTTTAAAATCCAAGTTTAAGAATATCATCTTTTACTTAAAGCCTTTATATGACTTCTTCTGTTCTGGGGATAAAGACAAAAATTCTTTAATTTGGCCTATAGCGTTCACGTGCTCTGCCTCTTACTTTCATCACCTGCCTCAGTGAGTACCATCTAATGTCTTGTTACCAGTCATTTTGATCTTGTAGTTCCACAAACTGAGGCATGCATGCTGCCTCCTCTGGCCACAGCATCTTTGCTTGTACTAATCTCGTGGAGAGTAAGAATAGCTTACTGGCTAATTGTGAAGCATCTGAAGTCTAATTTTCAGGGGAGACTGCCTGGGTTCAAATTCTGATTTTATAATTTGCTTAGCTGTGCAAACTTGGGCAAGTCATTTGCCTTCTGTGACTCAGTTTCCTCAATTATAAAATGAAGATAATGGTAATAGCTACCTTTAGGGATGTTATCATGATTGCATGATTGTAGGAGTTACTCTTCCCTTTCCTTTCCTGCCTGGTTAATTCTTTCTAAAACTGCTGTTCTGAGTTCCAGAGTCACTTTTTCTTAGAAGCTCTACTGACCACTCTGACTGAACCCAGTACTCCATTTGTAGGTTTTCTCATATCTTAAGTCTTTTATTTTAATGCTTAGATTAGGATAACTTTATGTTTATTTGAGCATTTTATTTATGTTTTTGGTCACCATACTATCTACCTCACTAGAATTGTCAGTTCCAGGAGCACACTATCTTTACTCACTTTGTCTGGTTTTGTTCAATATTCCTTAGGCCCAACAGAGTGCCCAAAACATAGCAATAAATATTTGTCAACAGAAAAAGAACACCCCTGATGGAAGGCAGATTCTCCTAGACAGACCCTTTTGGTGCTGAAACTAGTGTCCTGCAGAGTAATCAAATAAAAATTAACAAGTCCAGAGAAGGAACACATGGTGGTAAATGGGAGCAGTTAAGGGTGCATCTGTTCTCAGTTCATCAAAAGGCCACTCTGAGCAGGAAGGCTCTTTGCTTAACAAAACAGGCTTTTGTGAAGATTATGTATCAGACACTTAGGCCTGGGTTTGATTCCTGCTCCATTATCTGCTGCTGTATGACCTAAAGTTACATCATTTAACTTTTTGCAGTCTGTTTTCTCATCTGCAAATTACGCTACAGTACCCAGCAAAGAGTCAAGTCTTAAGTAGGCATGGAACTTGTAAGAATTTTGATTTACCTTAAGCGTATTACATGCTTATCCACAGGCCCATGCCAATGATATGGCTTGTCCCATATGTAAGCAAGTAAGCCTCCCTTTACACAGTGACAAATACTATCTCCATCCTTCTTCCAGGAATAAAAAAATCTTTGTGCTTTTGATCATAAAACAAAAGAGGGTATGAACCTGTGTGAGCTTGGGAGGGCGAGTTCCAAGCGGCACACCTGGTGCAAGGGAATTCTCTCCCTTCCCTGGTTCTTCATATTCAAGTTTGAAGGAGGCAGTGGGTGGATTGGCTTTGCAGTTAGAATCAGTGGTTACCAGTGATCAACTGTGAGACTGAACTTGAGAACAGAGAGGGATCCCACTTCCCTGACCAGAGAGCCCTGTCCAGAAGCCAAGTGAATCCAACTAACTACCATTGCAGTCTTCCAGCCTCTTTTCTTATGCTTTTTTTTTTTTTTTTTTTAAGCTTCTGAGTCCATTCCTTGAGAATTACAAAGAAAATCACTCTGGTTCCATTAAAGAAAAAAAAAAAAATCCCTTTCCTAAAAATAAAGAGTTAAGTCTCTAGTCCACTTTCTTCCTAGTGGGCCATTGCTGAGATGAGGTTTCTGGATTTGAACATCGAGTGGAAGAATGAGCTACATGCAAGCTGTCTATAGTGATGTCTGTAACATCTGTAACAGATGGACGTTGTGTTTTCTCCAAGTTTTCTTTCTTCCCCATCCTCCTGTTCAAACTTGTGGGACACACTGAGGCTGTGAGTTTCAGGATGTACTGTGGGTGTTTGAATAGAACAGGAATTGTATGCACACTCCTTGTGCATTTCATGAGTATGCTGTGCTTGAACTTGGCGTGTGTGTGTTTGAAGGAGGACTTTGAGAGACTGTCCGGGGTTGGAATTTGTACGGGGGAGTGTAGAAAAGTGGTAGGGTGTAAGTAATATGTGTTTGGATGAGGAATTGTATGTGCATTCAAGAGTGTGCTGTGCTTGGTGAGTGAAGAGCTGTGAGTACATGAGCGGGGCAGGCATTATACGTGTAAGCGCAGAAAGTGGTAGTGTGTACGTGTTATGTGTGTGTGCGCGAGTGTGTGTGAGCGCCAGGGGCCGCCCGCCCGCGCGTCCGCCCGCCCGCCGCGGCTCCCCGTGGGCCGCTCGGGCCAATGAGCGCGCGGCTGCCGGGGCGGCAGGCGGGGAGGGGGCGCCGGGCCCTGCGGATGGAGGCGCGGGCGGCTCGGCGCGCTCATTCCGCGCGGGCGTTGCTGGCAGGGGGCGGCGCAGCCACTGGCCCAGGACCCGGGCTGAGACCCGGGGCGACGGGCGGCGTCCGGGGTTGGGATGCGCCGGGGGTTCCGAGGTGGCGGCGTTGGCGGCGGCGTCGGCGGCTGCTGGGGAACGAGCTAGCGCCGCGGCGCGGGGACCCAGTCCAGCCCGGCCGGCGAGCAGAGGCGGCGGCGCAGTCAGAGCGGCGGCGGCAGCGGGAGCCCCAGCGCCCCTCGCCCACCATGGCTGCCCAGGGCGAGCCCGGCTACCTGGCGGCACAGTCGGACCCGGGCTCCAACAGTGAGCGCAGCACTGATTCGCCCATGCCTGGGTCCGAGGACGACTTGGTCGCCGGGGCGCCCCTGCACAGCCCCGAATGGAGCGAAGAGCGCTTCCGCGTGGACAGGAAGAAACTTGAGGCCATGTTACAAGGTAGGCATCCCCCCGCGTCCTCGGACTCCCCAACGGAGCCCCCAGCCCCTTCCCGGACATCCCCGCCCCAGGTTCCGCTACTCCGGCCCACAGCCGACTTAGCTCCCCAGTCCTCTCCCCCGTGGGCCGGAGGACACCCACGGAATGAGACCTCGCGGTACTCCCGACCCTTCCACGCCTCTCAGGTCTCCAGGCACCGGGGCCCTGTGCTAACTTGATCCGCTCAGAAAAGCTGAAGGCCGAGTGTTTGTAGGAGCGCGCCCAAGTTGTGATCTAGACTTTGGAGATGCCAACTTGAGCCCGGACACCTGGGCTGTGTCATCCAGACGCACTCAGACCGCGCAGGGTGTGCGTGACTGTTGTCCCACTCTTCAGCCGCCTATAATTCTAGTTCTGTTTCTTTCGTGTATATTTCCCTCTCTCCCGTTGTTAGTATCCACTTCCTCCAGCTGAGGGGCCTTGTCTCCCTACTGGGAAACGCTCTGCAGATGTCAAGGCTTAAGACAGGAGCTCCCGCCCCCGCCCCCCACCCTGTAGTCTAGGGGCCAGGATGGGGTGAGCAGCCACAGCATGGGGACTGCGTCCGGGCAGTGCCGCTATGTTTGAGGACAGTATGTGTTCATTCCCTAACAGGCTTATAAAATACATCATGAGTTATATTCAGTTCATAAAAATCTTCCTGAGCCATGAGTGTCTCACTTTGTCTTTCACAATTTGGGATTTCTTTTTTTCTTTTAACTCTTGAAGTTTCTCTGGGACTTTCCCAGGCAGAAAAGCTTTAATCATTCTGGACTGGAAACAAATTCTGATTTATAATGTGAGGTTTTGAGAGAACGCTAAAATCCAAGGTCAATTTGACCTTTCTTAAAAACGTTAATTACTAGCCTACTTGTAGCCACCAGTGTGGCTCAATTCCCACATCCAAAGAGAGAAATGAGGTAGTTTGAATGACTATCATTGTTAAGATTTGTGATAGGACCAGACTTTAGTCTCACTAAGGAAGGGTGGTAAAGATTCATTCAGTAGCTAGTGGCTTTTTATCATGAAAGATTTGGAGCTTTCCAAACTTTCTTTTGTGGCTTATGCATAACCAGCTTTATCAATGTATCGAAATGTGGGAGCGAGTTAGCTCTTGGTGGCAATCCATTGGCTTTTAGAACAATTAAGCAGGTTATTTTAAGAGAGAACAACATGTTTTCCAAAACAATAACTTGGTGGAAACAAATAGCAAGAGTGTTTGGCAGGCGTCTTTGGATGTGCTACAAACTGTCTCCCTTGTCGCTTATTCTTATTGATAAACATCCCTAATACATCTCATGTCTCTTTTTCCCTCAAATTATGTAACTTTCTAAGAGAGTTGTTCCTGTGATAAAGGGTTTAAATAAGACTATTACCAGGTGGATTTGAAAAATAAAGCCCTACTTGCATTTCAGTAACTGATCTTAGTAATTTAATTTGTTCCATAGTTCTTTTTGTCTAGTTTTTGATTATAAAAATATTAAGTTTATGTTGTAAAATATTGTCAAATTGTTTGGATTGAACTGAGACCACATACACATACTCTTCAATTTCTAATTTGTTTTCTCCGTGAGTTTGGAGTTATGTGAAAGTTTTCCAATCTTTTTCTAATAATAAAAATTTTTCATATCAGTCTTACCTTTTGTACTCTTGCACAGATAAGTAACAACAGTAATGTTACCTTCTAGGAAGCCTACAAGTATAATCTGAGCTTTAGAAGTGGATTTGTTTTTTGAGTTCGTTAATTTTCATTTTGAATACAATGAAATATGGTGAGGCATTTTAAAAATTTGAAGGCTATCTCCTTTGTAAATATGTTATTTTGACATCCAGGGTTAAAATTGCTTTGCAGTGATAGTTTCATTTACAGATAATAGAGCTAACATTTCTTCAGCAACCTACACATAGTAAAATATTTACTTAGTGATTGAACTTAGTACTTTGATTGACTTTCCAAAATCACCTATAAATGAATGACCACTTTCATGAATGTGGACTTGAACACATTTGACAGTAGAACCCAAAGCACAGTGTACATATTATGATGAATACTTCCCAGTCTCAAATTATGTAGAACCACCCTTGTTGGAGGAATTAATAGTTTCCTGAACTAAATGTAATCATGTGCCTTATTGCTTATACCAGGTGGTTATAACAAGTATGAGCACTGGAGTCACTCAGACCTGGGTTCATGTCCCTGTGGTACCTTGGGAAGGTTTCTGGACCTCTCCCTGCCCTCAGTTTTCCCATGTGTAAAATGGAGTTAATATTAGGACTTTCTTTTAGGGTTGTGTGAGAATGGAAAGAGATAATGCCTGATAAGCTAAAATTTGTGATAGTGATAATAAATGATAAGTGCTTCATAAATTAAAGCCACTTTTATTATTTTTCATAGTAAATATTACATCATGGATTCAAATGGTTTCTAGTGTGTCACAATTTATGACATATGGCATATACTTAATAAATATTGAGAAAGAAGAATTTTGCACATTCATAATTGCAGAAACAAAAGAAAAGACAAGTTAATAGGAAGTCTGGCAAGTCAACAAGTTTGTTGGTTATTTTGGGGTGGAAAACTTTTCATTTGAAAAGGGTCAAGCAAGTAAAGATTGTATTTGTCTGGTTGGGTTTCTGATTATTGTGAATTTGGATTTGCTGTTTTTCTTTTTACAATAGCTTTAAAATATGTGTGGGTTTTCCATTTTAAGTCTGAATAAGATTGTTGGCCTTTAAGTCTTCAGAGTGTAAATTGGTGATTATATGCTTGGAATTTGTTTTCAGAGGACTGTCCTGGGGGCAAGTTAATCTTTAATGGTTGTATTTTTATTAGTAGAGAAATTCTTCTACGCAATGGACCAAAAATTCAATGAGGTTAAAATATGGGCAGTAGGGTAGTAAAGAGATGAAATGCCATTCTTGGATGATCACTGAATCCTAAAATAATTGATACCCATAAAAACCACCAGACCGAAAATGAAGGGAAAAAAGAAATCACTAGTTTGTGTGTGTGTGTGTGTGTGTGTGTGTGTTGTTTTAATAACTAATTTGGAATACCCATGAAGAATATCTGACATTTTCATTGGAATCTAAATGACAAGTATTCATTTTCCCAGGCAATAGTTTTCTAAATGAGAATTTATTTTTTAGTTTAGTTTAGATTTTTGATGGGTATGGTCAGCCTTGAAATGAATACCATGGACAGCATTTTTTTAGTGATAAAAAATTTTAATTTTTTCAATGCTGAGCTGATCTTCAAAATTTAGATTTCATGCTTCTTGTCAGATAATAATATTGACACATTTAGTACAATTAAATGTGAGTTATGATAAGTAAATGGGAGGGAAAGTGTTATAGAGGAAAGTATGGGAGAAAGTTGGAAGTAATTGGTCAGAGAGTCAGAGATACAGTCCTGGTGTTTGCCAAAGTACTGAGAGGCAAATACAGGATTCTTGTATTAATGCTTTGTTTTTAGATAAAAAAATTTTGTGTATCATAAAATTAAAAATTCTCATGTAAAATTCAGAAGCATAAACACTTTTGTGTTTTAGTAGAGAAAGAAGGGAGCATTCACAGGGGCAGGGGCTGGGGTGGCCTATTTATATGAATGGAGTTTGACATCTGGTGGGTTTTCACCACTCTGCTACTGAAGACTTTAGAAACTGTGTTGCATTTTTGCAACTTTAGAAATCATTTTGCACTTTTGTGGTACTGGGCAAAACTGGAATCATTCACTGCTGCTTTCCTGAGTAGCAGAACTAGACACCAAAGCAGAGGTTGTCATACACATTGATTAAAAATATGAGCAGCAATTATATTATGTCTTTAACGTAGCAAACTTTAGTGGAGATTGTCATATGATTTGATGACTGTGTAATAATTTGTTAGATATTGTTGAAAAAGCAGAAAGAAATAGGAAGAAGAAATATTTGAAAATAGGGGAGTACTGGAAGGGAAGATAAAGAGAAAAGCTAAAATGAATAGAGCTTTCTCGTCAGTGCTTGATCAAGGATAATAAATAAGAATAACAAGTAACTTCATGAAGCTTGTGGTTTAGTGCACAGGGCCAGGTCAGATCTAGATTTGAATCTTGGTGTTACATTTGAATAGGGAACATGGGAAAATTTATTACCTGCAGCCCCGTTTCTAAAGGGGGATATTAAAAGTAGTTCTTTTACATCCTGAGTAGTTTGTGACAATTAAGAGAAAAAAGATGTATGTAAAATATTGTGGTTCTTGCCATATAGAAAGTGCTGAAAATTAATTAGAAGACAATATTTACTATAGAATATAATTTTCTTATACTCAAAATGAAAATTAAATTTCATGGAAAATAAATATAATGATTTTATGATTAATGAACATAACAGCTGTCCAAATGCTATTATTGGTCTTCCTGATAACTGGTAGTGTGTTGAATGGATTAGCTTTTGTAAAGGGTGTTAAATACATAACTGAGTAGGCTTCCCTAGTTGGGACTGTGGAATTATAGATTTTGCTCAGGATGAGGCGGCTTTTGACCCTCTTCAGTTGTGATTTTTGTTGCTGCAAATGTCTTTCATTCTTTGAATGGTCTTGAGTCATTCACTTTTGCTATTTTTACTAAAGATAAGCAGCAAAATCAGCCAATCTCTCTTCTAGTTATATGTTGTTCTAAACTTGAGTCATTTATTGGTTCCTAGACAAAATCTTTTGTAAGGAAATGCTTTGTCTGAGCTAAGATGTTCTATTTACTCATCTGAAAAAGGAGATGATAATAGTCCCACCATATGGAGATGTTGTGAGCATTGAACAAGAGAGTGCATGCAGAATGCTTATCCCAGGGTCAGGCACCTGACACTTAGCCAACATTAGTATAGCAGCAGCTCTGTCTCATGTGATAGATGAAGATTTCAAAACACTAGAAAGCAAACACTTGCCAGTTTATGTAATTTTTAAAAAATTGCTTGTGAGTCCTTTATTTGTGGTGATTGTGGAAGAGGAATGCTTGATTTATTTTTAAATGACAGTCTTTCTTAAAAATCAGTTAGGGCAATTACAGTTGAGTCAGAGAGCAGAATTGAAAGGTAAGAGTTCTTTATAGACTAATTGAAAAAACACAACAGACATTATGTAGCTTGGCTGTAAAGAGCTTAGGAGCTGCCTTCAGCTGAGGCTCTCACTTTGCCACTGGTGGAGGCCTGTGAAGATGTGTCTGGGCTCATGGGCACAGAGTAAGCACTCTTGGTAATTGTGCACACTCAATAAATCTTATCTGGGAAGACCGGTGGGGCTTTGGTTAAGTTGATCATTGATCCTTCAAACATAGCTAGGGAGGTTTGTTGTATTGATGACTTTTACAGGTAGGAATGTATTTGGCTGCTACTAAAAGAAAGCCTAACATGGAGTGGGTGGCATCCAGGAGTGTATCTTTCTCTTTTCACAGGAAGTCTGGGGCTAAGTGGTCCTGGCCTTACAACTGCTCAAGCTTCCTCATCTGTAGCCTGTGGCTTTTTGCCTCAGTTGTGCAATATGGTTTTGGCTGTGCCTGGAAGTACATTTGTGATCTGTTTGGGGATAAGGGAACAAAAGTGGTTCTCGTTTTCAAGATTTTGTTTTTCCACGTGACAATTCTCTCTCCTGGAAGTTACATAATTACTTTTTGGTCATTGTTTGCTGTAAGAGACTGGAGTGTGTCTTTTCCAACCCTTGAAGCAAGAAAGAATGGGGTCAGGGTGGATGCTGGGTGTTTTCAGTTTGTAGCTCTGCCACAGGGGGCAAAGTGGAGGAGACTTTGAGACCCCAGATTCCAAGTGTGCCTGAAGCCCAGGCTTACCTGTTTTGGAGACTTTGGCCTATGCTGCCAATCCTTATAAATTTAGATATTCTGGTAATCTTACACATAGGTAGACCTTCCTTCTTAACACAATCCAGGAGTAAAGCTCCGTCCCATTGAGGAAACACCTTTGATCATCTAAAGCTCTTCTGACCTTATTACTTTTTCATCAGCAGGACCTAGATTCACTGAAACTCGTGTTGTTGTGTGGTTTTTTTGTTTTTTCTTTTGCTATGCATGTGCCCTGGAAATAAATATCTTTTTAAATCTCTGTTGTATTGTCCACGTCAAATGTTTTTTTTTTTCATCAAAAAGTTCCATAACACAACATAAATGCCTGTTTTTACTTTTTGTTGATCTAAATTATCTTTCTTCATCAGATGTCCTTCCTTTCTCCTTACCTATCTCCAGTTTCTTTTAGTAGTAACTTTTAGTAGTTTGAGCTCTTGCTCTTTTGGCTTTATATAGATTGATCACTCTAGTATAATTCGGCCAACAAAGCCAGATTTTGTTCAGAAGATGAAGTCATTTTTGAGGCAGTTTGATAGAATTATTATCAAGTTTGTTCCATGCTTTGCTGTTTTAAACTGTCTATGATCATGAGCTAATAAAGTATACCCATTGGCCCATCCTTGGTTTATACCGTTCATGTTAAGATGAAGTTCTCACTTAAAAAAATGCTTGAGGTGATGGTAACCATACACACACACACACACACACACACACACACACGTGTATATATATATATATATACATATCATTTATGTAAAATGCTTAATGAACCACCAGAGATGAGGCATGATTTTAATACTAATTTATAATGGGTTTTTCAGTGTATGGAGATGACCTTGGCAAGAAACTTTTGCTGTTAAGCTGCAAGAGCCACCACATTTGATTTTTAATTCTTCAGTAGTAGCATTTAGGACAGTGTCTTAAAACCATCAAAAGAAACACTTTGTAGGTGTTACGCATTTCTATATCATTTTCCTAACTATGAATCCACTAATAACGCTAGTGATGAAAGCATTTATATGTGTAGTGTTAAATCTTGTTCCCATTCATGATGTTGGCATATGAAAAAATAATGCTTCCTTTTTAACAGTAAGGTAGTTTCTCTTGTAACAGTGAGAAAGACAGCCTATATTAATCTGGATATTGAGTTTAATATGGGATTTAACTTCTCTTCTTGTGTAGAAAAGAGCTTAGCTGTAGGATTTGAAAATTAGCCATTGTTTTTATTTCCCTGATTTAAAAGTAATACTAAACAGTACTTGAAAATACATTTTTACAAATGTAAGAAAACACACACACACACACACACACACACACATACAAAACAAACAAAACACAAAATCATCCTTCAATCCAAAATCTAGCAATAACCCCTGATGTTATTTTGGGAAAATTTTTCCTGGTCTTTAAAAATATACTCACATACAATATATTTTTGCAAGATGCAGTGAGTTCCTGCCATGTGTCAGGTGCAGTGTTAAATGTTGGGGATGCAGATGAAACCAAGATAAATATGGTCCCTACCCTTGTGTGACTTTAATTTTATCCTGGGATCACAGCACTCCTGTTTCACTTAGCATTCTACCAGTGGTGTTTTCTCTTTCATTAAAGATGATTGGAGGACATGATTTTAAATATCTGCAAAATTCCCTTGACATACACTTTGTTTAAATGTTACAACAATATTAGAAGATTTTTAGTTGGTCAGATAATGGGAAGAACCAAATGTTTCTACTCAAACTTCTCAGGGCTTAGATCCTGGCTTTATCATTATTAGCTGTGTGATCTGCGACAAGTTGATAACTCCTTTGAGAGTTAGTGTCCTCATTTCTAAAATGTGTGTATATGTGTCTTCCTGGTCCCGACCGGGCTAGAAATACTGCACACACAGAATCCACAAGTGGCAGCTGTGGAGCAGGTGCTTACGATATGGCAGTGTTTTTGGGTGCAGTGGTGCATGTCTGTAATACTTGTAGCTTGGGAGGCCAAGGCAGGTGGATCGTGAGTTCAAAGCCAGCTTCAGCAAAAAGCAAGTCACTGAGCAACTCAAATGAAACCCTTCCTCTAAATAAAAAAATACAAAATAGGACTGGGGATGTAATTCAGTGGTCGAGTGCCCCTGAGTTTAATCCCTGGTACTACCCCCTCCAAAAAAAGATATAGCAGTATTGAATATTAATATTGCTTCCCCAAACAATTTTTTTCTTTTTGATTTGTTCCCTTTAGTTATGTATGACAGCAGAGTGCATTTTGATTCATTGTATACACATGGAGTACAACTTTTCATTTCTCTGGTTGTGCATGATGTAGAGTCACACCATTCGTGTAATCATACATGTATATAGGGTAATGATGTCTGTCTCATTCTACCATCTTTTTAATTCCCTGGCCCCTCCCTCCCCTTATTCCCCTCTGTGCAATCCAAAATTCCTCCATCCTCCCCCGCATCATGTATCAGCATCCACTTATCAGAGAAAACATTTGACCTTTGTTTTTTTTGGGATTGGCTTATCTCACTTAGCATGATATTCTCCAACTCCATCCATTTACCTGCAAATGCCATAATTTTATTCTTCTTTATGGCTGAGTAATATTCCAGTGTGTATATATACCACAGTTTCTTTATCCATTCATCTGTTGAAGGGTATCTAGGTTGGTTCCACAATCTAGCTATTGTGAATTGAGCTGCTATAAATATTGATGTGGCTGTGTCACTATAGTATGCTGATTTTAAGTCCTTTGGGTATAGACTTAGGAGTGGGATAGTTGGGTCAAGTGCTGGTTCCATTCCAACTTTTCTAAGGAATCTCCATACTGCTTTCCAGAGTTGCTGCACCAATTTGCAGTCCATCAGAAATGTATGAGTGTACCTTTTTCCCCCTCATCCTTGCCAACACTTATTATTGCTTATATTCTTGATAATTTCCATTATAATTGGAGTGAGATGAAATTTTAGAGTAGTTTTGATTTGCATTTCCCTAATTACTAGAGATTTTGAACACTTTCCATATATTTGTTGATGATTGTATATCATCTGTGAAGTATCTGCTCAGTTCCTTAGCCCACTTATTGATTGGGTTATTTGTATTTTTGGTGTTAAGTTTTTTGAGTTCTTTATAAATTCTGGAGATTAGTGCTCTATCTGAAGTGAGTTTGGTAAAGATTTTCCCCCATTCTGTAGGCTCTCTCTTCACGTTATTGATTGTTTCCTTTGCTGAGAAAAAGCTTTTTAGTTTGAATCCATCCCATTTATTGATTCTTGCTTTCATGTCTTGCACCCTGGGAGTCTTGTTAAGAAAGTCTGGTCCGAAGCCAACGTGATAAAGATTTGAGCCTACTTTTTCTTCTCTATGGTGCAGGGTCTCTGGTCTAAGTCTGAGGTCCTTGATCCATTTGCAGTTGAGTTTTGTGCAGGGTGAGAGATAGGGGTTTACATTCATTTTGCTGCATGTGGATTTTCAGTTTTCCCAGCCCCATTTGTTGAAGAGGCTGTCTTTTCTCCATTGTATGTTTTTGGCACCTTTGTCTAGTATGAGATACCTGTATTTATGTGGGTTTGTATCTGTGTCTTCTATTCTGTACCATTGGTCTACCTGTCTATTTTGATTTCAAATCATGCCATTTTTGTTACTATTGCTCTGTAGTATAGTTTAAAGTCTGGTGATGCCTCTTGCTTCACTCTTCCTGCTAAGGATTGCTTTGGTTATTCTGGGTCTCTTATTCTTCCAGATGAATTTCATGATTGCTTTCTCCATTTCTATGAGGAAATACATTGGGATTTTAATTGGAATTGCATTGAATCTGTATAATGTTTTTGTTAGTGTGGTTATTTTGACAATATTAATTCTGCCTATCCAGAAACATGGGAGATCTTTCCATCTTCTAAGATTTTCTTTAATTTCTTTCTTTAGTGTTCTGTAGTTTTCATTGTGGAGGTCTTTCATCTGTTTTGTTAGATTGATTCCCAAATATAATATTTTTCTTGAGCCTATTGTAAATGGAGTAGTTTTCCTAATTTCTCTTTCAGAGGATTATCACCTATGAATAATAAGTGCATTACTTTTATGTGTGTTGATTTTATATTCTGCTATTTTGCTGTATTCATTTATTAGTTCTAGAAGTTTTCTGGTGGAATTTTTTTTGATCCTCTAAATATAGAATCATGTTGTCTACAAATAGTGATAGTTTGAATTATTCTTTTCCTATTCATAGCCTTTTAATTTCTTTCATCTGTCTAATTGCTCTGGCTAGAGTTTCAAGGACTATGTTGAATAGAAGTGGTGAACAAGGGCATTCCTGCCTTGTTCCAGTTTTTAGAGGGAATGCTTTCAATTTTTTTCCAATTAGAATGATGTTGACTTTGGGCCTAACATAGATAACCTTTACAATGTTGAGGTATGTTCCTACTATCCCTAGTTTTTCTATTATTTTGAACATGAAGGGGTGCTGATTTTTTTCAATGCTTTTTTTTACATCAATTGAAATGATCATATTATTCTTAACTTTAAGTCTGTTGATGGGATGAATTACATTTATTGATTTCCAGATGTTGAACCAACTTTGCATCCTTGGGGTGAACCCCACTTGTTCATGGTGCACTCTGTTTTTAATATGTTTTTGTATGTGATTTGCCAGAATTTTGTTAAGAATTTTTGCATCAATGTTCATCAGGGATATTGATCTGAAGTTTTCTTTCCTTGATGTGTCTTTGGTTTTTGTTTCAGGTGATACTGGCTTCATAAAATGAGTTTGGAAGAGTTCCCTCCTTTTCTATTTCATGGAATACTTCAAGGAAATAGTTCTTCTTTGAGGGTCTTGTAGAACTCCACTGAGACTCTGACTGGTCCCCAGCTTTTCTTGGTTGGTAGGCTTTTGATGACTTCTTCTATTTCATTGCTTGGAATTGATCTGTTTAGTTTGTGTATGTCCTCCTGATTCAGTTTGGGTGGATTGTATGTCTCTAGAAATTTGTGGTGTCTTTGAGATTTTCTAGTTTTTTGTAGTATAGATTTTCAGAATAGCTTCTAAAGATATCTTTTGTATTTCTATAGTGTCCGTCATGATATTTCCTTTTTCATCATGAATTTTAGTAATTTGAGTTTTCTCTTTCTCTTCATTGCTGTGACTAAGAGTTTATCAATTTTATTTTTTCAAAGAACCAACTTTTTGTTTTGTCAATTTTTTGAATTGTTTCTTTTGTTTCAATTTCATTGATTTCAGCTCATTTTATTTATTTCCCATCTTCTACTTCTTTTGGTGTTGATCTGTTTTTTGAGATGTAATGTTAAGCCATTTATTTGTTGATTTTTTAAAATTCTTTTAGTGAATGAGCTCAATGCAATGAACTTTCCTCTTACTACTGCTTTCATACTATCCTAATGATTTTGTATATTGTATCAGTATTCTCATTTACCTTTAAGAATTTTTTTTATCTCCTCCCTAATGTCTTCTGCTGTCTATGCATCATTCCCTAGCATATTATGTATTCTCCAGGTGTTAGAGTAACTTCTGTTTTTTATTTTATCAGTGATTTCTAATTTCATTCCACTGTGATCTGATAGAGTACAGGGTAGTATCTGTATTTTTTGTATTTGCTAGGAGTTGCTTTGTGGCATAACATGATCTGTTTTAGAGAAGGATTCTTGTGCTGCTGAGAAAAAAGTGTATTCGCTTGTTGATGGATAGAATATTCTATATATGTTTCAGTCTAAATTATTGATTGTATGATTGAGTTCTATAGTTTCTTTGTTCAGCTTTTGTTTGGAAGATCTGTCCAGTGGTGAGAGAGGTGTGTTAAAGTTGCCCACTATTATTGTGTTCTGTTCTATTTGATTCCTGAAATTGGGAAGGGTTGGTTTGATGTACATAGATACTCTATTGTTTGGGGCATAAATATTTATGATTGTTATGTCTTGTTGACGTATGATTCCCTTAAGTAGTATGAAGTGTCCTTTTTTATCCCTTCTGACTAACTTTGTTTGGCTTTCACTTTATCTGATACGAGCATGGAAACCCCTGCTCTTTTTACGAAGTCTGTGTGCATGACATGTTTTTTCCCATCCTTTCACCTTCAGTCTGTGGATGTCTTTTCCTATGAGACAAGTCTCTTGAAGGCAGCATATTATTGGGTCTTTTTGAAAAATCAACTCTGCCAGTATATGTCTTTTCATTAATGAGTTTAGGCCATTAACATTCAAGGTTATTATTAATCATATCATATCATATCATATCAGATATGATTTGTATTCCTGGTCATTTTGGCTTATTTTTTATTTTAACTTGACTTGGTTTCTTACTTGATTGGTTTTCCCTTTAGGGTAGTTCCTCCCTTTGCTGACTTTCATTGTTGTTTTTCATTTTATTCTCATGGAATATTTTGCTGAGAATGTTCTGTAGTGTAGGCTTTCTCTTTATAAATTTTTTAACTTGTTTTTCATGGAAGGTTTTTATTTCATCATCAAATATGAAGCTTAGTTTTGCTGGATTTTAGATTCTTGGTTGGCATCCATTTTCTTTCAGAGCCTGGTATATATTGTTCCAGGACCTCCTAGCTTTTAGGTTCTGAGGTGAGAAATCTACTGATCTCCGAATTGGTTTTCCCCTATATGTACTCTGATACTTTTCTCTTGCAGCCTTTAAAATTCTATCCTTATTTTGTATGCTGGGTATTTTCATTATAATGTGCCTTGGTGTGGATCTGTTATAATTTTGTACATTGGTGTCCTGTAAATCTCTTGTATTTGATTTTCCATCTTATTCTTCAGGTTTGGGAAATTTTCGGATATTATTTCATTGCATAGATTGTTCATTTCTTTGATTTATATCTCTTCCTTCTGTTACCCTAATAATTCTTAAATGTAGTCTTTTCATGTTATCCCATGATTCTTCTGTTCATGATTTCTTACCATCTTCTCTGTGTGGTCAGATTTATTTTCAAGATGAAATATTTTGTCTTCATTGTCTGAGGTTCTGTCTTCTAAGTGATCTAGTCTGTTGGTGATGCTTTCTCTTGAGTTTTTAATTTGGTTTATTATTTCCTTCATTTCAAGGATTTCTATTTCTTTTTTTTTTTAGAATCTCTCTTTATTGAATTAATCTTTTGCTTCCTGCATTTGCTCTTTTAACTCTTTATTGAAGTGATGTTTTTTTTTTGCCCGCATTTGGTCTTTTATATCATCCTTTATATCACTGATCATTTTAGTTAGGTACATCCTGAACTCCTTCTCTGACATTTCTTCTACTGTGCTGTCAATGGTTTCTATTAGTATAGCATCTTGGTTTGTTTGGGGAGCTTTCTTCCCTTGTTTTCTCATGTTGTTTGTGTGTCTTCCCCTCTAGCAGGGCAGATCCAAGGTATTACAGTTTCCACCCTATAGATTTATAGTGTCCCTGCTGGTTTCCAATACCTTGCCTTTAAGGGGGAGATCAATATTAACCACACCCAAGGCAAACAATATGCAGCCTTAAACCAAATAGCCCTTATTAAGATGTTAACAGTTTTTCATAATAAATATAGATGATGTGTTCGATTATTATCTACAGCGTAAACAATAGGTTTGCAATGGGTCTATAATTTCTAATGGTGGACAAAGGGAATGGGGAGAGGTGTAGGATGTGATGTTAAATGAGGTAAGAGATGAGAATATAGAGGTATTAGATCATAGGAAGAGTGAAAGAGGAATAAAAAATGTTGGTTGTTAGCAGGAGAAGAGAGCCAAAGAGACTCTGAAGAAACAAATACATATGAGGAAAACAGAATGAATAAAAAAAACTGTAAAAAGAATAAAAGAATCTACAGCAAAACTGCAATGTACTATTCAAACATCCCAGTCCTTAGTAGTCTGAGTCATGCAAAGTACTTGACTTTAAAGATATTTGGGATGTGAGAGTGGGAAATGAAAAAAAATAGGGGAAAAAGAGAGTCTTGAAGGAAAATTGAACACTTGCTTCTGATGGAGTTCAATATCTTCTCTGCTTCCCTTCTCTTTTTTTTGGTGATGCTGGGGATTGAAACCAGGGCCTTGGGCAAGCTAGGCAAGTACTCTACCAACTGAGCTTTATCCCCAGTCCCTTTTCTTCTCTTTTGATAGATGGGGTTGTCTGGAGTTTGCTGGTAACTCTACCCTCAGGGTGATAACAGTTACTAAGGTGGGAGGATTAGATTTGTAGGCAGGACTCCTGGAAGCAGGGTATAGCAATTGCCATTCCCACCAGAAGGCTGCACCTCCAGACTGTCCTTTGGGGTCCACTCATGTGACGCAGGAGCCTGGTTCTAGCCCCTCACTTGTGGTCTCCACAATCCCTGGTTTCTAATTTAGTCTCTAAATGGCATTTCTCCTGCCCCTGCCTTTTTGACTTCCTAATCAGGAAACTCTCTCCCCAGAGAGGGCTGAGTGCTGGGACCTGTGCACCTGTCATGGAAAACTGTTTTATATTGGGCAGATCAGGACCAGGTGTTGAGTGCATTGGGCCAGCCTCATAACTGCAAGCTGGGCTGGATTGGTGGCTAAAGGATGATTGGGAGACTGGGGATTGAGGAGCTGGAGATCCCTGTTGATTGCCAAACTGGTGGGACCAGGTGATTGGTGTGTGTTGTATGGAGGAGGGAGTTGTGGACCAGGCTGATGTCAGGTCCCAGCAAGTGCTGCCTGAGTTGTCTCTGGGATCCTGGTGGGTGCTGGGCCAGTTTGCTAGACGATCTGGGATCAGGATGCCCTTTTCCAATCTACCAACCCCTTGCAAGGCTCTGTCCTGCCATTCCAGAAAGATGGTGGCTTTTAGCACACCTAGCAGAGATAGCTCAGATGTAACCAAGTCTGCAGGGACCTTGGTGCTGTTCTTTCAGGTCCTGGCTGTTATGCTTAGATGGAAGTGGCCACGTCCCTGGTTGGTGGTGATAGCTGTAGATACCTTGATATTGGGCTTCTAGTCTCTGGCAGGTGTCCCAAGATGGAAGCTGCTCCACCTGAAGATGGTGGTGGCGGCAGGGGAGGTCACCCAATATGATGGTGGAGGTGTCCCACAATGGAGGCTGCCACGCGTTGGTAGATGTGGAGCTGCGTGTGGTGTTTCCATACCGGGGTGCAGTGTTGGATCAATGGGGGCGCCCCAAACACTTTTACCTAAAAGCCTTTCCATGCATCCTTGGTTATTTGAATTGGAAAAATTCTTACTAGTGAAATATTTTGGGTCAAAGTGAAATCAGAGTTTTGAGGTGAAGTTTGATTCTCTGCTGCTGCTTGCTAGTGAGACTGAACTTTCTCAGGTTCGGTCTGTGTAAGGTGCAGGTCTCTGCAGCTGAGAAGTGTTGCAGCTCTTAAAGTTGGGCAGACCCCAGCAGCTCACTGTCAATTTCTTCTCCCTTCTGGGTTCTTGTCTCATAAATTCAAAGAATGAAATGCACAGAGCAGGAAGAGTGAGTGTAAGAGTAGGATTTATTGACAATTAGAAACAGGAACAGAACTCTTCTGGTGCAAGAAGGGACCGATAGCAAGTTTTCTTCATGAGACTGTGCTAATTTAGGGGTTTGTTTAGCACTTGGGTCACTGTGATTGGCCCAGACTTATGCTAGTTAGGGTTTGGAAGAAGTACCTATGCTGTAGGTTCAAACTCATGCTAGTTAGGGTTTGGAAATGTCATAATGCTTTTGGTCCAATTTTATGCTGATTAGGGTTTGGAAACGTACTAATGTGGTCAATTCTCGAGTCCCGATTTCCATTCCGGTCTGCCTCACTTTCATTTTCTCAGCACAGGTCAGGAAGTGGGATGTTGAGGTCACAGGATGGGGCTGCAGTGCAGGTGTCTGTACTGTGCCCAGGCAGGCTCCATGTGGACACAGGCCATGCTTGTGTGCTGCACTGCAAACCACTTGGTGGGCAACCACTCTGTTCTTCCACTGCTCCCACTTCTCAGCAGGGACCAGTGGGCTGGCTGCAGGGCTGCCCCTGGGAGCCATGTTATAAAAGGGCTTAGGCATTTTAAGGCTCTTGATCAATTTTGCAAAATTATTTTCTAGAAAGTTTTTCAGGTTAGAAAAAAGGGACAGCAGATTTGTAGGATATCCACTCCTTGTATCTGTGATCCACAAATTCTGGCTTGTTTGAGCAGGCAGTTGTGAGATATTAGGAAACAATTGAATTAACAATACAGAGTTAGAATTCTGCTTTTCTTTTTTCACTGATTTAAATTTAAGTGATGTTTCTTTTGTCTGATTAGCATGTCTGTGGATCAATAGTTCTTAAAAATTGTGTGCTTAAGAACCACCTGAGTAGTTGGTTTAAAAAGGCAAACTCTGGGTCTCTTAGAGAGTCCAGACTCTTTGTCTGAGGGTGTTGCTGGAAGTGGTGGCAGAGATTTGCATTTTGAAAAGACTTGTGTAAGTTTAATGTAGGTGGTCCCAGGACCACACTGAGATTTGTTGCTAGGTGGTTAGAGAATGGTCAAATAATTGAGGTTAAGAAGAGTTAGATTCTTTTCTTTGTTCCGTTCCCTTTACCCTTGAAACTAGTCCTTTTTCCATGTTCTTAAACCATCTTGAAGCATTTTAGTCCAGGAACATAATTTATTATTGTATGTTGTTTATAGTGGCTTATTGTAAGGGACCTGGGGAAAGAACACAAACCTTTCTATGTTCCTGCAAAGGGGATATATTGTCTTTATTATTGAACCATAGACCCAGAATGCATTTGATTTTCTTACACATTACTATTCAATTGGGCATAATAGACAATTACTTAATATTTTTTAAAATAATAAGAAAGCATACGCTTTTTATTCTAGGCATTTAAAAAGCAATAGGAGGAGAACTTTTAGAAAGGGAAAATAATGGTCAGTAATCTCACCATCCTAATAGCTGTTTTTGTTTTTTTCTGCCTTAAAATATATTGGATTATTTGCATGGAGTTTATATACTTGCTGTCATGGTTTTAACTAGTATTTTAAGTCAGCATTTTGACCTAATCTATTAAAATGTTTTTTTGTATTTCTAAGTAGTGTACAGAAATAAAAGTTTATGGTTGAATAATACATATGATTTAAAATGATTTTTTTACAGCTGTGGACCACCTCATAGTGAACATGGTTATAAACCTTTTTTGCCCTTTGTAACTATATGCTGGCAAAAAATGTTTGAAGAATATGGGTGCTGAAGAAGGAAGGGAATTTTGACAGTAGCAGCTGACTTTTAATAAGCACTTAATATGTGTGAGGTGCTGTTCCTGGGGCTTTATGCCTGTTTAGTCATCTTAGCCTCCAGAACACAACTCATGAGATGCAGATGCTTTTGGGAAAAACTATAAACTTGTTAAATTTGGACCCCCCCTTTTTGTTTTAAATTCTGATTGGATCTAGACACCAGTTTCCTCTTAGCATTGTTGTACAATTTAGACTCCTTTGAGGGTGATATAAGACCCTCCCCAAAATTGTGACACTGCTTCTGTGACCCTGCTGAAATGCAGAGGATCATGGTGGTAGACGAAGGATGCATTAGAATTCTCAGTGAGAAGACAGACATTCTAAGGTTCTGCCTTCTACTGGCTTTGGTTAAGTTTTCTTATTTTCTCCCTTTGTGAAATAGGGATAATAATACCTCTCGCCAGGGTTATTGTGAAGATTATATGATAATGTTTATAAAGTTGGCTCAAAATTGTTACCCTGTTTTTCAAATTCATCTTATATTTTTCTCCAACATCTAATCCAGTGCTGTGAAATAGCTGGACTGTGTTTATAGAATAAATGACCCTTGATGGGTCTGGATTAAAACCTTTGTCCGCTTTTGGGCTAGTGGACCAGCATTGACCCCATGGAATGGAACTTTAGAGCTAGGGCATGTGCTTGGTCTTATGAAACACCAAACAGTTCTGCCTTGTAAATAAAGTAGAGCAGTTCTCTATGTGCAAGATGGTCTTTGTTCATCCTTAGTCTAGGGAATATGTAGAATGTTATGCTATTAATGATAGTACATTAATTAGTGTGGCATTTTGAATGAGGATATGAAAAACAGTTCAAGTGAGGTTAATGCTAAATAATTTGTATTTGATCTGGATTAGTGTTACAAATTGAAATTTGTCAAGCTTGATATAACTTTCAATTTTTTTTAGTTGCAGACACTGAATGACCTTGTTCTTGGAATAATATCTCCGAATGCTTGTTTAAATGTGATTTTAAAGTATCTCAGAGGGACTAATCCACTCCCCAAAATGAGATAAGTCTTTTGTAAGTCAGTTTGTTGTCTGTACTAGGATCATTGAGTTATTTTGAGTTAGAAGGAAATAACCCACTTGTCTCAATAGAGTGGTTGGCCACAAGTCAGAGACTTGAGTTCATGATCCCCTCTTGCCACTGACATTGTTACCTGGGACAGCCTTTTAAGGTTTTAGATTAGAAGCCTTTAATAATCTCTTCCAGCTTTGCTATTCCAAGCCTTTTTTTTGCTCCGTATATAATACAGACTGGTAGTGCCATATTGGAGGCTGACTCACTTCCACGTACATGAGTAGGACTTTGTCTTGCTGTGCCCCCTGCACAGGAGCTTTCCCAGTGGATGGGGAAGGTGGTCAAGTGCTGATAGTTGGAGGAGCAAGAACGGGCAGGAGGGCTAACCACAGGCTGTTTTCTGACATTTTGGCACAGTTTGCAGCACCCTGAATTCTAAGGGGTGGATGTTAGCCCATATCAGGTTTTCCATAATAGTTGAGCAGGGATTATAATGTACACCACAGTTGATACTTGTTGGTGTTGACATCCTGTGCTAGATGAATAGCAGAGTGTGTATACTTCCCCAAGTAGCATCTTTTTGTCACATTTTCCTTCTCCTCTGCAAGCATGTCCAGTTATCGAGCGGCTTGTGCCAGGATTTATATGTGGCAGCTAAACTGCTAGAGTTACCTAGCATGAAAATGCAGTAATGTTTAGTAAAGTAAAATGCCAGGGGTTTGGCTCAGTGGCAGAGCACTTGCTTAGCATGTGTGAAACACTGGGTTCAATTCTCAGCACCACATAAAATTAAATGAACAAAATAAAGGTCATCAACATCTAAAAAAATTTAAAAAATTATGTTATACTCTATGTATGTATAATATGTCAAAATACACTGTACTGTCATGTGTATGTTCATGTATATGTCATGTTCTAAAAAGAACAACAAAAATAAAGGCATCTCTGTGTTCAAATTTCAGGTACTTTCAGAATTCTTTTAACTGCTCAAGTATGGAACACTAACATAATATTTCTCTTACCTTTCACGGAAGACCACTAAGCTTGTATTATCTACGTTTTGATTTGATCTTTTATTATATTCTGAGCTTTTTGGAACTATTTAAAGCAGAGTCTATTACTATTTTGGCAAGACTTCATTGTCTTTTTAATTGCTTCATTGGAATGCTTTAATTTTAAAAAGTCAGAAATTACATGTTGAAATTGACTATTACAGGAGGAATCATGTAAAGAAATGCTTACTTTAATTAGAGGGAGATTTTTAAAATTAATTTTTATGTAGGGAAGGGAGACCCAATATTATCACACATCTGTACTGTTTTGATAATTTAGTAAAATGTGGTTGACACTAATATTGTCATCTAAACAGAAATACTGTCTTAGAAACTATATTTACTATCAGTGAATGGACATCTGGGATGCATTATCTATGTAAATTATATTTGACCAAGTCAGGACAACCAGTATTTGGCAACAAAACATTATAAAAATGAATTTTTATTTAACAGGAATTCTGTTGAAATGACTAGCTTTCAAACTTGTAAAAATTGTCTTCTCAAAAATCATTTGGGAATAGTGAGGCCATGTACAATGAGAAGTTGTTGGAAAAAGTCATGAGTGCATTTTATGGGACTATAGATGTGAAGGAGGCCTTTTATGTTTAAAAGGACTACAGTCTACTGAAGGAGGAAAGCTTCTTGCACTCCTTCCTTTCCTCCTCTTTCTTTCTTTCTTTTTTTTTCTTTTTTTTTTTTTTTTGGCGATCCTGGGAATCAAACCCAGGGCCTCAGACATGCCAGGCAAACACTGTACTGCTGAACCATATTCCCAGCACCCACAAACTGCACTGCTTAACAGAAAACAAAAGAAGATCCCATAGAGCAAGGACTTACTTACTTAATGTGCACTTTAGCTTGGGGTCACTACCACCACCCACAAGATGAGGAAATGAAATGACAGAATAAGGAGAGTCAAAAGGAAGAAGGTAAAGCCAATTCAATGATGCACTATTTATTACCTGTGTGGGTGTCTGCTACTTCTGGTTTCTCAGAGTCTATGTCCTTTCCATCCACCTAAGTGATTATAAAGGTAGGCGTGTGTCTCTCAGCTTCCTCTCTTTGAGGAGGGTTGAGGCTCCTTGGGAACTACCTTTCCCGCATTTCTAGGTTACATACATTTGAGACTGACTGTCCCCCAGAAGCATCCAATAAGTTCCCAGGAAAAGAAGTGAGAAATACGTCTGGTGTAAGCTTGAGATGAGGCATTGTCAGCACAAAGTGGTTTGTTACCTATGTGGGGTTATTACTGTAACTTGACTGGAATCAAAGATGAAGCACAGTGAAAGGGTGAGGTCCAGTCAGTGTTTTTATATATTTTAAATGAAAAAATTCAGAAAGGGAAAGGTGGATGTCTACTGCTGAGTATATGTTATAATATTATAGAAATAAACCTATTTGTAGTAAGCAAGATGGAGGAATAGGAAGGCCCCCTCCCCAAATGAAACAATTTATGAACCAGAAAAGACTATGACAATGCCAGAAATCAGTTACAGAATTACAGTACTCCAGGCAAACTAAAAACTAAGTGCTGCTGCATTGAAATAGGTAGAAGAAAGTTGTTTCAACTGTATTTGAGTCAGTCCCTCTCCCAAGCAAACACAGCTTATGACTGACTTGGCATACTTTGGATACCTAGAGACTCTCAGCTTAGGGGATTGTTTCAGTGCCAAATAGCCTGTAGTACTATAGATAGACCCCAGAGGGAGCAAAAAGCTACAGGTTCTTGAAAAAGAAACCTGAAAACCTGTCTGATTGTGAAATTACACACCTAATCGTAGAGAGGATGCATCCCTATAGAAGGTGTGTAAATCTCCAAGAATCTCTAACTGGGTTGGTTGGTGACCATCTTTCCCGCATAAAGCCCATCTGAAAGACTGATAGTAGCTGTTTTTTCAGATATAAAAATCACAACAAAAATATAACAAGCCACATGAAGAAACAGGGAAACACAGCTGAATTAAAGGAACCAAATAAATCTCCAGAAACTCATCTAAAGAAATAGTTCTATGAATTACCTTGCAAATAATTACCCCCCCCCAAAAAAAATCTTAAATGAGCTCAAGGAAAATAGAAAATGAAACTATACATAAATAAAATTAGTATCAATAAAAGAGAAAGGAGAAATATTGGGAAACTATTGGCTACCTAATATTGTTATGTCATGTGCATTTGTGGATATTTAACAATTTCCCAAAACTAAAGGCTGAATGTTTTCTCTGATGTGTAGGTGCTAATTCACAATAAATTGGGTGGGGGCTAGGGAAGAATAGAGTTACTTTGGATTAGGCAGAGGGGAGTGAAGGGAGGGGTTGGGGCGTAGGGGTAGGAAGGGGAGTAGAATGAATTGGGCATTGCATATATGACTACACTACTGGTGTGATTCTACATTATGTACAACCAGAAGAATGAGAATTTATACTCCATTTATGTATGATGTGTCAAAGTACATTCTACTTCATGTATAGCTGATTAGAACAAATTTAAAAAATTAAAAAAAGTATAGCACATACAATTATGCATAGTGCATGATCGTTGATATTGATAATAAACAACCATGTTATTGGCTTATGTCCTTAATATAATATGCTTTAACTATTACTTTGGAGAATATTTCTTCTACTTACAAAAATTTCTTACTTTAAAATGGTATGTTGTATTATGCTGACACATTTACCATGTTTCTTGATTGCATAAAGGGGCCAATTTGAATGATTTGTATTTACTGTGTATACCAAGATGTTTGCACAATGACACAGTCATTAACAATACATTTCTCAGAGAGTGTTCCTGATGTTAAATGGTACATGGCTATGTAAGTTAGAGGAACAAAAAGAAAAAAATGTAAAAACAAAAACAAATTCAGTCTAAGGAACTTATGGGACACCGTCAAGTGGAAAAATCCTGTATATGTGTTATGGAAGTTTAGAAGAAAAAAGAAGGAATATGGAAAAGAGCATATTTGAAGTTATAATGACTGAAACTTCCAAATCTGAGAGGGAAATGGGCATCCAAATTCAAAAAACTCAGACAAATGAAACTATGATGAAACCAATGAAATCCACATTAAAACATATTATCATCAATCTGTCAAAGACAAAGGAATCTTGAAAACAGCAAGAGAAAAGCAACTCACTGTGAACAGGAAATTCCTATAAAAGTATCAGTAGGTTTCTCAGCAAAATCATTGCAGGACAGAATGGAGTGGCATGGTACATTAAAAGGCCTGAATAAAATAAACTACCATCTAAGAGTAGTATACAAACCAAATCATCTTTCAAAAATGAAGAGTAAGTAATGACCTTCCTGGATAAACAAAAACTGAAGAGTTCATAATGGCTAGAACTACTTTATAAGAATTGATAAAAGAGTCCTTCAACTGGAAACAAGGAGATGCCAGACAGTAACATGAAAGCATATGGAAATAGAAAGCTCTCTGGTGAAGAAAATACCTATAGAGAGTCACAAAGAAAATGGAAAAGAAATCAAAGCATATTATTGCAGAAAATCAATAAAATATAAGAAAAAATGCAAGAGAGGAAAAGAGGGATAAAATATAAGAGAACAATTAACAAAAGGCAACAGGATGCAGAAAAAAGCAGTATTTGGGAGAATTTTACAACAGTAAACACGTATGTTAAAAAAATGAATATTTCAAATCAACAACCTAACTTATACCTGAAGAAACTAGAAAAAGAAGAACAAACTATAACTAAAGTAGCAGGATGAAGAAAGAAAATATAGATTAAAGCATAAATGAAATGCCGAATAGAAAAAAAAATCAAAGAAACGAAGAGTTTGTTCTTCTAAAGATAACAAAATCAACAATTCCTTAGCTAGGCTTAGCTGAAAAAGACACACAAAAATCATATACCTTAGGGGAGACATTACAACTGATGACTACCATGAACAATTTTATGCCAACAAATTGTGTAACCTTGAAAAAAATTGATGACCTTCTAGAAAAATAATCTACCAAGACTGAATTATGAAGACCCTGGACTGCATGGCTTTACTGAAGAGGAGTGCTTCCAAACATTTAAAGAAGAATTGACACCAATCTTCAAATTCTTCCAAAAAAATTGAAGAGAAAGAAACACTTGCCAATTTATTTTGTAAGGATAGCATTATCATAATAGCAGAATCAAGAAAAGAAAACTATGGACCAATATCCCAGATGAATATTGATCCAAAATTTTAGCAAGCTGAATTAAACAGCACATTGAGTTATAGATTGTGACAAGTGCAATGATAATTTAATATGAAAATCAGTGTACTATTGGTATAGGAACACAGTGGACAAACAACACACAGTCATCTAAATTGATGTGGAAAAGGCATTTGAGGAAATTCAGTAATTTTAATAAGAAAAACTAAAGAACTAGCAGTTAGATAGGGGAATCACCTGAATACAGTGAAGGCCATCTGTGAAAAACTGACATCCAATGTCATACTGGTGAAAAACTGAGTGCTTTTCCTTTAAGACCAGGATAAAAGTAAGGATTCCTTCTTTTACTCTTTTACTTAGCATAATACTGAAAATCCTAGACAGAGCAATCAGACAAGAAAAAGATACAGAAAGCATTCAAACAGGGAGAGGAAGAAGTACAATCCATAAAAACATCACCTATATTGTCAAATGACCTTTGACAATTCTGGTTTCCAATTGAGATAATCTTGTATTTGGAATCCCTAAGATTCCACACACACACTGTTAGAACTAATAAAAAAAATTCAGCAAAGTTACAAGATAAAAATTCAACAAACAAAAATAAGTTGTATTTCTGTATGCTGACAGTAACAATCTGAAAAGGCAATTAAGCAAACACTTTGGTTCATAGCAACATCAAAAAGAACAAAATACTTAGGGATAAATTTAGTGAGGAGGTGAAGCACTTATATGCTAAAAGCTATAAGACATTGCTGAAAAAATAAAAGAAAAACTCAAATGGATAGTCATCTTGTGCTTATGCACTGGAAGACTTCATATTGGTAACATATCCAAATGTCTGTACTTCCCAAAATGATCTATAGGTTCAGCGGAAACTTTAGCATAATGCTAATGTCATTTTTCGTAGAAATATGAAAAAAATTCTAAATTTCATATGGAGTCTCAGAGGACCCAAAATAGCCAGAACAGTCTTGATAAAGAAGGACAAAGCTTTAGGCATTACATTTTCTGACTTCAAAACATACTACAAAGCCACAACAATCAAAATAGTATGGTAGTGCATGAACTCAGAAATTAAGACTAGTGGAATGGCACAGAGAATCCAGAAAGAAAACATTACCTATATTTTCAAATGATCTTCAACATGGGTGCCAGGTGTAAGCAGTCTCTTCAACAAATGGTGCTCTGAAGACTGGATTTTCTATGTGGAAGAGAATCAATCTAGGCTGATCCTTAGGCCATATACAAAAGTCAACTAAAACTGTTACATACTTAAATGTAAACTATTAAACGTGAAACTGAAATTATTCCTAGGAAAAAACTTACCAAAAAAGCTTCATGACCTTGAGTTTGGCAATGATTTGTTAGAGATAACACCAAAATTACAGGACACAAAAGCAAAAATAGACACATAGGATTACATCAAACTGAGAAACGTCTTTGCAGCAAAGGAAATAAGCAACGGAGTGAAAAGACAACCTATGTAATGGGAGAAAATATTTGTAAATCATAGATCTCATAAGGGGCTCATACCCAGAATATACAGAGAAGTTCTATAACTCAGTAACAACCTGTCAAGTTATAAATGGGCAAAGAACTTGAATACAGATTTTTCCTAAAGAAGATATACAAATAGCCAATAAGCATGAAAATATAGTCAGTATTAAGTAACCTATTGGAAAATACAATTGAAAGCCACAAAAAGATATCATGCCACACTCATTAGGATAGACATTATTAAAAAAACAGAAAATAATAAGTATTGGTGGTAATGTAGAGAAATTAGAAACTGTGTTCACTGTTGGTGGAAATGTAAAATGGAATAGATACTATGGAAACCAGTATGGTGGTTCCTCAAAAAATTAAAAATCAAAGTTATCAAAAAATATGATCCAGCAACCCCACTTCTAGGTATATATCCAAAGGAATTGAAAACAATATCTTGATCCTGTTTTCATTGCACCGTTATTCCTAATAGTCAAGATACGGAAGCAACCTAAATGTCAGCAGAGGAATGGATTAACAAAAATGTGATGTACATATATCCAATGGAATATCAGCCTTTAAAAAAAAGGAAGTACTATTATATGCTACAACATGGATAAGCATGGAGGACATTATGCTAAATGAAATAAGCCAGTCACAGAAAGGCAAATATCTCATGATTCTGCTTAAATGAGATATCTGTTTTACTCAGCTTTTTCACTGCTGTGACTAAAAGACCCAACCAGAACAATTATAGAGGAGGAAAAGTTTATTTTCCAATAGGTTCCATTTTCCAATAGGTTACTTAATAAGGGCTCATTATTCTGAGGTCTCAGTCCATATACAGCCAGCTCCATTCCCCAGGGGCTCCGGGTGAGGCTGAACATCATGGTGGAAGAATTTGGCAGAAGGAAGCAGCTCACATGATGATGGAGGAAGCAGAGAGAGAGAGAGAGGGAGAGAGAGAGCTTCTACTCTCCAGATACAAAGATATATACCCCAAAGCCATGTCCCCAATGTCCCACCTTCTCCAGCCACACCCTACCAGCCTTCAGTTACCCCTTAGCTAATCCCTACTGGGATTAATTCACTGATTGGGTTAAGGCTCTCACAACCCACTTATTTCTTCTCTGAACCTTCTTGCATTGTCTCACACATGAGCTTTTGGGGAACACCTCACATCCACACCATAACAGGTATCTAAAATAACTAACTTCCTGTGAACAGAAGGTGGAATGAGGATTGCTGAGGGAGTGGGAAAGGTGGGATTGTTCAGTGAATATACAGTTCAGTTTTAGAAAATGCAGAGTTGTGGAGATCTGTACAAAAGTGTGCATGTAATAAGCACTACGTATGATATACTTAAAAATGGTTAAGATGATAAATTTTACATCACATCTTTTTAACTAAAACTATAAAGAATAAACTTGTCTGCTTGTTACCTGATTGTTTAAAACTGATCAGACAGATTTGCCTTAGGTAAACCTTTGTGTTCTGGCATAGTATTTTAAAAACTATAAGTTTTAAGAAGGAAAGAGCAAGAGCAGAATGTGAAGAATCATAATGGGGTTCTTTATCATTTGATACTAGTTTAAAAGGGGGAACACATTCTATATTTCTTAAAAGTGGAAAGCATTCATCCATTGGAACCTGAACCTTTAGTCTTTCCTTCTGAGACTTGCATAAAAATCAGTCTTCATGAAGGCAGAGCCCTGTGGTAACTGGAACTTTGTAATAGCATTTACATTTGGTGTTAGCATGCACATAACAGGAAAAGGATTCAGTTATTTTTAAGCTCCCATATCCAAATGTGCTGAATGGACATTTCTTTTTAAAAGTAAATATACAAAATGGATTTGTTAGACTGGAAGTTGAAAAGAAATGTTCCTGCATTCCGTAGTTAACAATTGTAATGGTATCACTTTCTCAAGTTTCTGTATTTTTAAAGTAGACTATCATGGTTTGGCTCAGTTACTAGGTTGAATTATTGCTGGCTTGCACATTCCTCTTGGTTATACAATAATCTTTACCTTCATTGGAAAATATGCCCTATTTTGAATGTTTATTTCAGAGCACTTGGCTTGAAGCACCTCTGTCCAGCCTTGAAGCATGGTTGTGTATGTGAGATCTGTGTTGTGTACCTAAAAAGAAAAGAAATAAAAGTTTTACACTGTCACTGTTACAAACACACATAGTAGGGATGTGAGGCACCTCAAAAATGGTTCGAAAAACAGTATTCAATACAATTAAATTCTTTTGATCATTGATAAGTGTTATGGTTTGGATCTGAAATATTCCCTCAAATATGTTTTGAAGGCTGGGTTCCCCAATGCAGCAACATCCAGAGATGGGCTTTTAGAAAATGGTTGGATCATGAAAGGCTCTGTCCTCACTGGATTAGTCCATTTGATGAATTAGAAATTAAGAGAGCTACTTGGAGGTAGTAGAAACAGTAGGCAGGTGGAGCTTGGTTAGAGGAAGTAGGTCATTGGGGGCATGCCCCTGGGGAGTAGATCTTGTTCCTGTCTCTGTCTCTGTCTCTCTCTCTCTCCCTCCCTCCCCCACCCACCTAGTTGCCCTGAGCTCAGCAATTTTCCCAAACTTGGCCCTCCTACGGTGATGTTCTGCCTCACCTCAGGCCCAAAGCAATGGAGCCAGCCAGCCATGGACTTGAATCTCAGAAACGTCAGCCAAAATAAACTTTTCCTCCTTTAGGTTCATGTCAGGTACTTTGGTCATATTGATGAAAAGCTAATACAATAAGGATTCTAGTTATATATAGCTATATATGCATACATGCGTGTCCATGTGTGTTGATATGGACTGGATTGCCTGCCCTTCAGTTCGGAACTTCTGATCCCCCGTATCTCAGAATGTGACTTCATTTGGAGGTAGAGTCTTTAGAGAGGTAATCAAATGAGGTTTAAAGTGAGGTTTTTAGGGTGGGACTTCATTTATATGACTGGTTAAAAAATGGGAACTTTTAAAAAATGGGAACTTTAGCTGGGCGCTAATCCGAGAGACTTGGGAGACAGATCATGAGTTCAAGACCAGCCTGGGCAATTTTATTTTGAGTCCCTATCTCAAAATATTTTATTTATCTCAAAATAAAAAATCAAAAGAACTGGGGATATAGCTTACTGGTAGAGTGCCCCTGGATTCAGTCCCCAGTACAGAAGAGAGAAGAAAAAAGGAAACTTTGGGCACAGAGACATACATAGAGGGAAGGTAATATGAAGAAACAGGAAGAACACAACCATCTATAAACCAGTGAGAGAGACATGGAACTGATCCATCTTTTCACAGCCCTTTAAAGGAAACAACCTTGTTCATACCTCAATTTTGTATTTATTGCTTCCAGAATTGTTTTTTCACCCAGTTTATAGTGCTTAGTTATGGCAGCATTAGTAAACCAGTATAATACAATTTCTTTGAACATGTGCTAATCAGGATATGCTTGTTAACTGTACTACATGAGTACCCTTTAAATGTTTTATTTCTCTTATCATGCTAAGTGAAATAAGCCAGTCCCCCAAAACCAAAGGCTGAATGTTTTCCCTGATTAGTGGATGATGATGCATAATGGGGGTGGGGGTAAGAGAAGAATGGAGGAACTTTGAATTATGTAGAGGGAAATGAGAGGACAAAGAGGGGGGTATGAAAGATAGTGGACCGAGACAGCCATCATTACCCTATGTACATGTATGATTACACAAATGGTGTGAATCTACATCGTGCACAACCATAGAAACGAAAAGTTGTACCCCACTTGTATACAATGAATCAAAATACAGTCTGTAAAAATGAAAAAAAGTTTTAATGTTTCTTAGTATCTCCTAAACACTTTTAAGAGGTTAGCTTCCCAGGTCTATACATAGAGAAACTAAGACTGACCATGATAGTGAAGCAGTTAGATTTGGAAAGTGGACTCAGGATGTGTGATTTATTTATTTACATAAATAAATATCAGACTTTATCTTATTCAGAAGTTTATAAGCAGCACCTGACTCACAGAATGGAAAGGCAGAATCAGAAACACATAACCTACCGTTACCCAGCACCAAAATAAAAAAATGTTCTCAAAAGTACACATATTGGAATTGAATTTTCTGGAGATTAGAAGCAGATGTTTTCAAATGACCAGTTTTTCCACTGCCCCAAGGTATAAGTGCCATTGTATTGTGTTCATGTTGTTGTCAGAAGAAGTGAGGCTGGAGTTCAGTGGGGGGTGCAGTGTTCTTCAGCTCTGTGCCTCTGCTTTGTTCCATGGTTCACTTGGGACATCTGTGTTCACTACCTCCACCCCATGTGACATCCATTGGGATGCCAAACCTCTGACTGGGGAGAGCCGAGTTGGTGATAGAGAAGGAAACTAATTCAGAATGCTACGTATTTTTTCTTGCTGTTGCCCTGAAAACTGGGAGAGGTTCCTCTTTGAGTTAAAAAATTCTATGAGTACTTGAGTTTTGTAGACTAAGATAGTAAAGTTTGTGAAACTGTCCTGACAAATAATTTTCATAGTAATTTTTAATCAAGGAAAGAAAAAGAGCTATGCTATGGTAAAGCTAGCATTCTTTTAGTCTTGTTGTTCAGTAATCTCGCAACTCAAAATATACCAAGGTTTGTCATTTGAGAGGTCTCCAACTAGTGTTTAATTCAGGACTATAAAGCTTTTGGGGTGATGAGGAACTGAAACCTTTTGGAAATGTTCATCTAGTCATTGGTGAACTTTTATTATCTATTCCAGAAATAATTTTCATGGTTAGAAAATAGGTAATGGAAACATTGTGTGATTTGTTTTTAAATAAATTTTTTTCAAGGAATTCATTTTTTTGTTTTGTTTTGTTTTGAGTTGCAGGTGGATGCAATACCTTTATTTTTATGTGGTGCTGAAGATTGAACCCAGGGCCTCATGCATGCTAGGCGAGTGTTCTACCACTGAGTCACAACCCCAGCCCCACATTGTGTGATTTTGTGACACTGTATTTTTGATATAGAATTATTATGTGTATCATCATGAGTGTTCTTTCTATAAATACATGTTTTTAGGCCTTTATTATGACTGTTTTCATCCTGAGCACTTTCAAATCCACGTTTTTTAATTATAAAATGTTCTTGTCACTCAGTTCAGAGTACTTTTAGTTTTAAATACTTTAAATTGTGAAGAATAACATATATAAAATGCAGCAAAAATGAATAGTTCAATAAATTATTACCATCACTTGAATCAAGAAAGAAAATATTGTCTACATCCCAAAAGTATTCTCTTCACACCCATCGCCTCACCCTGGAAGATTTCAGCTATTCTTATTTCATGATAGTATCTTTTTTAGTTTCACACACACATATACATGATTTTCTAAGTTCTTTGCTTAGGCTTGCTTTCCTTTTACTTCATATAAATAAAAATCTCCAATATATAATTGGTCGGGTCAGACTTTTTTCACTCAAAATTTGAGATTCATCCATATCGTGTATCTATTGGTTATTGATTGATTTTCCTAATATTTACCTCATGCTAAAAATCTTCCTGAACCATTTTTGGGTTCAGTGTGGGTCTGCTGAGTTTTTTTTTTCTTAAGCTAATTTTTTTTTTTTTTTTGTTTCGTTTCTTTTTTTTTTTTTTTTTTTTTTTTTTTTTTTTTTACCCTTTGGAATATTCTCATTTTATTTATTCCACTTATGACAGTCATTTATGTTGTTTTTATTTTTGGCTATTATGAAAAAAGCTGCTTTGAATGTTCTTATATATGTCTGTTGGTACACTAATTTCTTGTGGGTATAGGGATGAAAATGATATGTGGTAAGAAGGTGTTTAGTTTTGAAGCCTATTGCCAATTAGTTTTCCAATGTAGTCTTACCCATCTTGTATTCTATCTGTAAAATAAGAATTTTTCTGTTTGCTTCATAAACTTGTCAATAGTAATTAAATTTTTGTCCCTCTTTTTCACTGTAGCCATTTTGGTGAGTGGATAGGAGCATTCCATTGGGTTTTCATTTGTACTTCCTTGATGACTAATAAGATTGAACTTTTTTTTTTTTCAGTTTTGTTGGCTATTTGGATAGTCACTTTTGGGCCACATCTGTTCAATATGATGTACTCGTCCATTGCCTCTGTACCTGAATCTTTAGCATTGAGTTGAGAGATTATCAATCAAGGGCGTGACTCCCATTCTCAGACTCCCTCCTCCCTGGAATGAGTACTTGTTCCTATGGAACATGCCCTAGATGCTGCCCTCATCTTCTTAGTCCTCTGTTCTCCCCTGGATCCTGGCTTGGCAATTCGTAATTCTCTTGTTACTTTTCTAATGCCTCCAAGTCAGTTTAAAAAAATTTATTATATCCAGTCCAGAATTTTTAGTTAACCACAATGGTAGGGGCAAAATGGCTTGGTCTGCCATTACTGCAAGTGGAATTTCTCAGTTTTTTTTTTTTTTTTTTTAAATCAGGTGATTCCTGTTTTTCTACCCTTAATTTAGAATATTTAGAGGAAAACTCAAACACTATTAGGGAGAGCGACTTTTAAAGGAATTTGTGTGGAACTTTGTTTATGTTTTGTTTTTTAATATATTATTCCTTGGCTTTCAAGGAATTCTTTGTAAAATGAGCTGTTTTTATATTTTTGGCTTCCATTTTGCAATGCTATTTCTCGATATTTTAGGAAAAATCTTAGAATTAGTAATTTACAGTTAAATATTGTAGAACTTAATTATTATTAAAACTATTAGAACTTTAGGTAGATAATATTGAACAGAATGTTAGTGTAGGTGTGTATTTATGGCAACAAGTAAAAAGACATCTTCTTCTACATTAACATCTTAAATATCAAAATATCTGTCCTCTTAGGTGATTTGATATAAATTGTGGGCTGATTTAAATACACATGGACTGTATTCTTGTAAGGCTCACAACAGTGTTCTGACAGACTGGGTAAGTTAGAGGGAGCATAGCAGATTAGAAAGCACCAAAGATCTGTCTTCCCACCTAGACAGTTGCGCTGGCAGAACCTGTTAGAAGTGACTCTTGGAACTCTGGAGTCTGACTCGTGCAACCACATGGATGAACCTTGGGATATTCCCGCTGAGTGCAGTAAAACAGTCACAGAAAGGCTTATAAAAGTATTGCTTAATTCTTATATAAGATACCTAGAATAGTCAAATTTATAGAGACAGAAAGTAGAATGGTGGTCACCAGGGAGTTGGGGAAAAAAGGGGGAAGGAGAAATGAGAAGTGATTGTTTAATGGCTATGTTCAGTTTGGAGAAGATGAAAGACTTCCAGAGACTGATGGTGATAGTTTCACAAAAATGTGGAATAATGCCACTCGTGTGTACTTCAGTATGGTTAAAATGGTAAATTTATTCCATGTATATTTTACCACAATTAAAAAGAAAATAAAATATAATTCAGTGCACTGGAAAACTTTTTATTGTGTTCTGCAACTATGTAGGTTATACCATAATTTGAATGTGTTACAGGATGCAACTCTTTAAGGAAATTCTAGATGATTATTTTCCTAAAGTGAAGACTACTTTTGAAATGAAAACTCATGCCTAAATTTTGTTTTTTACATTGAGTTTTATATATTTTTATATATAAAAGAGTTTTATATATTTTTGATTTTTTTTGTGGGACTCATTCTCTTAGTATGAATATGTAGCTTTTTAAGGTGATGGGTCATTTTCAACCTAAAGAAATGAGCACTAGACTATTTGTAAATTTATTGCAGAAAACTCATTTTAATCTAGGTTGTAAATTATACAGTGGGTATTACATATGTGCATTCTTGAAAATGATATGATTTTTATAGTTAAATTGTGTGGGATGTACAGTGTTAGTTTTCCTTACCAGGATATATGATCTCTCAATATTTTTTTTTAGGAGAAACTTTCTAAAACTTATGAATAAATAAATTGGAAAAACAAGTTATTTGATTCAGATTATTTAGTACCAAGTTAAGGGCTTGGAAGCAAAGTGCTTTGAAACCTAACTATACTACAGCCATTTGTAAATGATACTTGCTTTAATGGAAAAGTATGGCTAATATTGATGTTTACCTTGGCCTTGCCTTTTAGGTTATTATAGTCAATTTTAGCCTAATATGTATGCAGGTGTGCTATTGTAGTATTGCTTTTTGATTAAATATTTATACTTACATAAATGTGCACTTGCAGGATGATGTAAGTCATTCTTTTAAATGTTATATTTTAAAGAATAATTTCATCTTTAAAGTATAAGAGGGAAATTTTTAGATTTCGATTTAGCCTTAGATTCTTTATCACTATAGCCATGAGTTGTTTGGATTTGTTATTGTGGCTTCTTTATTAGATATGAAAATATATAAGATTTAATATTAATTTGGTCTAGTGCTTTTCTGTATCAGAGATTTGCTCATGGTCTTGTCTCTTGGGTTGAAATAGTCATGACTAGTTTGAACTGGCTTAACTTCAAATGTTTGTTTTGTTTTTAAAATTTATTGGAGATGCTTAATAGAAATGGCAAGTTAAGTGGATATTCCTTTGAGGCTAAAAATTTGGATATTTGCTAGAAAACATTGCTTGGAGAGGCATCATGGCACAGGGGAAGGGTGGTGAAGTTAGCCCTCTGCTGGCAGCTCCTGCCTATTTTTTGTATCAAGTTTACTGCTGGGCTGGGATTGTAGCACAGTGGTTGAGTGTTACCTGTGTGAGGCACTGGGTTTGATTCTCAGCTTCATATAAAAATAAATAAACAAAGGTATAAAAAACCCACATTAACACATTATTATGAAACTAATTGCATTAAAAAAAGTTTACTGCTGCTTGAACTTGTGTACACCTGCTGACAAAACAAACTTACCCTGTTTAACTAGTTCTATCCTCCCTAGAAGACCCTTGATCATATCTTTTGTGGATTCTGTGTCTGTCCCAAGTAGGTCATCAAGTTATATTTTCTCCAAAGCATCCAGCATGCTTCCTGAATCAAGTTCTGGGAAACAGTTCTGTCTTATTGTATTTGAAATGATGTATTGGCACCCTAGGGGTGTCTCCGAGTCTCTGAAGGGTTAGCACTCTAAAGAGCCACCCATCTGGGCTGTGCCTTATTCTGGCTCCAAGAGAAGTCTGCATTAGTGCCCCAGAGCCCCTATTTGTCTTCCGTCATGAGTCTGTGTCCTTCACATATTGGTTCTAAATTCCTAAAGATCTGTTAGTGGGAGTTAGCATTGTGTATGCATTTTTTTTTTTTTTTTTTTTTGAGCCAGGGATTGAACTCAGGGACACTCGGCCACTGAGCCACATCCCCAGCCCTATTTTGTATTTTATTTAGAGACAGGGTCTCACCGAGTTGCTAAGGGCCTCGCTAAGTTGTTGAGGCTGGCTTTGAACTCGCGATCCTCTTGACTCAGCCTCCCAAGTCGCTTGGATTACAGGCGTGCGCCACCATGCCCGGCCCTATGTGTATGCATTTTTATCGAAGTTTTATTTATTACTTATTTATCCTAATCCATGACTTCTTTCCTTAACCAGAATTGGGCAATTAATGCTTTCATCAGTTTTTAGTATGGTTGTATGGTTGCCCATTATTACTTCATAATTCAGAATACTTATGAGTTGTGAAACAAAATACTATTTTTTAACTTATGGATATGGTTGCTGTGTCTCCAAGTTTATTATTTTTTGATTATCAGAAGTAACAGGTAGAATGTTGCAGAACCTGTAAGTAATAAGTGTCTGAGTAACTAAAAATAGGAAGTTGTGGGAATTGAAGCAAAATAGAGATGCTGTTTTCTTGTGGCTGTGACAGTTTCTCCGACACTCCCTGTTTTTGATGAGTTTGACAATTTTGAGCAGTGTTGGTTAGGTGTGTTGTGTAAAATGAACCTCTGTTGGGGATTGTGTGATTGTGTGATTGTGATTCTTATGACTTCCTGGGATTTTATGTTTTGGGGAGGATCTCTGGAGGGTTAAGGCAGAATCCTTGGCCCTCATGGGTGCTGTGTTGATGTGATCTAGTGATGTGACTCTTGATTGCTGGCTCAGGTAGTGTTTGTCAGCGTTCTCCATTGTGCCATTGCAGTCATGTGTGCAGCCTACGCTTGAGGGATTCATGTTCCACCTCCAAAAGTACCTATGTGTAGTAACTGGAATTTTGCATGGAGAATGGTTTCTTCTCCCTCATTTATTTAATCATTTATATTAGTATGAATCATCAATATTTATTTTATTCTTTGCATTATAATCCAACACTGCTTTATTTTATGGCTCAGACTATTATAGCTTTGGCTGTTGGGAGCTCTTTCAGGCTACTGCCTTTCTCTTTGATGTATCCCTTCATTGTGTTTTTGTTGTTTTTTGAGCACTTTCTTTTTGGTAGTCTAGTCACATGCTTATCTTGTGTGCCTGTTCTAGTCCTAGAGTGAACCATTTTTCCAAGGAGCCTTGTTTCTTTTGTTGGAAAATGGTATTAGAAACCAAGATCTGGTATGCTTTTGCTACTGAGATATGTTGCTTTAGGTCCATTCAGCTGAAAGAACAAGGAAATATATTGTGTATGGTAACTCATGTGTATAAATGTATTTATAAATATTTGTATGGTGTCTGTCTGTATCTATGTTAGGCCAAACATGAGTTCAAGCTGATGGGTCCAAGTTTATTCTGTTAGTAGGTGGATCATTGGTGCTCTCTTTGCTCATTAACTCCCATTCCAATATGGCTCCCACGATACAAAATCTATTTACTTGATTGTTCAGCTCTAATGTGTGGTATATAGTGGTTTTTAGAATTCTTAACTTACACCTGTGAGAAACATTTTTATAAATATTATTTAATGCACAGTTCCTTTTACCTTTAGTTTTATATATGCCACTTATTTCTAAAGACACTTAGAATAGCATCTCCTCCTTCCCCCTTCCCTTTCTTTGAATTTATTTTATATATTTATTAGTTTCTTTGACAGCAGTTTATATTCTGTCTAGGATTCTGTGACCTCCCCAATGACATTTTTACAATTTGTATATATTAAAATTGACTCTGTTTTGACAAATACACAATGTTGTGTATCCCCTGTTATTAGTACCATAGACAATAGTTTCACAATGTGTCTTACCTGTTGAACTCTCACCTTTTCTCAAACTCCTGGCAATGACTGACCTGTTTATTATGTCTGTACTTTGCCTTTTCCAGTATGTTACTTAAATATAATAATCGCACAGTATGTATCTTTTCAGACTGGATTCTTAGCTTTAGGAGTCATTCAAGTTTTTGCATGACTTTATATAGTCATAGACACACTTTTATTTTTTTTTTTTCCCTTGGGCCTAGTTGTCTTCCATTGTATGGAAGTTTGTTTATACATTCACCTATTGAGATTGCTTTGAGAGTTTTTGGCTATTATAAATAGAGATTCTATAAACATGCTCATGGAGGTGTTTGTGTTGGCATAAATTTTCAAATGAACTGGGTAAATACTTAGGAGCACAATTGCTGGATTATATGATGGGACTATGTTTAGCTTTATAAGACACTGCCAAACAGCCTGCCAAAGTGGCTGTACCATTTTGCATGTGTCCCAACAGTCGCTGAGAGCTCCTGTTGCTCTGTATTCTTGCCAACATTTGGTATTTTTAAGTTTCTTGGATTTTAGTCATTTTTAGTTGTTGTCTACTGGTGTCTCATCATTAATTTGTACTCCCCTCATGACATATGACAATGAGCATTTTTTCATGTTTCTTTACTGTCCTCCGTGTATCTTCTTTGGTGAGATATTTATCAGTCCTTTTGTTCAGTTTTAGCTGGTTATTTTCTAATTGTTGAGTCTGAAGAATTTTGTATACATTTTGTATACAAGTGCTTCATCAGTTATGTTTTTGGCGAATGTTTTCTCCTATTCTTTGGCTTTTCTTTTCATTCTCTTAATAGTGTTTTTCCCAGAACAGTTTAAAATTTTATCAAGACCAGCTTATTTTCTTTTCCCCCCATAAACAGTGTTTTGACATTATATCTAAAAACTCATACCTCAATCCAAGGCTATGTAGATTTTCTCCCATGTCTTCTAGGAATTTTATAGTTTTACATTTATTTCTGTGATCTGTGTTAATTTTGTAAGGTGTAAGTTCTGAGTCTACATTCTTTTCTGCCCCCCTTTTTTTGAACATGGATGTCCAATTTATCTAGCATAATTTTTGGAAAGACTGTGTATTAATTGCCTTTGTGTCTTTTTCACACATCAATTGGACTATAATATGTGGATATGTGGATCTATTTCTGGGCTCTATATTCTGCTCCATCAATCCATATGTCCTTTTATTTTTCCAATTCTACTCTGTCTTGATTGAGTTTGATTTTAATTGGTGTTAATTTTTAGTTAAGGATTTGAGAAAGGGGTTCTCATTTAGTTTTATGGCAGTACTTGTGTGTTTTGATTATTTTTATGACTTTTTAAGGCATTATTTAATTTTATTTATAAAATAAAATATATTTTATTATATTAATATTAATAATATTAATTATATTAATTAATATTAATAATTCTTAATATTAACATAATATTATTAAATTAATATTAATATTAATATCAATATATTTTTATTATATTAATATTAATATATTTTTCAGATGTCAGTGGACCTTTATTTTATTAGTTTATTTATATGTGATGCTGAGAATTGAACCCAGTGCCTCACACATGCTAGGCAAGTACTCTACCACTGAGCCAAGACACCAGTCCCAAGACATTATTTTATCTCCTTCATCTTGATACAAACTCTCAGTATTCCCCATCATGCTGTTTTCAAATGAGACTGAGAATGCAGCTCTGGTCTGCCTTCATATCCCTGTAATTGTAAATACAGGCTCTTTCTTGTGTGTATATGCTTATTTGTTTTTCATCTGCTCCCCTGTTCTTCACTGAGAATGATGAGTCTTAAGGGCAGGGTGGTTTTTCTTTTTTCCCCTGTTGTTGTTCACGACTATATTCTCTTCACTCAGAACCTGCCTGGCGTCTAGTAAGAGCTCAAATATAATGTGAATGAGATGAATGGTAATCCTTGAGTAATATGCTATTGTACAAAGGTAAATTTGCCAAAATTCCTGAATTTTATAGCTTTTTAAGCCTTAGGGCTTTAAATTATTTATTTTCTAACTAAAAAAAGTCATATATTTATAATGTATAACATGATGTTTTCATGTATGAATATGTTGTGAAATTACTAAATCATGCTAACTCGCATAGGCATTACCTCACATACTTTGTTTTGTGGCAGACACACATGAATCTTAGCAAGTTTCAATAATGATGCAATGCATCATTATTACTTGTACTTACCATTTGTATAGTAGTCTCTTGAACATATTTCTCTTATCTGAAATTTCATATCCTTTGACTAGTATCTTTCCGATTCTGACTCAGCTCCCAGCCCCTGGCAACCACCATTCTTCTCTCTGCTTTTACAAGTTTGACTTTTTTTTCCTACATATAAGTGAGATCATACAAAACTCATCTAAATTCTAGACTTTTATAGTTGATCCAATCTCTTGTTGGTATTTTCAAAGTGTAATTACATGTTACTCTTATTTCTTTAAAAAAATTTTTTAGTTGAAGGTGAGCACAATACCTTGATTTTTTTTTTTTATGTGGTGCTGAGGATTGAACCCAGTGCCTCACACGTGCTAAGCAAGCCCTCTACCACTGAGCTATAACTCCAGTCCTGTTACTTTTATTTCTGAAGCATTCTACTGAACTTAATTTGCTGTTTATGCTATCCCATGTAGTATTTTTGACCAGAAATTAATAAATTGGATTGAAGTCTTGTTTTACCTTCCAGGTTAGTAACCTAACCAGGTGATTTTAGGAAGGTTATAGTTTCTTTGAGACTCAGTTGAACTTTAGATTCAGGAACTAGATGATATCTGTAAAATTCGAATTGAAAATGACCTCATTCCTTGTGGCTCATTATAATAGGTGCTTTCTTCACAATGATATTAAAGTATATTAGAACATTGCATGTAGGTCTGTGGTTTCAGATAGTTTGATTTTTATTATTTTTAAAAATTCTCTCTTCATCTGCCTTTTTGTTGCTAAGTATTCCTGTATTTATCTCTGAATATTTTCCACCAAATTGTGGTTTTGTTTTTTTGCCTTTTCCATTAATCTGACTTTTATAGGGCTTGTTCATCTCTGTGCTTTGTTAATAAATAGTCTTTCTCAGTAAATGCATAAAAGGTTCTGTGGCGGGCAGAATAAATGCTTACCAAAGATACTCATTTCCTAATCTCTGGAACCTGTGAATACGTCACCACGGCAAGGGGCATTAAGATTGCAGGTGGAATTGGTTTGCCAGTCAGCTAACTTTAAAACAGGGAGATTATCCTGGATCATCCAGGTGGGTCCCATGTAGGCACAAGGGTGGTCAGTAACAGAGGGAGGCAGGAAAGTTAGAAGACCACAGTGTGAGGATGACTCTACTGGCTATTGTTAGCTTTAATGATGGGAGACCACCATGAGCCCATCTGGAATGCTCAGCAGCCTCTAGAGTGGAAAAAGAAGAAAACAGATTCACTAGAGCTCCTGGAAGGCATGCAGCCCACCAACACCTGGACTGTAGCTGCGAGACCCATTTTGGACTTCCTCCCAAACTGTAAGATAATAAACTTGTGTTGTTTCAAACCATTAAGTTTGTGGTATATTGGATATGAAGACCCAGTAGCCTACTTGGTTACTTGGAGCTTTTTGGTTGCCTGCAGAATTTGAGGGCATGGTGATACATAGAACTAAAAACTGAGTACTTTATATTTGAATTTGGAACACTTGGATGATGTAGAGCAAGTATTTTATTCTTTGATTTTATTTTTATTTTTAATGGTTAATCTTAAAGTGAGTTATTTTTTCTCAGTGGCATTTTTTAAAATTTTTTAATTTTTATGGACTGCATTTTGATTCATTGTGCACAAATGGGGCGCAACTTTTCATTTCTATGGTTGTACACAATGTAGGTTCACACCATTTGTGTAGTCAGACATATATATAGGGTAATAACATCTGTCTCAGTTCATTATCTTTTCTCCCCACCCCATTTCCCGCTACACAAAGTTCCTCAATTCTTCTCTTACCCCCCTGTCAAAATTTATAAAGAACTGAAAAAACTTCAACATCTGAAAAAAACTTTACACCCAAAATCCAAAGAACCCAATCAGTAAATGGGTTAAGGAACTGGGCAGACACTCCCCAGAAGATATACAGGTGATCAACAAATACATGAAGAAGTGCTCATCATCTCTAGTAATTAGAGAAATGCAAATCAAAACCACACTAAGATTTCATCTAACTCCAGTTAGAATGGCTATTATCTCAGTGGCCCCTTAAATGGACATATTTTCAGGTGAAGGCAGGAGTTGATTGAACTCAATTGTTAATTCCATTATTAGACTCAGAAGAAGTTAGGAAGATTTGAAGAGGTCATGCTAATTCTATACTGAGGAAAGCTGAGGGTCAGAAATTAACTTAGGTTAGCTCAACTGGTTTGTTGTAGGACCCTGAGCAGGACTTAGGTCCCAGAACTGTAAATCTACTTATCTTCTGCCTTCCTGCATATAAAGGTAGGATAAAATGGGAGAATTTTAGGGACATCAAGTTGAACTTAATTGCTCTAGTTAAGCCTGTATTATCAATTATTGTAAAAAGATTTTCATAGGGGGATGCTCTTACTAAATACGTGCCTATTGTTAAATACCTTTGGCAAATAGGCATTCTTATTTTGTGGTTCACTTTCTGAAGTTCCTACTTTTGGTTCTTCTTTCTTCCTTCCAAAAGCAATGATTTTTGAAAGACAGTACAGTATAAAATGCAAAAATCAGATAAAATGTGTTTGCTTACCACATAATTAATAAGAATTACTTTGTGTATTGAACCATGAAATATACACTTTTCATATGGCAAAAATGAAGGCCAACTTAAAACACTTACTAATGTTGATTTACCAGTTTTTAAAGTACTTACCTGAATTATGTGTAAATTTTTCTATACAACTCTATTAGGGTTATATTTAGTTTTGGGGTATGTTGTTGCACATACCTCTTTTTCTAAATATTAATATTTTACCTTTTTTTCTTTCTTCATAAGTTAATCATGCTGTCTCTCTTTTGGCTTTGGATCTGATCAAGAATATAACTTAATGTGTAAACTCTGAACTCATTTTATATTTGCACAGTGGTCCAGATTTTGTGGTAAATACTTCAGACCTCCAGATAAAGAAACTAATATTAAATAACTCACATAATGCGGAAGGCAAAGCAATTGTTTTAGCTAAAATTGTTTAGATCTAGAGTAATTATTTGGGGTGAAAGTGCATCTTTGAGATTTCTTTCCCTCCATATTTTGGCTTGAACCCTTTCTATAGTGTACACTTCTGAAATTCCATATAATGTGCTTTCTTTATTCCTGTTCTTGTGACAACTTCATGAATGTCAGACTTCTTTTCTACAGCTGAAGAGAGTGGAGACTGTTGGACTTTTTTCCAGATGATTTGCCCTAGGACACAAGTAGCATGTTAAAAGTTGTGACTTGTGGTCCCATATATTTTAACCTGTTTAGTGGAATTAATTTTTACTCCCTCACAGCATTGCCTTTGTGTGTTGTCAAGGAAAGAGCTGACCACCCACTTAGTTAAAAAGTAGAGTAATTGATAATTCTGTCTGGAGTCTTAAAAACATCAGTATGAATAGGCAGAATTTCTCTTTTGATTCTCAAGATCAAAAAAAGGGAGGCTGAGGTCTAGGTAATGAGGTTCTCTGTATGTGAAGTCAGTTAATTTTCAGTGAGCAGATCAGCATTCTTATCTCTTCTCATGATAATGATTAGCAATACTTTGTAAGGGGGATTTCAGTGAGTGAAAATATGGGTCACTAAGGTCTCTCATGTGAAACTAAATGTTGGCCTGGCATCTCTGGAACTCAGACGGGGACCAAACAGGTTTGGCCTTGGTCAAACAGTTTTAATCATTAAATGGAAATGGATGAAGTTGGTGAACAAATACAGTGGCTTCAAAGCCTCCAGCTTTGTTTGGAGGCAAATCAAGTGAACTATTTCACCACCTGTGTTGTCACTGGAGACTCAGTCTGTATATGATGCTGGTTTCTCTCCGTGTGGCATTCTGCACCAAGGATCACAACCGTCATTCCCACTTAGGCTGCATTTGAATAAGAAGTAATATTGAAGAGTAGTTTAAGAACCATTTTCACTTATTTGCTTAATTATGGTATTTTGATAATTTATAAATTACCGGATAAGAAAGCCTATTTGGCTGGGCAAGTTGGTGCATGATGATAATCCAGCAAGGAGGCTAAGGTAGCAGGGTTGCAAGTTCAAGGCCAGCCTGGGCAACTTAACGAGACCCAATCTCAGAATAAAAAATACACGGGGTTGGGGGTGTAGCTCATTGGTAGAGCATGCCTGTGTTCCGTCTCCAGTACCCACCTCAAACCTATTTGTAAGATTGTGGCATTTTTATTTAAATGGATTGGGAGATGGTGAATATAATGACAAATTATTAACTTGGGATAACTGTGAAGAATACTAATCTCTTACTGCTGATTGAGAAGCCTTTATTATGTCTAATTATTGGCACAGTGTATACAAGTAGAAATGATGCGTTTTACTTGTTTTCAGCATTTTAGGAATTTGTCAATTGCATTCTTTTGCACTTTTAAAATTCTGTTTAGTCATACATGACAGCAGAATGCATTTTGATTCCTTGTACACACATGGAGTACAACTTTTCATTTCTCTGATTGTACATGATATAGAGCCCCACCATTTGTGCAATTGTACATGTATATAGGGTAATGATGTTCATCTCATTCCACCATCTTTCCCACCCCCTGCCTCCTCCCCTCATTCCCCTCTGCACAATTCAAAGTTCCTCCTTTCTTCCCTTACCTTCCCCCCTACACCATTATGTTTCAGCATCCACTTATCAGAGAAAACATTTGACCTTTGGTTTTTTGGGATTGGCTTATTTCACTTAGCATGATATTCTCCAATTCCATCCATTCACTTGAAAATGCTATAATTTTATTCTTCTGTATGACTAATATTCCATTGTGTATAAATACCACAGTTTCTTTCTTTATCCATTCATCTCTTGAAGGTCATCTAGGTTGGTTCCACAATTTAGCTATTGTGAACTGAACTGCCATAAACATTGATGTGGCTGTGTCACTGTAGTATGCTGATTTTAAGTCCTTTGGGTATAGGCTGAGGAGTGGGATAACTGCGTCAAATGGTGGTTCTGTTCCAAGTTTTCCAAGGATTTCTGGAAAACTACTAAGGAATTTCTAAGGAATCCAGAGATTCCTTAGAAACAGTAGTACCATGTCAGTTGCATTATTCTAAAATAACTATAATAGGTCAATTTGGTCATGGGATGAGGAGTGTATGTTTAGTGATTCAGAGTCTTGAAGGGCAATAAATTCTCTTAGCATAAGTTTGCAACTTGGTTAAGGGTACAGAGGGGGAAAAAGACTTTGATCAAGAAGTGTTATTTACAGAATATAGATATGGAGTTAATGCAGTTTAAATCTCTCCAAATGCCAAAATTTGTCATTAAAATTAAAAGCAATTTGATTGCTAGAGCACTTGATGCAGACAATAGGAACTTTGATTTTTTTTTCAAATTACTTTTCTGCTTTCTTATGAAATTTTAAAATATCATTTAAGACAACATAATTATCTAAATATTGTTTGCTTTAAAATCAGTTCTCCTGGAGAAATTAAGAAGAAAACAATCTTAAATACTAAGATACAAGGTCAGAGAAGGACATTCCAGTTAAAGGATGATTTTTTTTCTCATGTCTGTTTTTTTCTCAGTCATACTAGGCTTCCATTAAAACATATTTTCTTCCATTAAAGCATATTGTTTTTTGTTTTGGTGGGTCATCTTGAGTAATTTCTTCACATGGAGTGTATAGTAGGCAGCACAGTGTCCCCCAGTGAGGTTCATGTCTTCATTCCTGGAAATTGGGAATGCTGCTTTATCACAAAGACGACTTTGCCGATGTGATTAAAGGTCTTGATATTGTTTTGGATCATTTTTTTCTGATGGATTTTCTTTAATATTATCCTTTAATATTCTTATTTTGCCTTCATTTTTGAAATACGTTTCCATTGGGGAAATAATTCGAGGTTGGCAGATTTTTTTTTCTTTCATTACTTCAGAGGTGTTCCCGTCTTCTGGTTCGCATTGTTTCTGATGAGAAATTGGTCTTCATTATTGTCCTTATTGCTTCGTCAGTGTGTATCTTTTTCTTTTGTCATTTTAAAGATTTTTGTCAACATTGGTTTGAAGCAGTTTGGTGATGACATAGGTCAGTGTTGTTTTGTTCATGTTTCTTGTGCTTGAATTTCATTGAGCTTGGATTTATGGTTTTATAGTTTTCATTAGATTTGGAAAAATTTTAACCATTATTTCTTCAAATACCTTTCTGTTCTCATTCCTTTGGAAAGTCCCATTTCATGTACACTAGACTGCTTGTAGTTGTTCCATAGCTCACTGTTGCTCTAATTCATTTTTTCCCAGTATTTAAAAACTCAGTTTTAGTTTCAATTGCTGTGGCTTTTCAATCCACTAATTAGTTTTCCTCTGAAGTCTAATGTGTTTCTAATACTAGCTAATGTTTTTCACCCCAGACATTGTAATTTTTATCCCTGAAATTCTTTTGGGATCTTTTGTCCTAAAATCTTCAATTTTTCTTCTAGTTTTTTAGATACATAGTAACTATTTTTTTAAAAAATGTTCTTATCTGCTAATTCTGCCATACAATGATTCTGGGCTGATTTTAATTAACCGATTTTTCACCTTATGGATTGTATTTTCATGTTTCTTTTCCTGCCAGGTAAATTTTTATTAGATGCTGAAACACTGTGAATTTTAACCTGTTGGATTCTGGATATTTTTGTACTCCTGAGCTTTGTTATGGGATGAATTTAAGTGACTTGACCCTTTCATGTTTTGCTTTTAAACTTTCTTGGTAGAACCAGAACAGCATTTAGGGTAAATTTTACCTCCTACTAGTAATGCACAATTCTTCTAAGAACTATATCTGGTATTCTGTTGATTATGAGTTTTTATACTCTGACCGGTGGGGACAAGAGGAGCTCTGGGAAGTATTTCCTTTAATGCTTTCAAGATGGTTTTTGGGTAGTTTCCTCACATACATGCATTGATCAGTACTCAGCTGAAGACTGAAGAGGAACTCCTGCACATCTCCAGAGGTTTTTGTAGTTTTCATTACTCTGCCTTGCAAATTCCAGGCATCTGGATATTCTTGATCTCCCAGCTCTACCTCCTTGACTCAGAGAGACTGCCAGGCTCTGCGTGTCTCCCACACTCTTTGTGCTATCATCTGGAAACTTTCCCCGTGCAGTAAGCTGATTGACTTGTGTGGGTTACCTTGTTTGTTTCCTCTCAGAAACCACTCTCCTTTGTTCCTCAGTGTTCAGTGTAAAACCATAGTTTAAAATATTTTGTTCATTTTTAATGAACAAAATTTTTTAATTTACCCTTGCCTCAAGTGCAAGGGTAAATCTTGCTCCAGTTTCTTCAATTTGGTCATGAGAGGATTTTTCTTGCCTTATCTTCAAGCAACGTTCTTAGTGTATTAGTCCTTTTGGATTGTTATAGCGAAAATACCATACACTGGGTAGCTTATAAACATAAGAAATCTATTTCCTACTGTCCTAGGGTCTGGAAGTTGAAGATCAAGGTGCTCAGAGTGAAGATGTCTGGTGAGGACCTGTTCCATATAATTGACATCTTTTTGTTGTGTCCTCACATGAAGAAAGGGCAAGGAAGCTCTTGGGCCTCTATCTCTTTTTTGTTTATGTAAATAAGGCACTAAATCGTCTCCCAAAGGCCCTGCCTCCTAATACTATTATCTTGAGGATTAGATTTCAGCAAATTAATTTTGAGGTGACACAAACATTCAAACCCTAGCACTTAGGATTGCCTTTTTGATGTTAACTTCATAATGATTTAATAAAAACATCCAGACTTTTATTATTCTGCTGGGGACATGAAAAATAATGTCTTTATATGTACATTTAGGAGATAATATGATGATTTATCTGAAAGTCTATAAAATATAGCAAAATTTTTCAGAGTTCTATCATGATGTTGAAATATACTATGTTTAAATTCGTAAATGAGTTGCCAAACTGAAAAATGATAGCATACTTACTATGCATGTGTGTATTTAAAATTTAATGTTAAAATGCATCCATTATATAGGTTGTTTATATCTATTTTCTGGAATGCATGAAATTTTAAATTCAAAAACAGTGGAGTATTTTAAAGTTTCCTTTGGTGTCGCAGAGCAACAGCAAACAAATAATTTTCTTTGGATTGCATTTTTATAAGTGATAAAATTTTTAATGATGTGAGGGTGTTATTGAAATTTATTGAAAAAAGTTGCCAAGAGTTTTTCTAATGTTTGCTCTAAGAAATAGGTTGTATATTGAGTACCCAAAGGCTTGTGTTTGATTACTGATAAAATCCTCTGTTATATTTTAGTCTGTACAAATCTTCCCTTTGGCTTTCAAGTAGAAAAGGAAAAAAAAATGTGCTATTTTATGATAACTGACCAATGCGTGAGGAAAGTGAGAGCTGGCAACATACATTAAGCTCATCTTAATTAAAAATCCTTTTGTTTGTACTTCATATTTTTGTCATACACTTAGGCATAATACAATAATTTTGAGTCATTTTCAGTCCTTTTCCTTTCTCTTTGTGGGCTGTCCTAAACATGCCTGGTGTTAAGGCAGTCTCTCACAGTGCTTTGCTCTTAGTTATTGTTTATTTGCCATGGCTCTAAATCAAGTCTGTAAACGAGAAAATGGTTTTGGCTTCCTCACTGAGGCCAGAAGTGCCGAATGTGGTGTCTGAACCATTGGGGCTGTGCTTGGGCAGCTGGCAGTGATACTGATCATCTCAAAAGCATTGGCAGTGTGTACAGTGCTCTCATATTTTACCACTGATACTTAGCGAGGTCACAGTAAGCAACCCCTCAAGTCACTCATTGGATTGCAAGACTGACTTCTTTGACTCCATGGTAGCCGCGTCATTGTTTCTTCTTACCTCTGCCTCGTAGACTTGGGTAAAGACACCTATTGACCTGTTCTGGTGCCCGTGATCCATTGCCGTGGTGATCATCCAGAAGGAGCACTGGCCTGTCAATTGAAACCTAATCCAAGAGAAGCATTGGCCTGTCAGTTACCCTCATCCTAATTATAGTATTGAACTAGTCTGTAGGAGAATCCCAATGCTTTATGAAAAGGGGCTATAAAACCGTTTTAATATAACTTTAGTTAAAATGGCTGAGACTGGTTCTTGCAACTTATTTAAGAAAAATACATGAAGTGATATACTTTTAGGAATAATTTATTTTAAAATGCTATGATTAACATAAGACTATCTATGAAATGACATACTTTTAGGCATGATTTTGTCCTTTCCATTTTATATAGTACTGTACAAAAAGGAAAATAAGAGTCATGAGTCAGTGCTGGCACTTCTGATTCCCTTCCCTCCCCCCTTTTTTTTAATCTTTGCCTGATTTACCTATGAATAATTTTTGTTCCAACTCATCTGTCAGAGAAACTTTCATGGTAAGCCAAATCTTCCAATACTTCTGAGACTCATTATTGATCATCTCCTGGATATACTGTGAGCATATCCCAGGAGATAAATCAATAATGTGAGTTTTGTTTATGTCAGTGAATTAGAAGGTTTCATAATTTGAAAATTGATTAAAAAGATGTATTTCACATTTGGGATTTTATTGAGCCTTACACTACATGTATGGCATTTAAGCCGGAGGCACATGTGAAGGACCTTTATCAATCCATCATTAGATATTTATTTCGTGTCTATTATGTCCATGTGTCTGGGAACACTGTGAATGAGACAGACCTAGTGCTCATCTCTAAACAGTTCCAGTCAAGGATTGCTGGAATGTTGGAACTTTGAACAGATGCTGAGCAGAGCTTCTTTTCATCCTGCCCTCCGGGAGTTGGTCCGTCAAGTTGGCCAAAATGCTCTGCCTCTGCAGCCTGTCCGTTGGGAATTTAGGAAAGCGGGTAAGCCTGTGAGTCAGAGAGTGACCATCCCTCACCCTTCACTGCAGCTGGATACCCTGCCCCTACCCCATTCTGGCCCCTGGAAGACAGCACTGAATTATAAAGGAAAGGCACCATATTTTAACTGGGAACCTTTGTCATATTAAGTAGATCTTTTTGTTTCAGGTTGTAAAACTGATTGATGTTCTGAAAGTCCCTGAGAACTTTGTGCTATCTTTAACTTATCTAGGAAAGACTGGGGGTGGGAGGGGGTACAGTTAGTATGTTTAAAAATAAAGGTTATAGGGTAAGGCTGGCCCAGGTTAAGTATCCAGTGCAAAACAAACTTTTATTTCCCTTTCTTTTTCCTCTTTCCCTCTTTGTTCTGCTTTCCCTTCTCTTTTCCTCACTCTCTTGTTTTTCCTGTAAAGTAAGAGGGATAAGAAATGCTTCAGAAAATATGCCATGTATTACTCCTATCTGTGAGTGGAGAATATGCATCTATGAATGAGTAAAAATATGGGGTATTGATCTTATTG
>JAJEJO010000562.1:282764-296280 GCA_020662805.1 Glaucomys volans | reverse complement strand
CTTTTGGGGAGTGAATATATGAATTCTAATGTTAGCTCTGTCCCCCATCTTTGTGCTGGGAATTGGACCTAGGACCTTGTACATGCTGGGTAAGTGGTATAGCACCAAGCTATACCCTCCAGCCCTCCTCACATCTTTGAGACCTATTATCAATTGATTTTCTAATTTACTTAATACAATTATGAAAAATTATCCAAGGCCTTCTGAGGCTCATTCTGAGTTGTGTAACACTTATTTGTTGTCATTTTCATTAAGGGTGTAAACTTTAGTTTTCTGTGGCAGTCTAGTCCCTAAAGCTGAGGTTTTAGTGTACAGTTTATTAATCAGCCTTTACTATAAGCTCTCCAAGATGATTTCATCCCTCTTTTCTCCCTTTTGAAGAGTTATATAGAGAAAGAAAAGACAATAATTTGTTATGTCTTGGAAATAAGCTTGTATTTGTGTATACAAGTGGTTCGTTTGACTTTATTTTCTTCATTTATTTTAATATTTGATTGTTTTTGTGCCCCTGATGAATTCTATGATCAGAGTTGCATAGCCAACTATAACCTATGGTGACCACCAGCAGTTTAAAGTTGAGATTTAGCTGGCTGTGGTGGTATGCACTTGTAATCCTAGCAATTTGGGAGGCTGAGGCAGGAGTATCTGAAGTTCAAGGCCAGCCTAGACTACTTAGTGAGAACCTGTGTCAGAACAAAAAATTAAAAGGGCTGGGAATGGAGTTCAGTGGCAAAGTGTTCCTGGTTCAATCCCCTGTACCACACACACATTGAGATTTAAATATTTAGAGTTAAAAAGATTACTTATAATAGCATTTTGCAAGTTCCTTGTGTCTAGGAATCCTGTGGCTCAATGGTGCCTGGAGAGGTGGGAGGCATGCACAGGGAAGGCACAGTATCATCCCATTCTCAAGTGAGCTTCTTAAGGATCCTCAGACAGAAGGTCTTGTAAGTGCAGACACGTTGAAGTTGGAAAGGGCATGGAGACTTGGGAGAACTCGGAGGTTATGTGATCAACATGCTTAGGGCAGACTAGGGAGGAAATGGGGAGTGTTAATTTTCTCTCCTAGAATGGAAAGTTTGAAGTCAGTGACATTTTACTCCCAACAGTTTTCTGTCTGAGTTCCAGTCATTTATTTTACATGTCTACCTTTGTTTCCTTTTCTGCACCATCAGTGTGGCTCACAGTGTGCTGCTCTTGGAGAGCTTTGCAAGGACTAAAGATACAGAAGGTGGAGTCTGACACCTGGAGTCCCCAAGTTCTTCCTTCCTTTCTTTTACTCTCCTCAGGACCACTGGTAATTGTCCCTGGTACTTCAGGAGGCCAGATTCCACTGCAAATGGCACACAGAGGTCTGGGGCTTGGATGGAGAGGGGCTGGGTTGGGAATACCCTCAGTCAGCATCATCTGGTTTGCTGCCTTGGCTGGGGGGGCTGCTTCTTGAGAGCCACCTTGCCCTGTACCCAGGAAGATCTGTTCCAGGGCCTTCTGAGGCTCATTCTGAATTATGTAGCACTTATTTTAGTGTTCCAGCGGGTTATCTCTTCACCTCAAAGATTAAGCTGAGAACTCCTTCTGGCAAGAATGAAAGGAAAGGAAGAGGGGCTGCCGGCCAGCAAAAACAGAGTCGAAGAGAAACTTGTGTACAGACGCCCACAGCAGCACACCACATCCACTCCAAGAGGTTTCTCAATCCCCCACATCCAGCCAGGGTGTTTTAGGTAAGGACTGGTCTTTGTGTAGATGTTTGTCTTGGGCTTTGTCATGCTTTTCCTACTCCCTGTACTCCACTGCCCACCCACTTCTCTCCACTCAGTGAATTATCAGAAGAGAGAGGAGAAAAGTCACATCTGGAGAATCTCACTTACAGAAAGTGTATGAAAATACCAAGGCCTTTCTAAGGGGGATTTCTCCCCTGAGCTGCTGGGCTGTTGGTTCTCATGCTGTGGTTTGGAAGCCGGAGAAGGCAGTGACTGCTCAGGCTTCCCCCCTTTACCTTTTGTAGTTCCTCAGGAAAGGCATCTGTAAAAAGACAGATCAAGATGTTCCACTTTTGAAGTTACACTTGAGTTCTTGGCTTGGACTTGTCTTTTTTTCCCTTTCCCCAGAAATCACAGATAGGGACATGAACCTCGATAGGTTTGGTAAAAGTACAGGACAGATCCTGTTTGTGTGTGTTTTAAAGACACATCAGAAGGAGGAAATGGCATTTCAAAATTGTTATGTGTAGGATACACTTTGTACATGCAGTAGCATTCACTTGGAGATGGTGTGACTTAACGTTCTCTACACAGTTTCCAGGAAGCTCTCCAGTCTCAATCCTCTTTAATTATACAGTGTTGCATTTTTCTTCTTGCTGCAATTCCTCTCACCACAAGGAACATGTGTACATGTCATAATATTTAAACATCTTGAGGGACACTGTAATTGAAATGGAATGTCAGGAATGTTTTGGGGGCAAACATTGTTTATGGATCTCCTTCAATCCTATAACTTTGGAAATTATAGCTTAAGATGATTTCTTAATCAGCTGTAGTAAGCAGTAAATAGACAGACATGGCAGCCTAGCTAGAGAGCAGTAATAAGGCAAATGTCTGTGTATTTCTTGGTTCTAGAGAGTTCATGATACCCAAATCAGAAAATTTACTTAAATACAGTAGTGTCCAGTTATGTCAGGGTTAGAGAAATTATCTTTGGCTAAGGTTGCCTTCTATCTTGCCTTGCAAGGTTGAAATGCATTCTGTAGCGTGATGCCTGCATGTGCTTTTCCTGGCTTGCTGCTCTCCTAGGTTTGGCCTTGGTAGACTTCAAGGTTCTCCAAGTTGGCCAACCTTCCTGATGAACTCTTTGAGCATGATAGGCTGGAGACGATGGCAGGAGTAGCCAAGATGACTGGATTCTGGTCATTGAAAGAGAATGAAGTGGAGCTATTTAAAACAGATGCACACTTACTTATTTCACTTGATCCCATCTTCATAGGCTGCTTTTCAACTTTAGAATTGCTTCTTACTTTAGCCTTGTATATTTATCTTTCCCTTAACTTTCTAGCCATAATATATTCAAGTCAGCAGAGCTTAGAATTTGTGCCTAATTTGTGCAAACACAGCTTGGAAACTTAAAGGTTAGGGAAGTTATGTGCAAATAGGAAACTTAACTTAAACCAGACTGTGTATTTCCCAGACCTGAACCCATTTAATCTGGAATCACAAAGCCAACTGCTAATTTAGCATCAACATAGCATAAACAGAAACGAATGGATAACAAGTGTAGTTGTGATTGTACTCCTCCAGATGCTCTTACTTTATGTGAAACATAAAATAGGATCTCAGTTACCTATGTTTGTGAAATGTTGCATGATCCCATTTCCATTTTGGGTTTTCAGAAGTACTTCTGCTGATAAGTCTCTTGCTCTTTTATATAGAAGTATTTGCTTGACTCTAGGCATTTTCACTACCCAGCAAAAGTATCCACTTCACCAGTTTCTCATTTGCTTTATCAACATCTGCCATTGGTTTGTATTCAGGGCACTTGAGACTCACTGTAGAGCAAATATTTGAATCAAGAAGCTGACTTCCCAGTTTTCTTATTCTGCTTTGTAGACTGCAAAGAAAGGCACTATGACCAATTTCTCTCTTCCAGAACTGGATAATTCTAAATAGAGTTGTAAGATTTCAGAGGTTTGCGGGATTTTATTGGAAGGAACCTTTTTATTTCCACTGGGCCTGTTGAAGTATACAGTCATGGAAGATGCTCCCTGCTGCTCTCTCCTACTCTTGATCTTCTTTGTCTTCCCCCACATGCTCTTTCTCCACTTGTAAATAGAGCTAACACACTGGTTGTATTCTGATACCCTTAGCTGAATTACCATATTCTGTGGCCTTGGGTCCAGTTTATAGTACATTTTTCAATGATGTTTGTTCCCCTAACTACTTTTCTTGCAAGGATACCTAGCTATATTCCTCATAGTTACTTTTTAGTAACTAGATTCTGAATTTCATTCAACAGAAGGTCAAATTTGACTGTTGTCATTACCAAAGACACTGACCTTGTAGGGCAGAATTCCTAGTCTTCAAGCCCCTTCTAGGCTGTTCTTAATGTTAGTTGATAATGTCAAATGAGAAAGAGTAAGTATATCTGAGGCCTTGAAGGTCTGAGAGAGGTTTTACTAGTACTCTTAAATCAGTCATTTGGTTTATTATTCTGCTCTTTTTTTGGTGTGGGTGCCTGTTGAGCAATAGATAACATAGGTGATGGCTCTAAGTTTCCTCCTCAAAAGCTTACTGAACAGGCAGCATGTGGTGACAAAAGCACATCTCACAGAACTCTGCCCCACGTGCAAACTCATGCAACAATTCTGTAAGCTCTGGGAGGTCTAGGCTTCTCTGCTTTCAGTACTCTGAAAAAGCTGTGCGTGAGATGTTCATCTGAGGCAGAAGGGAGGTTGTTAAAGCAGCTTTCTGGACTTCTGGTCATCTCTCAGTCAAACTCTTAAGTCTGGGGTCCTTACCAAAGAGTTTGGGGCATTGGCCTTTCTCACTTCATATGCCTTCTTTGGTTAAGAGCCAGAAATACCTTTTTTTTCCCCTAACCATCCCACATTTTAAAATATCAGTATTTCACCTATGAAAAATACTTTTTAATCTTCATTTTCCTAGTTAACAAAGCTGCTGGCATTCATAAAGTTAAAGAAAACTTCAGATTCTGGAGTGGAGGCTTTCAGCTGCTGAGGACGCCCTCCAGGGGCATGTTCTCAGCTGAGGCCAGGGTCAGAACCAACTTGACATGCATTTGTCACATGAGCTGTGCTCAAGTATTTTGAAGATAATTACAGATAACACAACAGGAGGTCGTTTTGTGATTTTTTTTCCCCCTGTATTTGAGAATCAGATTGGGTGATGCATTTTTGGACACAAAAATGTTGAAATATAAGGAACATTTTTGTGGTTGATGGGAAAAATTGGAAACACATTGGCTGTTAGGACGGTCCTGGAAAACCTGGGACATGTGTTTGCCAGAGAATAGGCCCTTTCAGTTTGCTTTTTTTTTGGGGGGGCAAATGCAACTAGAAAGTGAGATGAAAACACAGAATGCAGATGAATAAACCATTTCTTTCCATAAGCTATACATAGGTAGTCAAGTACTGCTTGTTAATAAATACAAACTTACATGTATGTATTAGTATCAGAGCATACACAGCCTTTTACCTTCATCAAAACTTTCAAACTTTTCAGTCTTAGGATTCCTTTACATTTAAAACAATTTATTGAGGATCCCAGAGAAAATTCCATTTGTATGGGTTGTAGCTATTGATAGTTAGAGTCTCCCTCCCTCCCCCCTTCTCTCTGTCTCTCTCCCTCCCTCCCTCACTCTCTGTCTCTCTCTCTCTGTGTTTGGTGGTACTAGGGATTGAATCCAGGGGCTTGCTTCTTTACCACTGAGCTACGCCCCCAGCACTTTATATTTTTTATGTCCAGACAGGTTCTTGGTAAGTTATTTAATCTGGTCTCAAACATGTGATCCTTCTGCCTCAGTCTCCTGAGTAGGAATTACAGGAGTGTGCCGTTGCACCTGGCTGGACTATATTTTTAATTGAGAAGAATTTAATATGCTTGTTAATACACTTGAACATATGTTAAACCCATTGCATATTGCTAAAATTATTTTTTACATGAAAATTCTGTATTTTCTAAAACAGTTCAGTGAGATGAATGGCACTGTTTTATGCTTTGCCAGCCTCTTGAGTATCTGGTGTATGAGAAGACAGCTGGATGCTCGTGTCTGTCTGGGCATTCCTCCGTCCTGTCACTTCTTATTTTTGTTTTGCTGTGCTGGAGCTCAAAATCAGAACTTTGCACACACACCCTCACTTTTCACGTAGCCTCTGAAAAGCTTCAGTGTACACATGTTAGAAAATGAGAATGAAAAAGGCAAAAAATGACTTAGTATTATTGTAGTAGTTTTGGTCTTGCAGGTACCCTAAAGGGTATCAAGGATCCCCCCAAATCCCTGGATGACACTTGGAGAACCACAGCTTAATAGTTCGAAAAAGTGCTGTACCTCCCAGTATATGTTCTTCATGTTAGCTTTGAGAAGTTAGTGCTGTCTCTTATGCAGCGGAGGTAAACTGGGAGTCCAGAAGGCCTACCCTGGCTATGATGTAAACCCCTCAGCTTCGAGAGCAGCCAGAGCCTTCTTATGGCTCTGCTTTTGTGATTGTTTCTTTCCAATGTGTATCTTTGTTTACCATGTGTACCATCTACTCAGAATCCAAGGAGAATGAGGCATTTTTCTTTTTAAATTTATTTTTGTGGTACTGGGGATCAAACTATCTTTTACTAATGCAATGGCATGATGAGAGATTAGTTATTTGCAGAGGATTGTAATTTTGGGTGATTTTTCAAACAATCAAGTTTGCATCTGGAATATTTAAATGTTTGGCATTTATGACAATAAGAAGTGGTAATGTTTGCTATGTTTTTTGATGTTTGCTTTCAATAGGTTATTTGAGGACAAATCAAGTTTTATTTTCTCACCTTATGTGGGTTATAGTTCACCTCCTAGAGGAATGAGTGGGTTTGGTGGAATGTCACATAGCCCCCAATCAACTATGTTTACACTCTCCACAAGCTTGCGTCCTCTGTGGAGGTCAAAGCAAGTCTCTTTCTTAAGCCTTTCAGGAAAAAGTTTGTGGTGTAGGATCAGTTTTAAAAATTTCAAAACTGCAGTACCTGATACTGTTGTGCACAGTAAGGATTCTTTAATATTCAGTAAGAATTGAATTACAACGGGCTGGGATTGTGGTAGAGCACTTGCCTTGCACGTGTGAGGCACTGGGTTCAATCCTCAGGACGGTATAAAAATAAATAAATAAAATAAAAGTATTGTGTCCATCTACAACAAAAGATATAAATATATATTATATATATGTATTAAATTAGTGACTTACAAGTGAAATGAAAACTACTAGAAATACATAAAAATATAAGCCTGAATTTTCATTTCCAGTATATTCAACTACTTTTTGAAATTAATAGAAGAGTAAATACTTATCCCCAATTTCTGTACTATTCTTTATTACCTCCTTGCTGTCTTGGAATACACAGTTCATGTACCAGCAGGGGACACACAGTAGATAGCCTTGATGTCCTTTACTGCCACTGTGCCTTCTCAAACCTGGTATTTTAGTTATCTTCCTGTCTTTTATCTTCAGTCTCAGTTTTAACTAGAGAATTATTATTCTTCTCTGTCTCCTCAAATTATATTTAAATACTGTCAAACATTGGAACCTGTTACAAAGGTATGCATATTCAAAGTATGAGATTAATAAGGTCCATTAAAATTAGAGAAAAAACAAACAGAAAATCAAGTGACACTATTATAAACCTCATTTTCTCATTGAATAAGATATCACCTCTGACTTGTTTGAGGGAGAAAATGGGGAGGGGGAGGATGGAAGGAGGAGAAAAAGGGTGGCGAGAGATTTTCCAGATGTCTTTAGTTAAGGGGAAGAATGAGTGATTGCTTATTTTTACTTTATGGGATTCTTACATAGTTCTTTTATTGAAGACTTGTGATGAGGGAGCAATGGAGCAGAACTACAGCTGGTCAGAAGGGGCAACATCTGGGAAGATGGAGGAAAAGAGTCAAGTAAGTTGGCGGGGCCAGAGGAGACCCCGGGAGATAGAGAAAGCGACTTTGACCTGGTGAGGTTAGTTTCCAAGCTGCCGAGCTGTCTGCTGAACCTGTGGTTGTTGCAGTCAGTGCTGGGGCTTCTGGGTACTTTCCATTTAGCAGTTGCTTGCCATGTGCTGGGCAGAGGCTGGTTCCTTCTCATAGACCCTCACTTAATCCTCACAACAGTCTGAAGAAGGAGGCTAGGAGAACAGCGAGGCTCATGGAAGTGGGATGTTTGTTCCAGACCATGCAGGTCGGAAGCATTGAGGCTGGAAGTGGAACCCACATCAATCTGATACCAGAGCCTCGTAGCGAATTTTAAAGATTGTGTATTGAGACTGAGGAGGGCCCACAGGGAAGCCCTAGCCTGCCTGGTTCGCCAGCATCTGTCTCTTCAGTGTAGTTTCCTAGCAATTCCTACAATACTTCTCCAGATAAAGAAGATGGAAGATGGTGAAATATCTGTTTCCAGAAACATTTTTAAGGAAGTCAGAGAGAGGCCAAAAGGGACTTAAGTTTCTCCAGAGAGGAAGTTGAGAAACTCAAGTATAGCAAACCACTAATGCCAGATGTTATTTATCCAAAGGTTTTTGGCTACATTGCAATACTTTCTGGATCTCTACTCCTTCTCAGCAATCTTTCCAAAGCTGCTTTGAGCTTTTAAAATATACATACCTGAATTTGAAACCACGGTCATTTAATCCAAAATATGCTCTTAAAACTCTAAACTCTTTGTAATAACAATGGTAGAGGCACAGAAGGAATCACTCCAAATGATTATTTGAAGTATTATTTTATTCCAAGTGGAAAAAAAAATATTTCTGAGCTGGCGACTACTTCAACTACAGTAAGCTGTGTTTTTGCTTAAAAAATCATATTTATCCCTCTCTTACTACATATATGTGGAAGGTTTCCTACTTAAAATTTTAATTATTACCCCATAATAGAAGGCTAAAAAGAGATTTCATTGTTGCTGTCTTTGATTTCTATGCCTAAATGGTAACAAGACTTTTCTATCATCCTGGGGGTGGGGGGGGGAGTCACTTATTATTCTGTAAAGGGTGTGGAGAGGTAGACAAGAATAAGGATAATTAAAATTTTCTCATATATAAAGGGCTATTTTTCTAACCTCAATTTTCCTTTGTATCATTTTTGGTAGCATTGCAATTGTAATATTGGTACTTTTGATAATTTGTATCTCTTTATTAGGAATTTTTGAGTTTTTTTTTTCTGAGACTTTAAACAATCTCCTCTAATTGTTGCTTTTTACTTTTCTGTCAGTTCATTCTGCAGTTGGCCTTTGTCTTTTTCAATTCAACTGTTGGGCATGCATCGTATTCCAACACACTACCCTAAGTGATGGAAAACTTTTGGGAAGTATTTTTCCAATTAATCTATTTTTCTTCTTAATAAAGAGTCATGAAGAAGTGGTTATCCTTCCTTCCCTTTGACTCTGACTGTTGAAAATGTTCCTGAAACAGTAGCCCAGATTCCTGCCTTGGTAAGCACAGTGGTAGGGATGGACTGTTGATGCAGAAAAACTTGGGGTGCTCTACTGGAACTCCCGGGTACCATTTCTCTCTACATGAGTGGTAAAAGGAGATTTGAAAGGAGTGTGGGTAAACAGCTTCCAACATACAGGCTGGAGAGGCAAGGTCTCTGGTTGCTGCCCCCCTACCCACATCAGAGAGAATGTGCAGGAGAATGTGCATCTGAGTCCTGCTCTCTACCAGGCTGAGATCAGTCTCCCTTCTTGAGTGAGCGAGTGCAGGTTTCTGCTCCTCTGCACTCAGCTCCTCTGCACCCTCTCTGATACACGTGAAAAGGGCCAGCCCTTGTCAGTACCTTTTAAAATGTTGGGTGGCTCATCTACTATAATCATGGCTAATCCTCATATCTAGATTTTTTATGAGTTGATTCCTCACAAAACTTCTGTCTCATAAATTTTCAATCTTGTATCCCACTGAGAACTGATGAGGAGCCCAAAGTTCCCCTTCACATGATGCCACTAATGTTCAATTACACTGAATTACTCCCCCCAGCCCCCTATCTCTGCCAGACCCTTCCACCCTTGGACCTAAGGTCTCATTCCTGGTGAGTTAAGTCTTCTCTGCCATCTTGACCGAGTTGGGACTTCCCTTGAATTGGTTGAAAAGAGAAGTTTGGTGGAAATTGTGCACTCCAAGATAGAGAGAAAACACTTTATTCTCTCATTGTGCTGCTTGCATATGTAAAATGAAAAAATGAGTACAGTAATTATTTTTTCCTGCTGATGTCCAGGTAGTCTTGTATTCATGATAAAACTCAAGTTGTCCCCACTGAGGGAGAAGCCATATGCATGAAGGCATTATTTGTAGCAAACACCATAATGATGATCCAGTAAATGGTGGGGCAGATCCCAGAGCCTGAGTTTTCTTCTAGGTAATCAGCTCTAATTTTACAATCCATCCCCAGGTAGAAAAATTCAAGGGTCATGCTAATGTCATCATCACTGCTGGGTTATTTCTTCCTTCATTCAGGAGGGAGGTTGGGTGGAAAGTGTTCATTTCTAATTTTTAAAGCAGTAGGAGCTTTTTTCTTTTTTGAGTCAGTGGTGAAGCACTGCCCTGTCACCTTTCCATCTAGTTTGCTTCTAGATTGCTCTGTCCTGTTGGTTGAGTTGATCTATTTTTAGGCTAGCTTGAAGGCAGTCTGGCTAGAACGGTGAATTTACAGGGCAAAGAAAGCACTGAAAGTAATCCAGAGCATTAGACATCTTTTTGGATTACCCATTTTTTTTTTTTTTGTTTTTTGGATGATGTATACATTGTATCTCACTCTTGATTATTCCTGTTTGATTTTATGCCTACATGAGAATTGACTGATTCAAAAAAGTCTGAGCCCCCCCCCTTTAAAAAAATATTTTTAAAATTGTTGATGGACCTTTATTTATTTATTTAGATGTGTTTCTGAGAATTGAACCCAGGGCCTCAACACATACCACTGAGCCACAACCTCAACCCCCCACCTTTTTTTACTGTGGTAAAAACACAGCAAGAGAACTATCCTCTTAACAATTTCTAAGTGTACGCTATTATACAAAATGTACATCAGATCTCTATAGAACTTATTCACTTAACTGAAACTTTATGTCTGTTGGCTAATGACTTCTGCAGCTCTGAATCTTACGTTTTTTCCCCTTCCCTGATGCCAGCCTCCCCTTCCAAACATCAAGCAACATTTCCACTAAATTCGAAAACCTGTTATCAGTGGAGTGTAATCAAGAAATTAAACTGGGCATACCAGAGCTAGTGGGATTTAAAGATCAAATAGTATAAGGGGAATTTTATATTCAGCACATTTAAAAGTCTGCTTAGGATGTCTTAATGATGGGAGTTAAGAACAAAAAAATTTAGGTGACAACTATTAAATTTGATTTTAGAAGTTTTAAGCAGGAAAGAGTTGTGGTATTTAAGTTTGGAAGTTAATGGTGTATAAAAACTTGCTAAAAATATCCAAGAATTTTATTTTCTTTAAAAAAATTGGTGACTTTAGTTTTCTGTGTTTTTAGAATAAGGAAAATCTACTTTCTGTAGTTGTTAAATGAAGTAGGTGATAAGAATCTCTTTGTAGTCATGCTATTATAAGGACGATGTGAAGTTCCTGATAATTGTGCTTAATAATTTTGAAGACACATATTGAAGCTTTTTTTTTTTTTTTGATGCTATAGATTGAACCTAGGGACACTTTACCACTGAGCCACATTTCCAGCCACATTTCCATTTCTTTTATAAATTATTATTTTTTATTTATTTTGAGACAGGGTCTTGCTAAGTTGCTGAGACTGGTTTTGAACTTGAAACATCTTTTAAAAAGTCTTAATTGAATTATTTTAAATACTGGTACTTTCCTAAATTTGAGTATGTCACATAACTACAAAATTAAGTAGTAATGGTATTTATACTTAAAATGTTTATTGGTTTATTATGATATTAAGTTATTCATGATCAACCTCTTTATTATGATATATATGAAATGTTTATATCATATATATATATAAATACAAATTAAAACTGCTCTTCCTTCTTTTTGTAGGTGAGCTGATAGGCAGTCTTACTTCCATCTGTGACCTTTATTTTTCTTTACCATGTGATCTAGAATATTGTTTCCAGGGATTAGGATGTTGGGCCATTTTTCTACCTGCCTACCTCTGTGTGGAGCTCAAGCTCCACATCTCCACACCAAAATCCATTCCTGCCTTTCTAAACATAGTCTTCCTCAAGTGTCCTATGTCTTAGTAAATGGCTCCATTATCTTATGAGTTGAAGATAATTCCGGTATACTGGGTTCCACCTTAATTTTCCTCACTCTTTGTATATAATCTGTCATCAACTTTTGTGGATTCTACTGTCCAGATAGGTGTCACATTAAAAAAAAAGACACCTGTCTCTGCTGTACCTACGCCTTTATCTTTTGATTGAATCACTGTAGGACCTTCCTAGCTGGAATCCCTAGTATCTTCTTTTGACTTTTGACCTTCAGACATTCTTCACACTTTGACTTGAATGATCTTTTTTTTTTTTTAAATATACCTTTATTTAATTTATTTATTTGTATGTAGAACTGAGGATCGAACCCAGTGCCTCACGTCTGCCAGACAAGTGTTCTACCAGAGCCACAACCCCAGTCCTAGAATTTTTTTTTTCTTCTTCAAATTTTCTTAATTATCAACTGAGTACAGTGCTACATGCCTGCAATCCCAGAGACTCAGGAGGCTGAGGCAGGAGGATTGCAAGTTCGAGGCCAGCCATAGCAACTCAGCGAGCCCCTAAGCAATTTAATGAGACCCTATTTCAAATAAAAAAATAAAATGGGCTGGGGATGTAGCTCAGTGGTAAAGTGCCCCTGGGTTCAATCTCAAGCACCAAAAGAAAAAAATCGAATGGCTCTCTTATAATTTCTTAATTCTCAAATTAAATGCAATTCTTTCTTTTAAAGTTTTTCATATATACATGGCAGACATGCTACATATATGTCGGATAAAAAGTGAATTATTTTAAGAATTAAAAAAAAAATCTGTTGAAGGTTAGGCCCTTTTTAATTCCAGAACAAATAGCTGGCAACTCAAAAGCAAGGCCTTGGTTTCAGGAGGCTAACTCCTAGGGTTGATTTCATTGCTCTCAGTGTGATGATCTGATTACACCATCATTAATCTCTCCTTCGAACATCCTTGTGACTTTGGGATACCTGAATCTCAACACTGTCTCTTGTTTAAAGGAGGATCAAATGATAGGATTACTATTGGTTTATAGAGAACTAGAGATTGTGCTGTTGAGGAATTATCCCTATTTAGGGATTAGGAAGACTCATGTACAGGTCATATGCAGGTAGGATTTTTTTTTAAGTGGTGAAATAGCCAACATTCAATTGGCATTACTCAAATAACATAAGAGTTTCTGAATGTTTGGAAATCAGTGAAATTGTGGGCAAAGTGGTGGTGACATGGCTGTGTACCCTGGTCTAAGCAATGGCATTTTGATTGTTTCTCTGGCATTGAAAACCTGCATAGACATCACACATAGGCAGATTCTTGTAGGCCACTTAGAATAGATTTTCTCAGCAGGGTGATGGGTTTGGCCCACATAGGGATTACAGCAAACTTACTAAAAGTATTGGCTCTCTGTGAACTAGCTCTGCTACTCCAGGTTTCCTGCACATCTGAGCACATAGGGTAGTGAGGATTTGCTGAAAGTTACAAGTGTTGGCTCAGTGATAATGAGTTGAAATGTTTGGGCTATCAAAAATGTCTCTCCTCCCCTGCCCATAAAAGAACTCTATGCTCATCATTAAAACACAAGGGAGG
>JAJEJO010000562.1:229343-270951 GCA_020662805.1 Glaucomys volans | reverse complement strand
AAAAAAAAAAAAAAAAAAAAGAAAGAAAGAAAGAAAAAAGAAAAAGTCCTAAGTCCATTAAAATCAGGATTTTTGCTCCATACTCAGCCCTCTGACAGTAAATGCAGAAGACATAAATAGTATACTATCCATAGTCCCACTGGAGTGATGGTTGCTTATTGTTAATTTGCTATAAGTAAATGAAATTTTTGATTTTCTGGAAATCATTACAAATGGGCAAAGATGGGAACAAAAGCTGTTTGTAATGTAACAACTGAATTCACTTTTAGGTGTGTTATGTAGCAGTCTACACACTCCTGTATAGGCTTTGCCGTCCAGCATTTCATTTGCCAACCTCTGTATCAGTGTCCCCTTTTGCATTAAAGACTCTCAGGGCCATTAATTCACTCTAATACTTGTCACAGAGTCGAATTCTGGGGAAATCCATTCTGAACTTCGGGTGTAGGAACTCTTCTGTTCCCCATGTCATGTAAAAGGAAACTGAGGTGCAGGAAGATTCAGGGATTTTGCTCAAAGTTGCAAGGCAGGCACATGGTAGAGCCAATAATGAATTCTTAGTTATTACACTATGTACAGTTTTTGTTTTCATCCTCATTCATTTGTAATGCACTCCAGAAATTTAAAATTTCATTTATTCATATGGAATTAACAATAAGCAACCACCCATTTAGTGGGATTGTGGATTTTTATGTTATTATGTCTAGAAGGTTGAGTATGGAGCAGAGAGCCTGATTTGAACAGATTTAGGAGTTTGATGGGGTTGTTTTTATTAAAGAGAGATTAGTATTTTATATATAAAATTTCCAAAATCAGTATAGTTGTGGACTGAGGAGTAAATGCTGATCCCTTCCATGGTGATGATCACTCTGGCCTTGGCTAAGAGCAGGAATAGGGACATCTCTGACCAAATTGGATGTAAACTGCCTACTGTGCTAGATCTTGTCTGCCACTTCTGAGCTCCCATCCTGGAGTTCTCCATCAGATGACTCATTATAAGAAAGGCAATTTAAAACAAATCTTGCTTCGTTTAGAGCATTTTCCCCTAATTAATGAATTTTAGTGCTTTCAGTTTCAGTTACTGGTGACAAATTTAATGTACATGGAGGAAGGCTTTGATCACTTTGGTACTTACATTTTTCTTATAAGAATGGATACTTGGGAAGTTAGTCTGTTTTCCTCTTGTTTGAAGGACAGATGCTTGGGGATTCCACCAGACTTTAAAAAAATTCTTTTTTTTTTCTCTGCAACTTCAAAGCCTAACCAAAGGTGCTCTAAGTTTCTCTAATCAAAGTGTGTCTACTTAAGGTATTTAAGGCATTTGGCATTTAAGATTCTTTCCAATCTCTTGTTGTAGTTACAGGTTTTTTTAAGGTTATCTATTAGGAAAAAAGGCAAGTGCCTGTCATATGATCCATAGACATAAAATGAGATTATGCCAAAGTGTAGAATATTAGGAAATATTTTACTTTAACAATGACATAATATTGTTTTGCTGTGAAGAAACTGGTCCTTGACCACAGGTGCACTCTCTGACTTAAAATAGGCTTAAAATATCCTTCTTCGTAGTTCACTTTTCTCTTCTCTCAAAGATCTAAATCAATACTCCCTGGTTTTGGGAAACATCCCCCATCAGTTGTCTTGGCTCAGCATGGTTTTGCTTCCCATCTGCTTGGCATGGTGTATTCTGAGGGTGCCAGTACATGTGTGCTCTTTAGCACTGCTTTGGATGCTGTTGAACCATAAGAAGATAAACAGTGCTAGGCAGAGTTATCTAGTGAGGGATTCTCTCCTATGAACACTTCCCTTAGTCAAGACTCAAAGGCAGACCCTGTTGCAGGCATGGAAAAAAACTACAGGGAATGTCTTAGACGATTTGAAGCTGCTGTGACAAAACACCATAAACTGGGTGGCTTCTAAACAACAGGAATTTATTTCCCATAGTTCTGAGCCTCCACAGCCCGGGATCCAGGCACTGTCACATACAGTGTCTGATCCATGGTTCACAGACTCTGCCTTCTTGCTGTGCCTTCCCAAGGTGGAAGTGGTAAGGGGTCCCCCAGACTCCCCTTGGCAAAGGCACTAATCCCATTCATAGCGACTTCAAACACAACCTAACCACCTCTCAAAGTCCCTACCTACCATTATTCTGGAGGTTAGGTGTTCAGATGTGAGTGTTAAGGGGACACAGACATTTAGACCAGGGACGTTAAGCTTGATTGCTGGGAAGATTTAAGAGATGCAGAGAGAAAATTCTGTTGTGCCATGTGCTCTGATTATCAGGCACCAGCGGTGATTCTGGGAAGACTGATGTCTCCTCAGAAGTTTAGGTATGTGTTCATTCACTTTGTAGGCACCTGGCTTTTCTTGACACATGTCCTGCCTCTGAATTGTCAAGAGGATGAATTGCCCTGAATTCTTGTACCTGTATGTTTCTATCCTGTGCCACCAAGTTTCATTCATCTTCCAAGCACATATAAAGCAGTACTTAGCACTGTTTTTCAAAAGGCAATATTTATTGTTTTATAGAAAGTATAGAATATATTTTACAGAATATGACAAAACTTTGTATTCTCTCCATGTCTTTTATAATTTTATAAATGTGAGTTTTTAATCTCTTCAGCTTCTCCTTTCCCTTCTCAAAGTTTCCACAAAAGAGTTCATTAGAATAATATCCATCTCATACATTATATTAATTGCCCATATCTGGACACAGTTCTTTATTTATATGTCATGAATGAGAAATACATGCAGGAGGGAAGTGCTGGGGAGTGGTAGTGGCCAAGTGACATTGTTAAATGTGTGCACATGTGAATGTGTCACAACATAGTCCACCATGTATAACTATGATGTACCCCAAAAAAGTGGAAAGAGAGGAAAAAAGAAACACATGCCATATTCTATGAAAGACTGAATAGTAGTTTTAAAATCAGGAGATGTCTTTGTCTTTGCCTTGTTTTTCTTATTTTGCAGGGATTCAGGGAGTGGTGGTGGAGAAAGTTGGGGACAGTGTTTGAGTTAATACCTTTGGAGTATAGTGTAAGCTGATGTTGATTCCCACTCCCCCAACTGTAAATTCTTCAAAGACTTTTGAGAAAAGAAGAAGAAAAATCTCTGAATTTTTTTTGCTTCCTGTCTTCTACCTCTTCTTATTCCCACCCAGGAGAGTGTTAGGCACAGCATCAGATTAATGTTGATTGCCTGATCAGGAATCATCTCTACTTAAAAATTGTGAGGACAGTAGCAAATGCATGAGAAAATGTTCAACATCTTTAGCAATTAGGAAATGCAGATTAAAACTACACTGAGATTTCATCTCATTCCAGTTAAAATGGCAGCCATCAACAATACAAATAATACTAAATGCTGGAGGGGATGTGGAGAAAAAGGAACACTCCACAGTTGGTAGGATTGTAAATTAGTACAACCACTATGGAATTCAGTATGGAGGCTCCTCAAAAGACATAGAACCATTATATGACCCAGCTTTACCACTTTTTGGTGTTTATCCTAAAGAATTAAAGTCAGCATGCTATAGGGATACACGCATATTCATGTTTATAGCAGCACGACTCACAATAGCCAAACTATGGAACCATCAGTGGATGAATGTATAAGGAAGATGTGCTAGATATGCACAATGGAGTTTTATTCAGCCATAAAGAAGAATGAACTTGTCATTTGCAGGGAAATGAATGGAACCTGAGAATATTATGATAAGCAAAACAAGCCAAACTCAAAAGTCAAAAGTTGTATGTCTTTTCTCCTATGTGAAAGTTAGAGAAGAAAAATAAAAAGAAAGGTGTATGAAGAATCTCATGAAAATCAAAGGGAGATCAGTAGAGTAAAGGAAAGGGACCAGGGGAACTGAGGAGGGGAGGGAAAGAGGAAATACTGTGGAATGATATTGACCAAATTATATTGTTATATTGTGTGTATGTATGAATTTGTAAAAATAAATCCCATCATTATGTTTAATTATAATGTACCAATAAAAATATGGGAAATAAATAAAAATTCTGAGAACAGTTCCATTTCAGGAACCTGGGGTAGGGACATGGGGATAATTGTAAGGGAGACTTTTTTCTGTGAATGTTTCTTCATAAACTGGAGCCAGCTGATTATCCTCCCAAAACACTCCCAACACTTCTGGTCTCCTGTGTGAGTTTGATACTATTTTTAACAAAATCTAATTGAAGAGACGTGTTGGGGGAACCTATTTCTCTGTATTTTAAGATTCATTATATTTTTGGAAGTTTCTGGACACTGATTGCTGAAGAACTGTTTCCGTATACAGCTTAGTTAAGCCCAAGTTACTGTTTGGGGACATTTTGGCTCCTCCTTTCATGCTCATGGCCTCTGAAGGTGTGTGACAGGGTGGTTCATGGTTCTTGCAGGACTGTTGTGAGAAGTCTATTCCCAACTCTTGCTGTTAAGACAAGCATATAACATAGCACCCTATTTTTCAAAATCGTTTTTGTTGGCCTGTGATTATACTTGTGAAAAGAGCTTACTTGGAAGCACCACAGCTGTTGAGTCCTGTTTATAATCACAGAGTAGGTACAGCTAAGCTGACTGCATTTTATGTGGTCAGGTCCAGGACTAGGGAATGGAGAGATTCAACCTGACTGTTAGGACAGGGCTTTGGGGAGGACTTCCTGGGACTTGCTAGATAGCAAGCATTCTCACTTGGATAGACAATGAAAAATTTGAAGAGGTTGTACTGTTTTGTATATTCAAAACTTTGGAAATTTGATTAAAATATCCTTGAGAAATCAGACTTTTAAAACAATAGGGTTTACTTAGATCTGTGAGCAAATACAAATTCATAGTAGTCTTTATTTTCTCACAAATAGATTATATAAGATATGATTAGACAAGATAAAAACTTTTAAATGTTTTTTTACTTTTGTTTGTACATACACTTTTTGGGGGGGTCATTTTCAAAATATATTTATTTATATTCCAAGAAAATTGGGAATATAAAATGTACTATAATCATACTTTTCTCCAGCACATACATTATAATCTTTTGATGAATGTTCCTAGATTTTATGTGTATATTTAAAGAATACTAGTTACAGTCATGTTGCACATGTCATTTTATGAGGCTTACATAGTGTGCCTTATTTTCTTCTTAATGAATAGTTTATTTATAATCAGTTTTTTTATTACTCAAGGCTTTTACAAATCATTAAGATAGTTTCTTAAAATGACTTTAAACTGTTAGAATTAAGTGCCTGTTTTAAAATCTTTATAATCGTCATATTGCTTTTTCCATGTTTTGCCATTGTTCATATTACTGCATGTTTGTGCCAATAGTTATCCCTCTTTCTTTCACCATTTGGATTATATTCTTAGAACCTAGACTCCTAGACATAGAATTACTGGATCAACTACATGGAAATTATTTATTCTTTATATAGACCAAATTGTTCTCCAAACGATTGCATGAATTTACACTTCTGCTTTGTGCAGGCACGACTCATTAATGATGCTTATGATACTTCAGAGTTTCAGGGTTATTGTAACTAAATTGTAAAACCTTTACCTGAGATAAAAATCTTTTAAATCCCTTGAAGAACCCACCATTTAAAAAAGGATGGATTGAAGTATTGTATTTGACCTACTGAAGATGAAGAATTTATTTCCCAATATTTCTGAAATTAAACAGATTAAGCAAAATCAGAAAGATATTCTAGAGAATTTATACACTGTGTCTTTAAAGATAGGTGCTTCAGACATGAGCATGCAGAACGTGGTAGAACATCATTGACTATCAGGAAAAGAGACTTTAAGGTTTTAGAAAGGCTTGAATATTTGAGATATAACTAGTCTAAACTAAGACATTTAAGTTCCTTAAATGTAAGGAACGTGAGTTTGAACTTTCCAATGTAATAACGATTGCAAAAAGCAGCAGATAGAACTAATTAAGAAAATGAATACATATAGACTCACTGTACTATTATAAGAGATTCATTTTAATTGAGATAGAATTTGACTCCATAACCAAAGTTACAATTCTGGGGATAAGAATAAAGCTGTGGTTTAGAACATGACCACTGTGTTTGTGTCAAAAATATATGCACATATGTTTGAAAGGAAATCGAGGTAACAGTGTCTTATAACATTTATCCTAGGCCAGGGACTGTTCCTTAAAATTACTCTCCAAGCACTGTTTGAGATGAAAACTACATTTAAAGGTGGTTTCTGCCTACTGATGAAAAACGTATTCATGTTAACACACCAAAGACTTTAAATGGACTAAATTATAATCAGATGTTAGATTTAGATCAGGTTTAACAAAAACAAATGATTCTTTTCAGACTTGAAAATTGATGGCTTAGTCCTTAATGCATCCATCTTTTTTTCAAACTAAACATCTCAAGAGGAGGGGATCTGCATAATTTTGTAAGAGTAGGCTTGGGATTTATCAGCAGCAATACTGCTGAGTTTAAGAAATAGGAGCTCCCTTGAATGTTTTCCTAGGCCTTCTGAATGAGGATTCATAGTAACCTGATTATGCAAAGCCTCATTCTTCAGAAGGCTGAAGCAGGACCAGGACCTGTTGGGATTGTAGGCCAGATCCCCTCTGTCTGTTCTTGCTACCTTAGCATATTCACACTCATTCCATGTAGCTGTGATCACAGGTGAAGTCTTGAGTGGAGAAGAAAGTCCTCCAGTTCCCTTGGGCATCTGCTGGTTCCCTCAGTACTCCGATCTTGTCTAACGACAAGAGGCAGTCTTGGTTCAACAGGCTTTGAGGAGAGCAAGTTCAGAAAGGGGTGGGAGCAGTTTTAATGTTAAAACTTAAGCGACTGTTTCTATCATCATTTAGTTAAAGGAAAAACAGCTCCACTAGGTTGTAATAAATGAGGCTCAGCACCAGGGCACTGGCATGGCCTCTATGCCTACAAATGATGAATGTCCTCAGGTTTAAACTCCTTTCTTGCCTCAAAGTAACTGTGTGTTTCCATAGCCCTGGAGTGAAGATAAAGTGTGGGATAGATGGCAGTGGCATCCGGTTAGGGTTATTAAACGCCAACTTGACTGCAAGTTTGGAAGTAAAAAGCATTGAGGTCACCATGTGAAACCATTGATGTCACAGTACTGGAGATTTAACTATGTATGAGAATTTCTTGGCATGCTTATAAAATGCAGATTCCTCGGCTCCCACAAAGATCGATTCAGTGGGGTTTTTTCCTCCGTTGGCACCTCCTCCTCTAGTGTATCTTCAAGGTAGTATATACCTGCTGTTCACTGGAGTAGTGTTTTAGTTGATAAATTTGTTAAGCATCCCTACCCTACTTCTTTTGAGCTAGTAGAAGTGTTCAATGGCAAAATATAAACTTTCTGATATAATTTAACTCATGGTCAACTTCAGAGTCTGGAAAAATCATGCCAATTCATTACCCATTTGGTAGTTCACAGGTTATTTTGTAAGAAGAGAGATAGTGCATGAATTGTAGCGTGACAGAGGCAAAATACTCCCTGTAGTAGAAATTCTTGATCTTCCATAATAGTTATTATGAGTGGGAGGTCAGTAACATGCTGTTGATATAATTTCTAAAGTAGTAAAGGACATCAAAACAAAAGGTGATAAGTAGGCACTCATTTATTAGTCATGTAGTAAGAAATTTAGTACTTAATAGGTGAGTAGTTTAGTGCATAAGTAACCACGTGATAATTCTAAATATTACCAATATTAGGTAGATTTATGGAGCTTTTCATAATGATCTTTAAATAAGTTCAGATCTGTGTCAGTTGTTTTGGGATTGTCTGCCCATTGTCTTTCCATATGTTTGGACTCCTGCTTTCTGACTAGATTCTGCACTGCCAAGAAGACTTCAGAGCAATAAGGATCCACAACTGTGTTAATGCTACTTAATACCACTGTCGTCCAGTGTTATTCTAGTGTGGTCTGCCCAGCCCTACTGGGGAGAGGTGGACAGTGGAACTCTTGAGACTTGTTACTGTTGTCTTGAGGACTGCAGTGATAAACCAGCGTTTTCTCTTTGTTGTTTCATTGTCTCATATTTAGACCACTCAGCTTCAACAACAAAAAACTTCTTGTTTCTTGAGATTGGATCTCACTACGTTGCCCAGGCTGGTCTTGAATTCCTGAGCTCGAATGGTTTTCCGACCTCAGCCTCCTGAGTCCTGGGACTACAGGAGTGTGTCACCACACTGGCCCAGTATTTTAAAACGAAGGGTAAATATAAATAATAATAGATTATAAACAAAAGGAAAGCATAATTTCCACCTTTACAAATTGTGGGTGAATGTTAGCTTTGCCTTGTCCTTATTAAATGTAGTCATAATGGTGTCTTTGTTGGTTTGAGCTGCTGTAATGGAATAGCATCAACTGCGTAGTTTGCAAGCAACAGAAATTTATTTCTCATACTTCTGGAGGCTGGAAAATACAAACTAAAGGCACTAGGAGATTTGGTGTCTGGTGAGGCCCCACATTCTGGTTCATAAATGGTGCTTTTAAGCTGGGTCCTCACCTGGTGAAAGGGGTGAGGAATCTGTCTAGGTTCTCTTTTATCAGAGCATTAATCCTGTTCACAAGGACTCCACTCTCATGACCTAATCACCTCTCGAAGGACCCCTGTCCTAAATGCTATCACCTTGGGGGTTAGGATTTCAATATAAAAACTTGGGTGGTGTAGGGGAGGATTTAGACCATTTCCCATGATCTTAGGTGAGATTATTATACTTGCCTTTTTGTATTCTCCATTGTATGAGTACTAAAATAGGATAACATATTAAAAATTATCATCAAATGACACATGCACAAATTTAAAATAATGTAGTATAAAAAGGGTTGCAGGAAAATCACAGGGCTCTTCTCCATAAAATCGTGCTCTGTTTCTTAGATGTAGCCATTTTTAATTTGCATTCTTCTTCTCATATTGTTTCTCCATACTTTGTTTATTGCTTTTTCCCAATTCTTTACCTTCAGACATTTTCTATTATATTCTTACACGGAAGAAAGGATTTAGAGTTCCACTTTTTCCTCCCTTTTCTTCCCAATAAAATTTAATCACAAATTTGGTTCAATCAATATTCAGTATTTATATCATCTGTGCTGTTAGTTTCCCCTGAAATGCCAAAGAAAATACAAATATTTCATTTCCTTTTTTCATCAGAATTTTGTTTTTCCTGGAGTTGATAATTACCTTATTGTTTTAATTTGGCTTAAATATTTTATATGCCCATCACAAATTCTTTCTATATCCTCTAGACAGCTCAGTATAATTTTCACATGGCCAAGATATAAGAAATTTATCAGTCACTTCCAGGTAACTTGAAACCTGTTGTCCAGTTCCATTTCTTCCCATTTGCCTTCTGGGCTGGTTGCACAGCTGTCTTCTTAAGACTTTGCTTTCATCCTGGGACCCCCCCCAACCCTCTTTTCTGTACTTAATTCTCAGTTTTGTATGTTAAGAAAAGTCTCTCACTTTCTTGTCCTGTTTCTTCACGTTGGAGCACAGCCTCTACTAATACAAAGTACTAGGAAAGTTTTTATTTATATTTTTGGTTTTGTGCTGTTGTGACTTGCATGCCTGAAAATATCACACATCCTTTCACTTAGTTGGGAGATTAGGTAAAGAATTATGGGTTGAAAAATTTTCCCCTTAGAATTTAAGGCTGTGTTCCATTGTCATGTGGCTTCCCGTGGCCTAAATGAGGATTTGGATAACCATTCTAATTGTCTATGACTGATTTTTATTTCTCTGAAAGATTTTAAAATATTTTTACTACAGATATGAAATTTCAAAAAGATATGCCTTAATTTGTGTATTTTTTATTCAGCTACAAATATAGTTAGCTTTACTAATATAAACACTTCTTTGATTTCTGAAAAATTTTTAGTCATTTGTTTTTTTTTCTTAAATCTGGTTTATGATTTATCTATTTTCAGTTTTTCTGGAAATTGAGGTAGTTGATTTTTGAATTCTTGGATTAATTGTTTCTAAAAAAGATTTTTCTTTATATATGACCTCCTGTTCTTTCTGGGAGAATTTAAAAATGTTTCCAGATTTTTAAAAAATTTGTTCTAATTAGTTGTACAGTTTTTTCCGAATCTTGAGTAGAATTGTGTTGTTTTGCCTTATTTTTAATTTACGCAATTTCTTTCTTGTTCTTTGAACATTCTTCTTTAAAAATACCTTATTTGATGGGAGGTAGGTAAGGGGAGTACATTACTTTTTTTCTTTTTAGGATAATACTAATTGTTAAAAGCAATTCCGCCATCTTACTTTCTCTTTGACCATTCTCCACTGTGCTAATCATCTTTTTGTTGCTGTGACCAAAACATCTAACAAGCAACTTACAGGAGGAAAGATTTTGGCTCATGGTATCAGAGGTTTCAGTCCATGGTCTGCTGGTTCTATTACTGTTGAACCCGAAGTGAGTCAGGGCATCCTGGTAGAAAACTTGGCATAGGAAAGCTGCTCAGAAAGCAGAGAGAGAGAGAGAGAGAGAGAGAGAGAGAGAGAGAGACACACACACACACACACAGATACTTTCCGAGGACTTACCCCCATAATCTGCTTCCTCCAACCATGACCTACGGTTTCTACCTCCTCCCAGTAGTTCTTTCAGCTATCAGTGATTCAGCTATCCACTGTGAGGTCAGAGCCCACATGATCCACTCTCTTCCCAAGAGCCCTACCTCTGGACATGGCTGCATTGGAAACCATGCCTTCAGTGCATGAGCCACTGGGGGATATTCTAGATCTAAACCATCAAATGCACCCTATCCTTTCTTATCTTTACCTTTTTCTTCTCCCTGATTTTCTTTCCTCCTCCTCCTTCTCTTCCTTCTCTTTCCTTTACTTCTTCCTTCATCTCTTCCTCATCCCCTGCTGTCTGTTGTTTGGTTTTGCTTTTCTTCCTATTTTAGAGTGAGGTAGTAAAACACATTCTGCTTTGGTTTGATTTTGTTGACTTGTCCCAGCAAGGAAATAGCCTTGTATGCTGATGAATTTCAAGGTCAGTTACTGCTCTGTGACGGTCTTTGACAGATCAGTCCCACAGCTGGAGCCTTACATCAGCTATGGGCCTGAGCTGAATTACATTAGCACTAGACACATGGAGAACCCAGGAGCAAGTTCTAATCCTGAGTAGGAATAATTATCCTAGTTTAATGATAGTACATGGTCTTTTACTAAGTCTGAGTTACTGACTGTGAAGAAAGGAAAAACAACATAGACATGTACTGTTTAGAAGATCTTTCACTGAAGAGAAGGCGTTCCTAACAGAAGCCCTTTACCAGCACTGCTAATGTTATACTCCAGCTCAACTCTCTTGCAAGCACCCTGGCCCCTGTATACTAAATGTCTATACCCCTGAACCCTCTACCTCAGATGCCTTGTGATAACTAAACAACACACCAAACTTTCATATTTCCAAACACCGCTCTGAGGAGTGGTATTTCCTCTGTTGAAGAACCAGTGTTAGCCAACTTGAGTTCACTTCCCCAATCACTTGAGGGCTCAGCTTCATCCCTGCCATCCTGTACCCTCTGGTTCTCTTGAGACACAAGTGCTATTTCAGGTGTTTTGAAGTATTTAGAAAGGACATCAAAGTTTTGGAGTAGGACATAATTGAGTATCACAGCACTTTCTCTACCCAGAATTCTCTTTCACTATGTCTTCACATATAAAACCAACATTAATAATCAGCTCAAAAGTTCCCTATATATTCTTTCTTTGAATTTCTGCACTGTATTATCTGTGACTCTTCTCTAACACTCAGCCTGTTGGAGTCTTGTTATGTTACTACTACTATAAGTTCTTAAAGGTCAAGATTGAGGGTTTCCATTTATTAAATGCTCACAGGGTGCTTATTTGCAATCTCAAGAGGTGAAAACAGAGCCTTGGGGAGGCAGAGAACTTGCTCATTCTGTTACTAGTCAACTGCAAGCCTGGAGATGAACTGAGAGTTTTTTTACTCTGCCACTTTTATCTTCTCTTTATATACCTAAGGTGATAAATAATTTTTGTATAAATCAATGCATGACTCTTCTGACATAAGGATGAACAGGAGTAGCCCTGATGAAAGTGTGTCTTTTCTTTGCCCTACCCCATTCCCCAGGAATGGGGGAGAATAGTAAAGCACACTGCCTTTCTGCATATAACCTGAACTTCAAACATGCCGGGAACACATTTGTTTCTGATTTAAAACAAGTTGGCTTGCCCCATTGCCATGTTATTATAAACACAAAAGAAATATAAACTTCATTCCATTAAATAGCCATCCACATAAACTCTTAAATAGTTTCATGGCTTTGGGTTGGGCCAAAGCAGGATATTAAGGAAATGATTATTAATGTTACATATTTTATTCAAACTGGCTCTAATTCTTTAACCTTCCCACCACCCCCAAAAGTACCAACAAGGCTTTTTATTCCCCTCTCAAAATGTTCCCAGGAGGTTAAGACAGATAGAACTTTGATTTCTAGCTGCTGACTCCAGCTATTTGGAAATATTCTTTGTTTTCAGTACCTCATAGCCTCTGGCTGTGCTCTCTACTTGAGTCTTTCAGTCCTCCTTGGATAACAGTGAAGTAAGTTGTTATTCTCGATGGTGGTTTGGTACAATGGAAAAATAATGTGAGCCACAAATGTAATTTTAAGTTTTATGGCCACCTTGAGAAGAGTGGAAATGAAACAGGTGAGATTAGTTTTAATAATATATTTTGGTTTAATCCCATCTACTAAAGTCATATCATTCAAATATAAGTAAAGAATTAATGAGATTTTTACTAATTTTATACTGTCTTCAAAGTCTTACAACCATATTGAGTTTGCAGACTAGCTGTGTTCCAAGTGCTCACTAGCTGCATGTGGCTGGTGGCTATCAGATAGCATAGCTCAATTGGAAGGTCAGTATAAGCTCACCGTGGTATATTAGGTATTCATAATTATGTTAAACTATATATAGGCCATCAACATCCTTTAGTTTTTGATAAAAGTAGAAGAGTGCTGGTTTTTTAAAAATATTTTTAGTTGTAGATGGACACGATACCTTTATTTATTTATTTATTTATTTATTTATATATGAACATATACTTATTCTTATATATATATATAAATATATAAACATATATATATTTATATGTTATGCTGAGCATTGAACCCAGTGCCTCACACATGCGGGGCAAGCACTCTACCACTGAGCCATAGCCCTAGCCTACTGATTTTTTTTTTTTTAACACAAGCTGATATTATGTAAATCCTCAGAGTTGTCAAATAGTGTTATGGCCTCAGGCCAGACTAATTGATGCTTCAGGAGTATGTTTGTGTAAGAAGAAATAGAGTCTGAAAGCAAGACATTTGACATGACCAAAGTACCTGTTAATCAGCCAGACTGAAGTTCCGTTGATGTATGTCGGTCAGCCTCTTCAGTCCACAAGGAAGTCTTCATTGTTTGGCCAGTAAATTTGAAGTCTGAGTAATCTCTCAGCCAGAGTTACTGGAAAAGTTCAAGCTAAAATTTGCCTGAGAGTTTTACATTAATTTAGATGTTCTCAGATTTTTGTGAATATCTGTTTTCCTACATGTGACAACAACAGATGCTTTCTGAAACTAAAATCTCATAGATTCGAGAGCTGGCCCTTGCTTGCTTCTGCTGTGCCCTGTGCTTGGCAGGGCCATCACTGTCTTAGTCCCCAGCATTGGAATGTTGCCTGGAGAGATCTGACATGTGGAAAAAAAAAAAATCCCCTGCAATCCACATTTTGAGAAATGTAGTTTGCAAAGCCTTAACAGAAGCAGTGGTCCCCAATGTTAGATCAGGACTCTTGCCTCTACTCCTGTCACAATATTTATAGTTTTTAATTAGTTTTATTAAAATATTTGGTGGGAAATGTGATTTTAAAAATATCCTTAAAGGATTTCTTAGATTATTGGTGTAGTTTAGCTGATGGCTCATGTTCTTGGCCCAAGTTGCCCTGGATAATCCATCTCTCTTCTTTCATACTCTTAGTTATCAAGCCCTTGTAGAATGTAGCAAATTCACAAGGTGTTATCTGTTTTAGTCTATGTTTCCTTGGACATTGTAGTAAAAGTGGCCTTTTTATTTTTTTTTAAGCAGTCTCTAATTGAAAATGTATACATATGTATTTTTCTCTTTTTGATTCATGTATTTTGTATGTCAAGAGTTTGGTTATGACTTGGAGGTTTTCCAAATATTGTTTAGTGTTTTCAGCTGTGAAGTTTCTCATTATAGGCATTATTAAAACTTTTTTTTATTAAGATCTACATACACAATCAGTATTTCTATCTAGGAAGTACTAGGTTAATTAAGGCCTCTGATCTATACCTTGTGTGATGCTATCTTCTATCTCTGTTTGTATTATTTTGTTTCCTTAGTTGGCTTTTATCTATATTCGACTATTTTACTTTTGTCAGATTGCCTTATGCAGAAAATTATGCTCTAACAAGCCATTGATGGTAATACCTTGGATCATTTTCACATAGGAAGGAGGATTTCAAAATTTTTTGTATCTGATTTTTCCAATTAAAAAACAATAGAAGCTATTAAAGGTCTTCTGAAAATATAAAGGAGAAAATTATAAGTTACCTGGTAATTCTAACACTCAGATAACAACTGTTAATATTTTGATATTTATCTTTTTATTTTTTCTTAGCATGTACATTGTGTGTATATAAATATTCACACATGCATACAAATATACATGTGTGTTTATATTTGTATATGAGCATGTACGTATTTTCATACAGAATGAACATCATTATGTAATTTTGTTTATACTGAAAAAAACTCAATTCAGTTTTGCATTTTTGACTACTGAAATTTAACTGCAAAAATGTTTAAGAAAAAAATCAAGAAAACCATTCTTAATCCAGTCACTGTAAGATAGGATCATATTTATTTTTGTCTATTTGTTTTTTACTTTTCTCTGCAGGTGTACTTAATATCCCCGCCCCACAGCCCCGTGCCCAGGGCATATGGGTTTGATTTGTTCTTAGTGAACTCTGAGAATCAGGGAGTTTTGGGAAAGATGGTGTCTGAAAATCTCCCCACTTACTGAGATATACAGCATTTAGATGACACTTTTCAATGCTGAAATTTAAACTTAAATTTAACCTTTGAGAAGTGGAAGAAACTTTAAAAATAGACTCAGTGTCTATTCTTTTCTCAGTCACTTCTCAGAACTTTGTATGCCGAAGTGATAGATATAATTCATGAACATAAAAAGTTTCTCTGGAAGTATATAGAAACTGTATCTGCTACATCTTTTCCTGATTGCTTTTTAAGTAGAGTTGGCGAAACTATCAGGAAGTTTTCTGGAAGCAGTTAATATACAGAATAAAACATATGGTATAGCTCTTTTAGCATATGGATTAAATTGACACAATAAGTGAAGGTTTTACATCTTGAGTAAAATATTTTATAGGAGAATCATGCTACCTGAGTGGCTACATTTATCTGTCAGGTGACCTAAAGATATAGCAACCTCCTTCTTGGTTGCAAATGGGCCATGAGTGACTTGTCTTAAAAACAGAGAATGCCCCGAGTCTTTACAGATTTGGAGAATTGTTTATCAGTTATTATTTCTATAATTTTAACTTTATTTCTTGCTAAAATTCTATAAGTGGAAAGAGCCCCAATGTTTGTCAAGGCAGTATTTAAATACATTCCATACTGGACTGGAGATACAGCTCAGTTGGTAGAGTGCTTGCCTCTCAAGCACAAGGCCGTGGGTTCAATCCCCAGCACCGCAAAATAAATAAATAAATAAATAAATAAATAAAATAAAAATTTAAAAAATATATATATATTCCATACTGTGTTTTAAATATGAAGTACATACTCATGTTTTTAGATTTAGGTATATAAAGCATCAAGTGTAATAGAAAAGCATTTCAAAGGGCTGTGGTTGTTGCTCAGTGGTAGAGCACTTGTCTGGTATGTGTGGTGCTCTAGGTTTGATCCTTGGCACCACATATATACATACATACAAACATAAATAAATTGTGTCCATCTATAACAAAAAAAAATTTAAAGAAGAAAAGCATTTCAAAATGAAAAGGATACTTAAACATTAGTTTCCGTGTGCCCTAGAAAGAATTTAAAATGGAGCTTCCCCCGACACCCCTTTAATTCAGTAATTAACTGAACATGCCCTGTAGTTTAGGGGGACTGTAATAGTTTACACCTGTTTCAACCTTTGCTGTTTTTGCTGGCAGTGGCTTTTGCCATCCCATATTTCTTGTGAAGGAGAAATATGAAATAAAGTATGGAAAAGCACTAGAAATTATAATAAACATAAAAATGAATTGTTGAGCTTCAAATATGAAATGCTTCACCTGCGCATTTAGCCAGCCATGTTTCAGTAGTATTGAAGTAATTTAATCCTGGTATTCTGTGTCATGAAAATATAGACAATTGCTTTCACTGGCAGGAACAATCCCAGGCTTTTAAAATTCAAGTGGAAAAACTTTGGAACATTAGACAGAAGTCATATTGTAAAGACAGTTTTGAAAAACCTGCTACATCATCGTGTGTGTTCATGTTATTGTGGAATAAAAAAGACGAGGGATTATTTGCTTAAAATATTGCAAAAGACCAGTAGAACTATTTTACTACAGAATATAATCAGACTTCACATGTCAAGGAATACTATGCCTTGAAGTATAGGTTGGCTTGTTTCACAGGCAACATTTTGCTATCCAAACATAATGAAAAGGAAATAATTTGAGTCGAGATATTGTCATCCCTCATATATTTTTTTCTTGAAATCCAAGTCTCCAGTGGTCTCCCTAGAATACCCTTTATTCTGTAGGTCTTATAGTAGCTGTCCAGGTCTACCACTGAGTTGAGTGTAAAATGAGTAGCTTTTTAGGGCATTTTCTAGAATAAGAATTGCAAAATTAAATTCACAATAAATTTAATTGGGATAAAGTTGTGACTGTGAAAAGCTCGTTTTGGCTCTCTCTAGTTGGGTAGCTTTGAATATTATATGGGTCAGGGCTGTAAATTGAATGAGAATAGGGACTTGGCTCCATCTCTTCATTCCTGTAGGACCCAGATGTTTGTGGAATAAAAGAGTGAACTTCTTTCTGTTTTCTTATTGATCTATACAATTAGCATTTTAAATGTCTAGGTTTATATTGAGAAAGATATTTTGCAATGACTTCAATCCCCCAATCCCTCACTTTTGTTTCTTGAAGAAATTTTATTTTCATACTGAGGAATTTAGAGTATGCTTGAGAGTAAGAATGGGAGTCTCATATTTGGACACAGAAGGATCCCTATTTGATCATGTTTGATTGACTTCTATAGCCTTGACAGTTTGATGCTTAAAGTCAATAGAAGTTATTCAGAAGATCCGTCAACCTAGCAATGAAATAAGGATGCTTTCTAGGAAGTGCCAATGACTGGGACTAACCATAGTTAGCATCTGAGACAATGATCTAACCAAGAATCCAACCAATCCAATCCTTGTCTTCTACAGAGCCCCTTAGGAGCCTGGGAAACGTACACATCAGAACTTAAGAAAAATAAGGTTCACATCTGGAGTTTCTTACACTACAGACCTCCCTTATCTCCAGTTTCATTTACCTGTGATCAGTGGTGGGTTGAAGATATTAAATGGAAAATTCCAGAAATATGTAATTTTTAAGTTTTAAATTACATGCCGTTCTGAGTGATGTGATGAAATCTAGCCCTGCTTTGCTTTGTCCTGCCTGGGGTCTGAGTCTTTCATTTTCCAGAGTATCTACATTGTATGCCTACCCACCTGCTAGTCACTTAGTAGTCATCAGGTTAGCTGTCACAGTTTCACAGTGCTTGTGTCCAAGTAACCCTCCTATAGTAACTGAACACTACATCTGCGTCATTCCTCACTTCCTTGTGTCATCTCATAACATCACTGGAAGAAGGATAAGTACCATAAGATATTTTGAGAGAGAGACAGACCATATTTACTACAATAACACTGTAGTTCATTACAGTGTATTGCTACAGTTCTTTTTTTTTTATCAGTTTTTATTGTTAATCTCATATTGTGCCTAATTTATAAGTCAAACTTTGTCATTGATATGTATGTATAGAAAGAAAGTTAGCATACATAGGGTTTGACCATATCTGTAGTTTTAGGCGTCCACTGGGGGGTCTTGGAGTGTATTCCCTGTGGTAAGGGGGTTCTATTGTACATTAGCCCTTGGAATAGAAAAGATCAGATTTTTGTTACCAATGAATTTACTATTTCTGGCTCCCTGCCCTTCCATTCATTTGCAAGTCAAAAGCTTGCTAAATGTGTGGGTTTCTGGTTAAATGTTAAGTGCTTTTTTTTTTTTTTTTCTTGGAACATACTTAATTGTAGTTTGGGTCTAACTAAAAAAAAATTCCCCCCTTTTAACTCATATAGGGATTGAAGGGCCATTCTGTGAAGTCTCTTTAGTGTTTTGATGGACATGGAATAGAGGAGATTTTTGTTGTGTGGTGCTGGGGAGTGAGCCCAGGGCTTCATGCATGTTAGGCAGGTGCTCTACCACTGAGCTGCAACCTCAGCCCTCGAGGAGCCCTTTGAGGTTGTCAATCATAATGAGTTTTTCATGAGCAAAGTAAGTGTCCTAAAGGAGATTTCTGTAATGGAAGGTAATTGTATCTTGAAATTTAAATGGATGAATTCTAAGTTGAGAAGGATTTCCTATGATAAGGGGGGGGGAGGGTAATTATTTACATTATAGACCTTGTAGAATATCTTTAATTCTAAAAATTTCTTTTTGAAGTTGATTTTCCTTGAAGTTGCTAGATATTTTTTTTTCAAATCTTCATGACTTTGCTACTTTCGCTGCCAAGCCACCATAGGTGTCATTGAGCACAGTCCTTGTTTGTTAACTATTTTTAACCTTAGACAAAGACAGCCCAGGAGCTAGCTGAGTTGAAGGGCCCCATGGCACTTGTTACTAGGTTTGGGTCATGGGTTTTGGGTATTGAGTTTTTATCCTGCCTTGGTGGACCCTCCTGCTAGGGTTAGTCACATTTGCCAGTTTATTTAATTTAACTTCTTTTGCGTTTTTTAAAGCTTTAATACTGACACATTGCCAAGTTAGTGAAAATCATAGTTTGTTGAATAAACTTCAAAGGATTTTATTTGTGGAAATATAGGATTCCACTGGTCCATATCAACGTCTTTGCTCAGTTCATTGTTGCTTGTGCAGAATTTGTGCAAAAAGAAAAGGTAAAAAGGTATCATAGAAGGTGTCTTTTATTTAACCATGAAATTAGAGTTGATAGGGAAAAGAATTTACATTTTAATACTTGTTACTTCTTTGAGGGCAGAGAGACTTCCTTTGGGTTTTGAATTCTTCACCTAACATATCAGATTTATAGTAGGCACTTACACACTTATGCACACATACACTTCTCTGCTATGTCATTGCTAGCAGGTATTTGGGTTACTATGGTCTTCTAAACTTTGGTTTCCTGAAGTTTTGTCCCAGGTTCGTTCTTATCTTCACCAGGAGTTGGCTCCTCAGGTAACTACGGTTCCACTCTACACCTGAATCAGAGTCCTATTTGGGTTTTGCCTCTGGAACTATGTAGTTGAAGGCAGTTGCAAGCAAGATGGTGTTGGCTCTTTGTTTCTTCTCTCCTCTTAGATTCCCCATTCACCACAGATGAATGAAAGATAGCCAAAGTCACAGGAATTTTTTTTTTTTTTGACCTTAGGCAGAGAACTGGGTTTGTCCTAAATTTATAGACTACCATATAGATATAAAAATGTTATTCAAATGCAATAACCTTTTAATTAATCTCACATGAAGTTTGTTGTTGGCTGTGAACTTCAGCATCATTACTATCTCATTCTCATGTTTTTGTCTCTCACTTTGTATATGTGAATGAAGGAGTGAATTAAAGTGTAGTACAGGATGTCAATGAAATCTAAGCAGAGTATATAATCATTGTGAAGCATAAAACTGAAAGGACTTAAAAGTAGGCCACGTCAGGTGAGCCACCTGTTGGCAAAGCAGCTCCTGCCTGTAGCCTCCTGCCTGTGATGGATTACAGATAGGAAGTGCTTGGAGCGCTGGAGCTGATGACTTCATTCATTGCATTTGTTCGTATAGTTTCTTCTCTATGAAAGGATGAGATCACTTTTGTCTCCGTGGAAACAGAGACTTGTGAGTCTTTCAAGTCTTTATGTAATCTAAAGCTATGCAATTGATTGGAATTTGTGTTTTATTATTTGTCAACTTTGCATCCTGATGAGGCACTGTGCTTTGGGAAAGCAGGGATGGTGTCTGTTTACCTTTGTACTCTCATACTTGATACTCAAGAGTTTTTGAATACATAAATTGAAAAGAGAAACTATTTTAAATGTATACATTTTTATTTACAGCTGCAGCTGAAGGAAAAGGCAGAAGTGGGGAAGACTTTTTTCAGAAGGTAAGTTGTGTTTTGTTCTTGACTTGGGGACAAGTAAGGGGACCTATCTCCATCTCAACAGCTGCCTTGGAGGCCTCTGAGAGCTCCCTTTCCCTGTGAAGGAGAGTGGGTTTGGATCATTTAGCTGCAGACATTGCAAACAGGGTAAGGGAGGGATGCTGTATGGGACTTGACCATTCTAAGAAGGTTCCTTCTGGGGCAAATCCAATGAAGAATTTGTTTGAAAGCAAGAAGGTAGTAAAGGCATCCAGATGAATTTCTCACACAGAAATCATCATTGTTGTCCTGATTATCTTCTTTTATTGCTGTCATATTTCCTCCTTCCCTAAAAAACATGCCTAATTTGGGAGGTAGACAGGAATCCCTAACAGCTTACCTTTTTTTCTGGGCAGGAAACTGTAATCAACAGAAGGTACTTGCTCACGATTGGTCACTATGCCCACTCTGTTCCTGCTATTCCCTGAAAGTTCAGACCATCAATGACACCAGTCAGGCAAGCCACATGTTGCAAGGGGAAATGAGAGAGCTGATTGCAAAACAATTACGAGAAATTATGAAGGGTAGTTGATGATTTCTAGCACCATTTCTCAAAATGAGCGTTTTATACAAAGGGAGGATGCCTGTCCTTTCAAAAATGTTGACTTGAGTTCACATTCTTCTTTCTTTTGTTCAGTTTGGTTTATGGTATTTGCGTCCTTGTGTTGGGACCCAGAAGTATGTCCATGAAAGTATGTCCATGCAGGAGGAAAGGAAGCAGGGACTGAAGATGAGTCTAAATGGCACTTGAGAGGGTCATCAGGCCTTTATAAAACACCTATGTGGAACCACAAATGCCTGTTTTTACACATCTCTTCCTTCTCCTTCCTTCTGGGAGATTGGTTTTCTTTTTCAACTTCATCATTCATCTACATTTCCTTCCAAGAGTATTAGAAGCAAATATTGTCAGAGCTGATACTTATATTGCCATTTCTTGGTTTTAAATATTTTTATTCACTACCTGCTATGTGCTGCACACTGGAGAGGCCAAAATGAGCCAAGCATACTTCCTGCTCTAATGGAACATGAGATGTCTGATGATACAGACACAGAAATAGACGGTAGAATAGTCGGTTGGCGGGAGCTCTTCAGAAAGGGATCAGCACTTGCCTGGGATTTTAGGACATTAGCAAGGGCCTCTTGATGTCTTTTTAGAAGAGTAGAAGTTAACTAGGTTATGAGGCAGGTTTGGGTGGATTGGAAAGGGCATTCTAGGCAAGGAAGCAGATTATAAGGAGTTTTCAAGGTGGATGAATTCGTGCAGCACTACCCTTCAGACTTTTGACAGGTCTCATGTGTGGGTTCATGGTGCTAGGTGAGGTAGGTAGGCTGTCCTGTACGATGAAGTGCCTTCCTTGTAGTGGAAGATCTTCCCTAATGGGATTTAATTAAAAAAAATTAACAGTGCTGCTGGCCACATAGGATATGCCAGGACACCGGAACACCAGTTTCATACCCCTCCTTTAGGCACATGCAACTGAAGTTCATGACTGTGTTTGGGACCCCTGGCATGGTATTATCAGACAGTGGTTAGTGTCCACCTTACCCTCAGTACCTGGGCATTTAGCTGGGGCAGGCTTGGCAGCAACGGGAAGACAAGATAGATGACAGGAATCGTAGATTTGCCTCTGGTTGGTGAATAGATAATACAAGTGGATGCTCTCTGTGAAAAGATTTTTCTCTTTGTTCTTTTTAAACTCACCAAAAGTAGAACATTCAGCTTTGTGTGGTTCAGACATTTTCAAAGTTGAATCAAAATCTCGTAGATATGGTCATAAAGGACTTTCTTTCTTAGAAGATTTTCTAATATTTATCACCCTTTGTGGAGCCATATAGACATTCCAGCAGTTTAAGTGGAAGCACATGTTTGAATCCAGGAACATATGGGTGTCCCATGAACTACAAGTTGGAAACATGGATTCTATTCATGGTCACAGGTTAGTGAGTTCTATGAATAAGTAGGCGTAATTTATGTCTTTTCATTTTCTTCTTTAGGTCAATAGAAAGTATCTTCTTGATAGACAGGTGTCCATATAGCGTTTGTATATTCACCTGGAAAAAACCTGTAACTAATAAATGGAAGCAACTCAGATTCCAGAAGAGTAATCTGATGTTTTGACCAGGTAGAAGTGGACATCGTGGTTCATCTATGGTAGAAGGAAGTAGTGGAGAAGAGTTGAGTTGTTTGCCAGGAACTTTGGCCTCATCACATGGTTTCATCACATGGTTTCATGTGATGACATTTTGGGAAGCTTATATAGGCCATATTGATGCTCATTAACACCTTTGAAGAAATACATTCATCATCCCAGAGTAATGAAAATATGAAGAATCTACACATTTATTATTGGAATGATTTTTGGGTTTGACTCTGCGGTGTATTTAACAAAATTTAAAACCTTTCTGTACCTGAATGTCAGTTTCTGCTACCTTAATGATTTTTTAAAAAGCTTATTCCAACCCTGGAAGGGTCCTTACCTTGTTTCATAGTGTCTCTCTCTAAGATGGGGATTAAAGGAGGGTGAGATTTTATACATAACTTTGTTATTTTGTACCAAAATATATGTAAAATCATATTAGTATAATTATAGTAATTAAAGTATGCTAAATTCAATTAGAATAATTATTTAAGTTTTTGAATTAGAAAAAAATTAAATATATCTTTCAGAATAAGCATTGGAGATTTAGTTTAGAAAATGGTAAGATTGTCAAATATATTATCTTAAATTTAGACCTATAATAGAAGTGACTGTTCAGTCTTCTGTTTCTGGAACTTCTTCCAAAGAGTCAAAGTTACTGTTTCTTGCAGAAATTTACCCTGTTTTCTACACAGTTTCACCAGCAGGCTACCCCTGACACTCTGAGTCCAAGGCTAATAAATAAGCTGTTATAGATGAGAAATTCTACAATATAATGAACTGGAGAATAGTCTTTTTTTTTTTTTTCTGTCATGTAACATTCTAAGAAGAATTCCATCATAGTAGTATCTTTGTCCCTTGCTTTCAGTTACAGAGGCCCAGGTTCCTTCTTTGATGTGGCAGGGCTGTTCCTTATATCATGGCCTTCATGTCTGTGTCTGATGTGGGTTCACCACCACATCCAGCTGTGAGCTGGTGAGAGGATGAGAGTGTAGAGGAGAGGCATGCCATGGTCATAAGCCCAGGCTTGGGAATTGCAGGTGTTACTTCCCTTTACCTTCTGTTAGAGACAACTTAGTTAAGTAACTAGCTGCAGCATTGAAGGGGAAGGACGGGCTGGGGCATTTGGGGAAACTGATTTTATAAGCACTGTTCACCAAATGCCAGCTTGTTAAGAAAAAAATAATGTAGTCCAGGTGTAAATGTGTTTGTGTGGTATACTTTGAAACTTTTGTCTTAGTTTATTAGGGCTACAGTGCCACAAATGGGCTTACCTATAGAAATGTACTGTCCATGGTTCTGGAGGCTGTAAGTCCAAGGTCAAGGTGCCAACAGGGTTGATACCAAATAAGAGCTTTGAGAGAAAATTTGTTCCATGCCTCTCTAGTGATGATTTACTGGTAATCTTTGGTGTTCCTTGGCTTACAGCCAAGCTTCACCCTGATCTCTGCCTTCATCTTCATGTGGCATTCTCCCAGTGTGTTTATCTGTGTTCAGATTTCCTCTGTCAGGATATCAGTCATGTCAGATTAGGGGTCCACCCTGCTTGGCTATGGTCTTATTCTTACTTACTATGTCTATGCTGACTTGATTTCCAAGTAAGGTCACATTTTGAGGTCCAAGGGGTTAGAATTTTAGCATTTAAATTTTTGGAAGACATAATTCAATCAATGGAGGAAATAATTATGTAGAAAAATTTACTATAATTAGAACAATTACTAAAAGTGTAAATGTTATTTATCACAATTGGATATTCAGTTTAATCTGTAGATTTTAATTCCATAGTCATTTATACTAAAAATTTTTTTTCTTACTACAAGTTTGTCCTTTCTTTCCTTCCATCACCTTTGTATTGCACCTAAGGTTTGTCTGCCCCTGAGCTACATCCCGAGCTCTTTTTATTTTTTCATTTTGACACAGGGTCTTGTTAAGCGGTTGAGGCCATCCTTGAACTTTCTGTCCTTCTGCCTCAGCCTTCTGAGTTGCTGGTATAAAAAGTGGGCACCACCATGCCTGGCTTAATACAAGTAATTTCTAAATTGTCTAGAATGAATAGATAATAGACACAAGAAAAAGAACTGTTTATGTACTCTCAGTCTTTTCTCTTGCACATTAAAGATATATATTAATGTGATTTTTAAAATGTTTTTGGATTGGTTGATGGGATTACAGGTTTGCATTGGATACATCTCAAATGGGTGTGGGTGGGGTCAGGGAAAGTGGGGAAAAGGGAGAGAATTTTATAGAATTCTCCAGTAATTGTACTTTTTATTCTTTGGTTCTGTCTACACAAAGGAGGTATTGGATGCAAGTTTATTAATATTCTCTCTGGTTCTTTGTCCATGTCTAATGGGAACTCTATCTAATTGAGACACATGGAAATGATCTTCCAGGTTTTCTGTGGTTTTTGGGCAGTTGTTCATGGCTTACTCACTGTCTGTCCTGTTTCCTTTTAATCACTTCTCTTTTTTTTTTTCCTCTTGTGAAAGTGATTATGATCAGATCTTGGAGGGGAAAATGTGTTACAGTATATTAGGTAGGGATGGTGCAGTTATTGTATTACAAGTGTGACTCATCAAAGAAAATGCTTTGGGAATCAGCCATATTGATGGCTGAAGAAGACAAAATTCAATCAGCATCATAATTGGTGAAAGCCAGGTTTTCCTCTGCATTGGGTTGTGTAGAGTATTTTCCCCCAATGTACACATCACATATTTTAAATGAAGGAATATATTATACTCTTAGAAATATATTGGATGTTTATTTGAAAAACTTACCTATAAACTCTGCCTTTTCACAAGAGCTAATAGCATGACTAACATAAACAAGGTAATGTTCATTAGCTTGCATGGTATATTTTCATTACCTACAAACTCTGTTTTTAAGCAAGCAGACTGCTATTGGCATTTTGAGACTAGAAAGTGGCAAGTGTTGCCTTTCAAGTGAAAATTGCTGTGAGGAAAGCTTGACTCCCTCTGTAGCTCCAAATGAGTATATTGGGTGGTCTTAGCTGAGGACCACTTGAATCATTTTATGGGGGTGATTGCAGAGGTGATAAAATTACTTCTACTTTCTCCATTAACCATTATTTTGTATGTGTTGAATGTATGATATTCCTCTAGTAATAGAAGTGAATTTAGGTTTAATTATTGTTATTGTTTGGATATGAGGTGTTCCCTAAAAGCTCGTATTAATGTAGGAATATTCGGAGGTAAAATGATCGGATTACGAGAGCTGTAAACGCACCTGTCCATTCTAGTTCGAGTGGACTCACTGGGTAGTAACTGTGGGCAGGTGGGTGTGGTTGGAGCAGGTGGGTCACTGGGAGCATGCCCTGGAAGGGATATTCTTCCTGTGGCTCCTTCCCCATCTGTCTTTCTTTCCACTTCCTGATCCCGCCCTGGGCTGAGCTTACCTCTGCTGGGCCCTTCCCCCATGATGTTCTGCGTCATCTTGGGTCTAGAGCAATGGAATAAACCATCTGTGGACTGAGATCTCTGAAACCATGAGCCCCAAATAAACTTTTCTTCCCCTCAGTTGTCCCTGTTAGTTGTTTTGGTCACAGTGACACAAAAGCTAATGAAAACAATTATTTAAAGTTGAATTAAATTAACTACAGCCCATGAATGTGTGTTTAGTTTCAATAGGTGGTACCTTTACATGGTTCACAGTTCACATTTATAAAAGGGTATACAGTAAAGAGTGATGTCACTGTGGTTTCAGAAGGTTTGCTGATAATGCTTTCAGCATTACAACATTGGTCCCAAATTTAATTAAAGATCATCACAAATGGATATCATTACTAATGGACACTTAAGCCCAAAAGCTACTGTTCAGGGACACTGAGCTCTTACTACTGGTCATGGAATGATTATGGTCCTCAGGATGTTTGAGTGAAAGAATTTGTGATTAAGTTCTCATACCCTTGCATATATAGGGGTAACTGGCCACTTAAGAACTTAGAAAAAAAAAGGAACCCCATCTCCCAAAGTTTTCAGATCATCTTTTGCAAAGTTGTTAAGGATGCAGTTTGATCTTATTTCTTACTATCTACTGTCTTCTATTGAAAGTCTAAAAGTGGGTTAGTGAGAAAAGATTAAGAAAATGATGAAGTAACACACTCATCATCCATTCTTCTGCTCTTCTAAGTTCTGTGCTTCTGTCCCATGTATATTTGAGCACAGGATGCCTGGGTGCTGAATCCGTATTCTCATGGCATGTCATTAAGGCTCCTGCATTGAGTTGAACTGAAATGGCATGTTCCTGACTTTTATTTTGGCAGTCATTTCGTGCAACTACTTTATGAAAACCACATTTCCTGTTTTATTCTTCTTTCTGGAAACATGAAAGCAGGAAATGTCATTGAGATTCTTTTAAAATGTATGTTTTAATGGTAGTGATTGTAATCTAATTGCCCATGATTTTTTTAAGTGAATAGTAATAATCTTAAGTCAACATCTCATGAAAGTTTAGTTGTTATTGATTAAAATGATTTCTTGAAACCAAAATCAAAGCTTTGGATTATATAGAAAATCAAATTGAATTTATCAGTAGGATTTTTAAAAAGGGTCACAAGGCAGGTCCTGTGACCTTATACTGACCTTATACTGCAAGTCAGTAATAGTTAAGGGATTTATTGGTGTTAGTATAAAAGGCTTATATGTTATTTTGTAAAAGCCTCTCTTTGTATGGATTAAGAGCCTACCTTAATTCCTGAAGAAGTCAGGGTTAATTGAAAGATCTTGAGATACAAACTTCCTTATTTATGGTTGATAATAAGACTTCAGAACGACTTCCACATTATACAGATGAACCAAAATTATACTACTAGTGATGATAATAAATGTAAATGTTTTTGTATTGGTCAGTAGCCATTTTGAAGATAGTGGCTTTAATTATTTAAAGAAGGATTAAATTTGGTTAGTTTTAATAACAGGGGCTTTGCATTTGCTTTGAGAGTCTCATATGGGTGTGTATATATGTCTTTTCATTAAAATGAAGCTATAGGACAAATTCTGATAGAACATTCATTGAACATTATTAGAGATGTGTCAAGATCAGTGTATAAAGATATTCATTGTGGCTAAAATAGGTTGAGTTTGCCCAAGGATTCATAAATTGTTTCCAGTTTTATAAAGCATAGATTATTTTACGTTGAAAGAAGCCTAAGAAGCAGACTTCCCATCAAGTACTAAGGTTCCATCTGTACCACCTATAACAGATATAAAGCAGAATCAATCTCAGATACATACAAAAATAGATTTTTTTAAGGCAGTGCTAATTTTTAGAACCCATCCCTGCTTTCCTTCATCCATATGCCCTTGTTTTGCCATGTAAAGGTCTGAACAGTTTGAGGAAGGTTTTTATACCACCATGCCTGCTTTTCCTCAGATGAAAGATGCTCAATTTCTTATTTTTCATGTGTCTTAGTTCTTGGACCACTCACCATTCTGTTCACTTTCAGTAGCAAAATCAGCATGCCATTTTTTTAAATTTAAAATTTTTTTGTTCTGATTAGTTGTACGTGACAGTAGAATGCGTTTATACTCTTTGATAGATCATACGTGAATGGAGTGTTACCTCTCATTTTTCTGATTATACATATTGTATAGGATCACATTGGTCATGCAGTCACATACATACATGAGGTAATAATGTCTGTTTCACTCCATATCATTCCCTCCCTCCTGCCCCCTCCTCTCCCTTCACTTCCCTCTACCTAATATAAAGTAACTGTATTCTTCCCTATTTCCCCCCACCCCCATTGTGAAGTACATCCACTTATCAGAGAAAACATTTGGCCTTCGGTTCTTTGAGTTTGGCTTATTTCATTTAGCATGATATTCTCTAACTCTATCCATTTACCAGAAAGTGCCAGAATTTCTTCTTTAAAATTAAGTAGTATTCCATAGTGTGTGTGTGTGTGTGTGTGTGTGTGTGTGTGTATGTATCTATATATACACCATATTTTCTTTACCCATTCATCTGTTGGATGTCATCTAGGTTGGTTCCATAGTTTAGCTATTGTGAATTGATCTGCTGTAAACATGGATGTGGCTGTATCGCTGTGGTATGTTGATTTTAAGTCCTTTAGGTATAAACCAAGGAGTGGGATAACCGACTTAAATGATGGTTCCATTCCAAGCTTTCTGAGGAATCTCCATTCTGCTTTCCATAATGGTTGTACCAGTTTGCATTCCCACCAGTAATGCATTTTAAATGTGGCACAGTATCTGGGCACAATAGTTTGGATATAGCCTGATAAGTGCAGTTATAGTAAGGCTGTAGTATCCACACTATGGATGTGATGTCAGAGTACCTAAAGATTATATGAGTTTCTGGCACTGTTGAACTGGTCACAGACACAAAGAATTAATATTCCTTGACATTCACCAACTGAAGAGGAATGGTTGGTGCCAATGTCATTGCTAGGATCGTGACATAAAATGAGGATGCATTTCACGCTGGCAGATGCAGACCTCCATGGATAGAGCTCATGTACTGTCTCTCTCTGGGTTCTTGACCTGACATTTATCTTGGAGACCAAATGGCAATTGTGGTGATCAGGCTATGAAAGTTGGAAAGCATCACTCTTGAAGAGTTTATCTGGTTTGACACTGACTTGACAGAATTTCTGTATGATTTTTCTTTCTACATTCTGGACTGCACAGGTTACCTGGGGAAAAGGACTCAGCCACAGTGACAGTTCATAAGGTGATGGGATTGGTATTATGCCTTTCTTCTGACCCAGGTGGCATTTAGTAAAGAATTTAAGACTTGCTGATTTAAAATGGGTTCACAGAAGAATCAATACATTTAAAAGATGGATTGACATTGTCTCAGTCTTCTGAAAATGATGTCATAGTCTAATAGTCTTAGATTTATTGTTTTCAAGGTTAGACTGCTATTTGGTGGCATCTGGGACTTGAATAGTGGTTTTCTGACCGTGCTTGACTGCTGTTACTAAAAGATAAGTGTTTTTCTTTAAATCAGTAATTATCTGCCCTCACTTGTGGGCTATGCTTCTATAAAGAGAGAAGTTCTTCCTCAAGCTGTAAGTTTTGCTAAGTATGGTTCCAAATTGGGGTTTTGGTGGTGTATTACAGGGACTAACTAAAGGCTGGAGGCAAATTAATTTAATTATGTTGGTCAGCTTTGCGTCAGTGTGACCAGAATACCTCACAAGAACAACTTAAGGAAGAAAGATTTATTTTCACTCATGGCTTCAGAGGTCCCAGTCCATGGTTGGCTGACTCCATTGCAGAAGCATCATGGCAGAAGGGCACAGTGAAAGAAAACTGCTCAGCTCGTGGCAGCTTGGAAGCAGAGAGATCAAGGAAGGAACCAGGGACAGAAATAGCCCAAGGCCACCACTCCAGTGACCATGTCACCAGCCATGCCTGCAGTTATCACCCAGTTGGTCATTCAGATTAAGCCAATCATTGACTAAAACCCCACCGCTGAACCTTGTTGCATGGGGACCATGCTTCTCACACATGAACTTAAGTGAACATTCCAAATCCAAGCCATAACAAGAGTAAAATAAATGGTATGAATTTTTTAGTCTTTGTATTCTGTTTAAACAGCCAGATTTCAAGATCATATTAAGGTTGGTCATCTGAAATTTGTTCCTCTATATTTTTCTTTGTTTGTTCTATGTAGGAGACTTACAGTAATGATTTGTTGTCATTCCATGAACTGATTCTTTCTTCAAATAACAGAGTTTGGTTTTACGAATAGTCTTTGCTTGATGTGCTTAATTTTTTTCATTATATGTATATAGATAGATAGATACATAGATAGATAGATAGATAAAACATATTGCTTCAGAATCTATTCTTTGGCTGATTCAATGGTCTTACCTGGCTTTTGTCTCTGAGTAGTACTTTTAATTTTTTTATTTAGTACTTTTAATTATTTTATAGTCTATGTGGTTTCTGATTGCACTTCCTTCATGAAAGCAGAGAGAAGTAGGCCTTGCTTTTGCACCACCTGACTCTGCTTTTAAGTCTTCTGGCCACAGTGGATGTGGACACCAGAGCCAGCAGTGAACCCTCTATAGAGAGTGGACTGTACCTGTGTGTGGCAAACTCTAGACACTCAACTGAGCCAGACTTGTCTCTAGCTCAAATTAACTTATATTTTTAAAAGACTATCAGATAAATTATAAAACATTTCTCTTAAACCTGTCATTTGAAATTTTTATGTAGCAGCAATACCATCGTTCATTTTAAAGCATTAACTATGCTGTGCTCCATGAGTCTCTGTATATAACATGTATTACGTAAGAATAATACACTTATTCAGTCTTATTCAAGGCATGTTTCTTTTTTACAAGTCAAGTTGCTAGCATTATTCAAAAAATAATGGGGCCGTGGCTATTGATATCCTAGGTGGGAAAAGCAAGTATTGTCCTTGTTTTTAGAAAAGGTTTTCTCATGGGCTTTTATCTTACATGTCAGAATTTCCTCCTTCTCCTTGGCAATTGGCATTAATGTTGTTTTTGTCAATATTTTATTTTTTTGTGTGGAAAGTTTGTAGTCAGCCAACATGCAGAGAGGTCAGTACAGCATATAAATATTTTCTGTTTTTCTTAATAATGGTTAAGGGGAACACTTTGTTACTCTATGCTTCTCTAAGTAACTTAATCCTTGAATTAAATTATTAAATATCCTGAATGTTACTTTCTCATTTTGTATGTTTAGCAGTTGTGGCTGGTTCCAAACTGGCTTTTTTCCGTTTTTTAAAAAATAACTTCTTTGGATGTAAATTTCTTCCTGAAAAGAGCAGTCTTTCAGCATTTTAAGTGGTAGAAAAATAAATTCCATTATCTTTCTTTCTCTTCTTTCTGAAATCAGAATGGTCTAGAAATAAGTGTTTATTTCCTTCATTTGCATTGACTACTTTTAGGACATTGGTCACCCCAGTCATTCATATTTCTGCTTGTTAATGTCAAAGTAATGATAGGTGGGGAATGAAGGAATTTAGCTGGAGGTGAAACTGACTGTAGATAGAATAGAAAGCTTCTGGGTTTCCTCTTTGGGTTTCTTTCTTCACCATCAATTACTTTTTTGACTGTAGAAAACAATGATGAAAAGCTTCATTCTCATTGCCTGTTTACTCTGGAATTACTGGGAAATCTTAATCCTCTGTGAATGAGAAAACTTAAAATAGAACTTGTTCCTGTGTACCCGCTTCCCATCAAGGATTTTGCAGACAGTGGTCCAAATTCACGTGAAAATCAGTAGGAGGCGCTGTTTGAGAAGTGTCTCTCCAGATCTGCGGGCTTGGCAAGCCCTAGCTTTTCTTGGCTTCAGCCAGTATATTGAGAGGGAGGTATGAGCAAAATTGAGGAAATGTTATTTTTCAGTACTTAATGGGAACATGGATATGTGTTCTCATTTGAGTATCACTTCACTTTTGTTATCCTTTTCATCTGTTAACAATATGACCAAATTCCCTCATCATCTGTGAATCAAAAAACTCTTCTGCTTTTTCTAGGTTCCTTAGGATACTAAAGAAGAGGTAATTTCAGCTTTCAAAGAGTGTCAGTCTGAAGCACTTATAAAGAGGGGTTAGAGTGAATTGATTACTTGCAGATTTTACAGAGGTACCAAGGACACCATTCATGAGACATTCACTGCCTCTCCGTCGGACCATAGAGTGGAACTTGGAATGGAACCCAGGGCTGCTCTACCACTGAGCTACCTCCATAGCTCTTTTGATTTTATTGTGAGACAGGGTCTCATTAAGTTGCCCAGACTGGCCTGGCACTTGTGATTAACTTTTAAATATGTTTTGAAACATGGATTTCAACTATTGTGATACCTTCATTATATTTTGGACAATAAAATTGACAAGTACAGAATGATGGCTACAAACGAAGTAGTTACCATCATTTAATTAAGTTCTGAACCTTTTATGATATGTAGCTTTTAAAAACGTATTTTCCAGGAAAACAGTTGAAAATTTTGGCTTTGCAGTTTCTGTCTGGCTGTGTCTTATGGAAATCAAACTAAAACTTCTGAGAAATGGATACAAATGGCTCAAATTTGGCAAGTAATAGAAATTTTGGTTCTGTTTGTATAAAATTAAAGAGTCTTTTAAAGAATCATTGGCTATCAATTTAGCATACTCTAGTATTAGCATTAAACCACCAGTATAATGTTGAATAAATACAGAGAAGAGAAGGCCAAGAATATTTGAGATGCAGTATCATATACAGAATAAATATAGCCAATTCTCAATTTTTCATGGGTGGATTTTTCCAGCTGAATTATTAACTGGAATTCAGGTTCTACTCCCCATTTCTCCAGTTCCACCATTGACCATTTTAGCAAGGAGAAACTCCAAAGCAGTGTACGTAGGCCTTAGTGCAGGCTTGTCTGAGAAATTTTAACTGTTGATTCCTACGAAAGATTCTGATTTAATTGTTTTGGAAGTAAAACCTAGGCATTAATATTTTTTCAAAAGCTTGTCAGGTGACTTTAATATGTAGCAAAGGTTGGGAATAACTGCTGCAGAGTGTGAATAAGTGTAAAGAGAAATTGTATATTCATAATAATCTCCAGTGCTGATAAAAGTGGAAGAATTAAATAGTTATATATATGTAATTGCAATTTGTTTGTTTTTTAATTGTATGTATCTATCATTTACTCAAAGATTTCACTTTCTGTTCAGCTTTGTTGTCTTAGAATCAAACGCTCCATGGCATGATTTCCCAGAAGGTATATTGTAAAGCTTTAATTCTACACTGTGGTAAAAAATATTATATGAACAAATGCCATGAGTAGAAAAATTTGAGAAATGCTAACATACATTTACAAATGTTCTTTACTGCAAAACTTCTTCAAACCTTTAATATGCTGGCATATTTTTGTGAATGTTACAGGAACATATAATATATAGCACTTACCAATGTTATTTGATGATGTAATTTTTTCCCTTTAGTCAGAACTCACAATCTACAGAATTAAACAGTGAATCTTGTGGAAATTCCTTTATTTCACTGAGATCTGTTTATGATGTACTTATACATTGAAGATTCTTATCCCTTTAAGGCCCAAGCTTTCATTTCTGCTAATATTGCAATTAAATTGACACAGGTGTATTAAAATAGATTGGAAATTATATACATATGTTTTATGTAGATACACATACACATACACATATATGTGTGTATATACATATATATCTTTATATAGATATATATTAATCATGTATATTTTGGATGCTCAAATCATTCATTTTTTAATTTTCCCTAAAGAATAAGCCTCTAAAATCATAATTATTTCAAAGTTACTGTAAGTTGTTCCACATCTGGGATCATGGGACAAAATGGATTAAAAAGCTCCCTAGTGAACTTTTCAATAGAAGTGAAGGTATAAATCATTTCAGAGCAACCAATTCTTTCCTAAGACACAATGGTCATCATTTTATATTCAAGCTCAGAATTTCTTGGTCATTTTTCCATTGCCTCCCAGGTAAAGCTCAATATCCACTAGGTGCCATTCGGCATTCATAGGGAGCTTCGCTCCTTCCTATTTATTTAACTTTGTCTCCCAGTGCTCCTTAGCCCCACACACCATGATCATTCTTGATTCTAATGGCTATAGATGAAATAATCTTCCCAATTTTTTTAATCTTTTAAAAAAGATTCTTTTCTTAATCTCTGACCTCTTCAATAGTTGTGTATCTGAAAGTCCACCATTTTTTTTTTTTTTTTTGTAGCATTCTGAACTGGTCCAGTATATTTTGATAGCCTCCCCTCCCCAATGCCTGTGCCTACCTCCCATAAGACCCTTTTCCTTTTCTGTATAAATATATGTGGATTTTGTTTAAAAGTTAATTTTCTGCTGGGCATGATGGCATATGCTTGTAATCTCAGCTGCTCAGGAGGCTGAGGCAGGAGGATCTCGATTTCAAAGCCGGCCTCAGCATCTTAGCAAGGCCCTTAGCAACTTAGTGAGATCCTGTATCAAAATAAAAAATAAAAAGGGCTGGTTATGTAGCTTAGTGGTAAAGTGCTCCTGGGTTAAATCTGCAGGAACAAAAGGAAAAAAGTTGTGCTGTTCTGAGTTGTGTGTGTGTGTGTGTGTGTGTGTGTGTGTGTTTAATTTTAGGTCAATAAAGGACAATGGACCTTTATTTTTATTTATTTTTATGTGGTGCCGAGATTGAACCCAGTGCCTCATACCTGCTAGTGCTCTGCCACCTAGGCCACATCCTCAGTCCCCTGAGTTGTGTTAATAGTCCAGCTAGTTTCTAAAGTCATAAATTGAGGACTTGAGTGTTTTGGCACCTAATACATTGTTGTCTGTGTGTGGTTTGGGTTAAGGAATGTTGTAGAACCCTGATATCATGGGACTGAACAGGACCTTAGAGGTTTCCTGGTTCAGAGTACAAACAAGGAAAACCAGACAGAGAATTTAAGTGATTTGCCCAGGTCATAATATGAACTATCCAGTGGTTGAGACTGGGGAAGAAACCCAGTTCACTCCTCTGTTTACTGCACTGACAATTCACACCTTTAAAAAGATTCATATGCTTTTCAAGGAAAAAAAGAAAAAGAAAAACTCTCATGACTGTCCCCCTCCCCTGCCACCCTTTGGTACCAGGAATTGAAACCAGGGGCACTTAACCACTGAGTTACATCCCCAGCCCTTTTTATATTTTATTTTGAGATAGGGTTTTGCTAAGTTATTTAGGGCCTTGCTAAATTGCTGAGGCTGCCTTTGAACTTGTACTCCTCCTGCTTCATCCTCCCTAGGCACTGAGATTACAGATATGTACCACAGTACCCAGTTATCTTTTTTGTTAATGGTAAATTAAACAGTAAATATTTCATAGTAAATTCAATATTTCTACTTAAAGCAATAAGAGTGCTATCTATCTCCCCTTCCAGCACACACCTGCAAAGATGCTATTGTCTGAGATGGGGTCTGGGAAGTAGGTTTTAAAAACTCGGATATTACAGCAGTGAGTACTCCTTTCATTCCCCTATATATATTATCTCCTCCTTTCTCTTTGCCAGTTCTTGCCATACCTTCATTTTTAGTCAACCAATGACTGAGACAAATAAAAGATATCAATACTATAAAGAAAGCTGAGCTGGGAGTTGGGAGCTCTGGCCTCAAGGCTAGTCACCTCCAGGATAGTCACCAGCTGCAGAATCTTGGGCAAGTCATTTGGCAGCTGAGCAGCTTCCGTTCGCTTACTGACAGTGGGGATAATTCCTCGTAGAACTGGTGTTAAAGTCCATCACAGTAATGCACTCAGACGTGCTGTATAAACAGTAAACCACGGGACAGAGAGGAGAGAGGACGTAATTAGCCAGAGCAGCCCCTTGCTTGTCAGCATGTGCATCTTCAGGTGGAGGCTGTGGGGCTTTTACTGTTGTAGGATGTGGCTCCAACTCCATAGCTACTTGGGGGAAAGCACACAGGGTTCTGTAATATTTTTGGCAGCTTGTCTCTGTTTAGCGTTGAGTGGTTTTCTGTTTTATTTGGAGATACTGTTTTCTTGATTCTTATATAGGGAAAATATTTCACTCATTGATTTGTTTTTACCTAAATATGTTTATACGTTTTGCATTTTGGAGTAAAAATGTTTCCCTCCTTCCTTCTTACCTTCCCATCTCTTTCCCTCCCTCCCCTCCCGGCTCTTTCCTGTGTTCGTGTTAGTAAGTTCTCATGTGATAGATTGGTTGGTCAGTATTAGAAATATTATTATTCCTTGGTTTTGAAATTATCAGGAACTGATAGATAGACTAAGGCAGAATAGGGTTTGCTACCAGTATAGAATCAGGGAAAACTGAACTTTGATTTCTGGACATAAAAATATTTCTGTTTTTCTTGGAAGAATGGAATTAAAAAAAATCCAAACAGCTTCTTGTTTTAGGAACTGTCTCTGTGACTTAGGAACCACAAAAATTGTGTCTCAGCTACAAAAATTTACCATTTTGGTTCTGATGTGTGTTGTCCTTCCCCACACTTGCATTGTTTTCAGCTTGTGCCTTTGTGGCTCTTTGCTATGAGGTGATGAAAGTCCTTTGAAGGTGACTCATTACTTCCCCTTCTGTGGCCCATTGGTCCACTGATACCAGGAGTGGAAGCCATGCATCATTATTGTTTTGTGAGCTCTTATTGAGCATCGAATGTAAGACACTGTGTTAGACATCTGCAAGAACACAATAGTGATTTTGTCAGCTGCTGATGGTGAGTGAGGTGTTTTGCTGGGGGTCATTCTAGGTATCAGAAGAATTAGTACAAGCCTGACGGACTGAAGGTGTTGGGTGACTAAATGCTGTGGTGACACAGGGAAACCACCAACAGTACTGGTAAAGTGAAGAAGGCCTTTGGGGAGGTATTCAAACAGGAAGATACAGGGATAGATACCAGGGCATTGAAATGAAGGATCTTGATAGGATGTAGTGGAATGAAGAGGAACAACATAAAATAATTAGGATAACTTAAAGGTTCTCATATAAAAATGACAGACGTGGTAACATCTAGAAGGAGAGCTATTTGGGAGGAAAAAAAATGAATATAATATGTTGACTTTGCAGTTGAAGTAGAGATGTTTCGAGGACCTCATCTGAGACAGCTTGGCTGAAATAGTGACTTATTAGGAATTAACTTGCATTCCAGAAATAGTGAGGTGGTTTATGTAGACTTATAAGCAGGGTTTTTCTTATTTATTTCTTTAGTATTACAGAAAATAACAAATGAGCTTTATGGTAAGTGATTATGGAATGAAAAAAGGCCATTTGAAAAAATTGTTAAAGAATGTCAATTAGGAAATGTGGGGATATGTGTATTCTTTTTGAAATGTGGGCCTGAATTGGAAGAGCTCTGTCTCTAGTTAAAGGAAGAAAGCCTCATTTATTTGACTCTTGCCTTCTTTGCTTTTTCCTGTCTTAGGCTCCTTCCCCCCAACTCCTCTTCCCTCTTTTTGGTCTGGGTGCCTCTGAGAAGTAGACCAGTGTCTCACTGCAAATACGTAGGTCACCCAGAGGTCACACACTTGAAAGTTCTCTTATTCCAAAGGGCCCATGTATCCCTTCAGTTGGGTTTGTGCCACTGGGAAATGAGTAAGGAGGCCCAGAGACTACTTGAACCAGTAGAGCCATTGTAGTGTGCAGGATGGGGAGAAAACAGAGGGGCGTAATCCAAGTGCTAGCTGTCTTTTCTCAGCTTCTAGTTCAGGGAATGGTGAAGCCAAGTGGTCCCTAAGGCTCTGAAATTCTTTTTTTCCCATCCCTTTCCTGTTTTTCTTCCTCCTTCCCTTCCTCCCTCCCTCATCTTCATTCAGTTGACAGATCGAATAGATTTATGGTATCCAGGATGATGTTTTGAGGTATGTATGTATTGTGGAATGGCTAAATGAAACTGATTGACATGCATTACCTCCTGCTTTTTAAAATATCATGACAAACATTTAAAATCTACTCTGTTAGCAATTTGCAATTATATAATACATTGTTATTAACTATAGTAACCATGGCATACAATAGATCTTAACTTACTTTCTCTGTCTAAATTAAATGAAATTCTTTTGTTTTCACATGCTTAAGATACCTATCTAAGTGTTCCCAATAAATCAAAACAGGGTCTGAGTTGCTGCACATAGAGTGTCTTTGCTTCATGTGAGATTTTTGTCTCATTTTATATTTTTCCAGGCTTTTATTTTCCTAAACTCCTTAATGAAGTAGGGCAAGAGAAAAATCTTCAGATGAGCCTGCCATTGAAACCAGTTGAGGTTAATCTTCTTGAACAATGTGTTGAGGAACAGGGTCAGATGTACAAGGAATTCATGTTGGCCCTGAGCGTCATAGCTAGCTCTTGTTAACCAAAATTCGAACAGAAATGGTTGTTTTTCTTTAACCATAAGGCAATATTGTTGTGTATTTCCTTTTCTGGTGGAAGCAGTGTTGAATAAGTTAAGCAGTGTGTTTTAGAAAGGATTGGGTAGGAAAAGGAATTGAATTTGTACTGTAGTTTTTGTTCTGACTTTACATCGTACACCAACCTATGGTCAAGGACAACATTCCTTGTAGTGACAACATTCATTGTAGATTTAGTTTCTGATACTGAAAGGTGCTTAGATACTGAAAGGTGTTTGTTGTATAAGAAGAAACCAAAGTGATCATTGAGTGCTTATACCAAAATGTTTATCTGTAAACAGGGATAGTAATCATCCATATTGAAGAAAGATGAATTTTGGTGAAATTCTTTATAGGTGAAATTTTGAGGTATTTCAAGTCAAGTCAGGTTCTAAAGAAATCCTGAACTCCCTTTCCTTCCTTTTGGTCATCTGTTAAATCCCTGAGACCAAAGATGTTTTTATATGCAGTTTATAGACATTCGTTGAATAAGGTGATTGTTAAGGTGATTGTTGTAGCCATGAAATAAAGAGGTAATCAAAACATATTTGTTGAAAGAACAAATAAAATGGTAAATTTACTCATAAAAATCATTTCACACCCACCTGTGTGTGAGAGGTGCCGTGTTAGGGCCTTAGGAATACAGAGTAAGTACTTCACCATGGATGCTGACATTATTGAGCAAACACAAATTTGAATGAAGTGTATAGACAAAATAAAAGGAAATAAGCAACAAAATCACTACTGATGATAGTATATCTGTGAAAGAAACAAACGGGGATGGGCTTGTTAAATGGATGAACACAATAAATTAGAAAGAACTTGTTTAATCAGCTTTTTCACTGCTGTGACTGAAGGACCCAAGCAGCATGATTTTAGAGAAAAAAGGTTTATTTGAGGACTCATGATTTTGGAGATCTTAGTCCACAGAAGGCTGGCTCCATTCCTCAGGGCTCGAGGTGATGCTGAACATCATTGCAGGAAAGTGTGGTGGCAGAGAGAAGCAGCTCACATGGAGATCAGGAAGCAGAGAGAGTGAGTCTCCACTCACCAGATACAAATATATACCCCAAGCCTCACCCCAATGTCCCAACTCCCAGCCACACCCTTCCACTCCAGTTACCACTCAGTAAATCCCTATCAAGGATTAATTCACTGATTAGATTAAGGCTATAACCCAATCATTTCTCCTCCAAACCTTCTTGCATTGTTTCACATGTGAGCTTTTGGGGGACACCTCATATCCAAACCATAACAGAACTCTTCAATACTTTTTAAAAACAGAATAATTTGGGAGGAGTAGGTAAATTTTAATCATTGGCTTTGAATAGATAGAAAACTTTCTAAAATATTTATATCAATTTTCAAAAACAGTTCCTTGCCCTTCCTCTTACCAACTCAAGAAATCTTTCCCATCAAGGATATGATCGCATTTTCTTTTAATTGTCTTTATTGGAAGTCTTTTTACAGTTCTTCGAAAATAGTAATTATAACTTCCTTTGAGCTGAGCCTCAGTAGGAATAAAGTGGTGCCTTATCTGATGTGTTATTTCATTACCTGTTATGTTAAGGCAGTTGGTAAATAATTTCTTTTTACAGAGCAACCATAGTTGGAAGGAGGACTTTAATCCAGTCTAAACAGCTAGATCCCAGGAAATGATTTGGCAAAGTTGTCATGTGATGGCTGTGATTCATTATCTGCTCTGTGTTGGATAGACTCAGAATTTCGTATGCCTTTTAAATTAGGGCAGCACTTGGACTGTGGTTTAGTTGTCATGCCCCTTTTTCCTGTTGAAATTTTTCTAGGGCTTGTTGCAGATTCAGGGGCAGATGTTGCTCTTCCTGAGGTTAGGGGATGATTTGGTACCCTCTAGGTTGAGTGTGTATGTGTGTGTGTGTATGTGTGTGTGTGTGTGTGTGTGTGTGTGTTTGTGTGTGTTCATGTTGCTGAATACCTTTCAAGTAGTGACAACAGCTATCTTCATGATTTGGGCGATTTAAGTATTAATTAATCATTGAAGACACTTGTCATTTGTCATTTGTACTTTTAAGTTCTAATAATATGGCAAAGTTTATTATTTGTATTTTAGGAAACAGCTTCTGTACTTTGTAAAGAGTGGTAACGGCTATGTGGTTAATCATGTATGTAGAGAAAAATTCCCATAAGGATTTATTTTTTTTTAATTGTGGCACAACACACATAGCAAAAAATTTAGTTTCAACCATTTTTAAGAACAAAGTCCAGGGTAAATACCTTCACACCATTGTTCTACTTAAGGGATTCTTGCTGTGATGTAGAAACCCACCCACATTGAGATTCTGACCATTCAATGGCCACATGTTTACAGGAGGAAAAAAAAATTGAATCATAGATGCAAAGTATTTAGCTGGAAAAGAGATATTTTGGAGTTGTAATAATGTTGTTGCAAATTTATAGTAATAGTCTCTGGAATAGTCAGTCTCTTAGAGACCAAGTTTGAACATGTAAATGAATAATAAATAATTATTCCAAAGCTGGTGCTTAGACTTATTAATTGATTGGTAGGTGCCGAATGCCTAGAAAGAAGTGTGGGGAGACTCTGCATTTTGTGAGTGGTGTGATGGGCTCTGTACTTTGGGGGTGAATGAAAATGAACAGCAGCTGCTCATTGTGGCTTTTTGTCCCCAGGTTGTGTAAGATGCTAGAGTGTGAGAGCTGAGCACTGGCATGTGGAGATCCTAGCCTGGTTTCCCTGAAATGTTTATTTAATCCATGTGTGTTGTGTTCCAGGATGCAGAATAGTGACTCTGGTCAGGGAGAGGAGAAGGTCACAGAGATGAATTCTAGGCTGGCATTATTCCTGGAATGTTGTGGAACTTTTCCTGTAATGAGTTCCTAGTGACTTGAGAACGTTTGCAAGACCTTGTCCTCATGTCCAGCTGTGTAGTCATTGTTTCTGTTCCCTTGGTCCAGCCTGTTGTCCTCTGAGCTTCCAGTGTTCTTACAGGAAACTCTGATTGACTGCATGGTCTATCAATCCATTAGAGAAATCACCCAAACATATGTGCCCCCTGAATGTATGGACTGTTCTGCTTTATTAGTATTGCATCTTTGTGTGTGTGTGTGTGTGTGTGTGTGTGTGT